>WFMF01000059.1:438293-695193 GCA_011033025.1 Beroe forskalii | reverse complement strand
ATTTCATAGTTAACTAGAAAGTTTAGTAGGACGACTTTAAATACAATGAAGGTTTTATGAGTTAACTAGTGCAGTGAAAATAGCTTGTGCAGAGTGAGTTAAACATTATTCTATAATTGGCTTCTTGCCATATAGTTAAGTGCATCTAAGGACCCCACTGAGTTACTTTGAATGAAGTTTGAAGTTACCTTGAAGACGCCTGGTCCCCTGACGCAGACCTCGCCCTTGTTGTCTGCCACGAGGTACCCCATTTCAGGTACATCCGCCAACTTAATCTCCCAGTCTGGGGAGGGTACTCCCACGTGACCTGAAGTAAGTTACCATGGTATCTGAGGTGATATTCAAGGCGTTACCATGGTATCTGAGGTGATATTCAAGGCGTTACCATGGTATCTGAGGTGATATTCAAGGCGTTACCATGGTTTATGAGGTAATATTCAATGTGTTAACTCTGAACACAGTAACTCTGTACTCATCTTATGACGGAATGAAGATTAACATGGTTCCTGATTAATGAAATTGGTTACCATGGTAACATACTGGTTGGCATGGTAACCTACTGGTTGGCATGGTAACCTACTGGTTACTATGGTAACATGTTGGTTAGCATGGTAACATACTGGTTGGCATGGTAACCTACTGGTTAGCGTGGTAACATACTGGTTACCATGCTAAAGTGCCATGTACCTGTATGCGTGTCTCCGTACAAGTAAATGGAGCTGGTGGCTGTTGATTCCGTCTGACCGTACCCCTCCACAATGTGGGCTCCCAGCACCGCTTTAAACCACTCAATCACGTGACCTTGTATGGGCGCGGAACCACTCATTATCACCTGCAATCATACCATATAAGGTAATTTTATCTGTCTTGCTTTCGTCTTACACTGTTCTGGCATCAACGATAAAAAGATTCTGCACTAGGATTTTTAAATAACCCATCAGCTGTTGCCAACTACTGGACCCTGACTTACCTTGACCCTGCCACCCAGTTTGTTCTGTATCTTCTGAAAGAGCAGGGTATCCCAGATAGTGCCCTTCCTCACCACTCCGGCCTTCACATCCTCCAGCTTACAGCTCACTGCATAGTTAAACACGTTCTGAAAGTTGGTGTAACGGTCAGTAATTGGTGTAATGGTATTACGTCTGGCTCGTGATCGAAAGATCCCGGGTTCGATTCCCTGCCATTCCCACTGAGCTACGGGTGAAAGATACCAAGGTATTTCAAGCCTATGCAGCTTACAGCTCACTGTACTTCTGAACGTTTATGTTTCATTAACAACTCTTTAGCGAATATCCCAGGCAGTCTCTACTCACCCCTACTGCAAGTCTAAGAGATCCTATTCTCTACTCACCCCTACTGCAAGTCTAAGAGATCCTATTCTCTACTCACCCCTACTGCAAGTCTAAGAGATCCTATTCTCTACTCACCCCTACTGTAAGTCTAAGAGATCCAAGTCTCTACTCACCCTCAGGAGTGCGGGCTGGCTCTCCAACTGAGCCTTCACCTTGTCGTACACTTTGTTCAGGACTCGAGGGACCGCGGGGAATATCGTGGGCTTCAGCTCCGAGATGTCGCTTAGCAGGTCCTTTATCTCCCCTGGAATTAGACCAAAATAGAAAACTTTTTAAAACCCAGAGGAGACTGGCGATGTTCCACACAGTAAGAGACCACTTAGAAAGATTTGACATGTTTCATACGATATATCATCAGAATTCTAAAATGGAATATATTCTGGTTGGTAACCATACAAGACATGATATCTCCCAGAAGAATATTTAACACAACTTTATTTAATGAGAGGTTTCAAAATAACAACATTTTCTGCCCAAAATAAAAATGTTCTGAGAGCAATTGATGGGTACTTTGTTGGTGCAGATCCCTGATCCAAAAATATATTAACTCAAAACCGGGAAAACATTAAGAAATACAGAATGTACTGGACGTCACTGAATAAGGGGGATACTGAATGGATTAGAGGAATTCATCCCTCCTGGTTCCAATGTCTTCAACTCATGGATCCACCTATTTTATGCCATTTTAGGTAACCACCTGACCTAGAGGGTGGTTTAGTTCACTTGGGGATAATCACCTATCCAGGAACTCTCCCCCATCTATATCATGATGGATACAACACAACACGATTCCTCACCTCTGAAGTAGCCGATCCTCCCTCCCGCGTATATGGGGATACACTCCGAAATGAAACCGTACACGTGGGCCAGGGGAAGGTAGGAAATCATAACCTGGCGGATATTGTAGTGGGGTTGAAGTGGGAATTGCAGTGGGGATTAAGGTAGAATGTTTCAAAGCTTTCCGCCGAATTTGATGATAAAGCAGCTCAGATACCTCTAATTTTCCTGAACTAATTCCAATAGCAGCATTTTATTTTTGGCTCAAACTCTAGTGACGGGCGTTACCTCCTAATAACAATCTTTACGTTGCCATGACAACAACTCACAGTTGCCATGACAACAACTCACAGTTGCCATGACAACAACTTACAGTTGCCATAACAACAACTTACATCATCCTTGCCCAGCACATCCTGATACTTCCACAGACACCTCAGCCCTGTTTTAAAGGCTCCCATAATATTCTTGTGGGATATCATCGCTCCCTTCGGCTCTCCGGTCGTTCCTGCCAGAGGGTTCAGTGATTTCAAGGAAAAGTGTTTTTATGCTGCTCCTTTAGCTCTATAGCTCCTGGTCTGATTAGTCTCACGCGCAACACTAAGTGTGTTTTAGGCATTGCTTTGAAGCAATGTGTTTGAAGTGTGTTGAAGCAACACTAGCTAGTGGGTGTGTTTGAAGCAGCCGTCCACTCACCGCTGGTGTAGCAGATGAGGGCGATGTCCTCCTCATCTATACTCAGTACTCACCGCTGGTGTAGCAGATGAGGGCGATGTCTTCCTCATTTGGAGTCTTGAAAAGCTCTTCTTCAACCTCCGATCCGAGCTGACACACCTCCTCCCACGTCATGAACTACAAGGCATTCTATTAAACCAATCAGAGAACGAGTTAGCGGTCAACTCACACGCTGATTGGTTGATGTGAAATGGACCTGTGGGTAAGCTAATGTGATCACTGGGTGTTGTACCTGAATCTGATGCTTTTTGAGAGATTTCTCCACTTCAGGCGGTATTTTCCCTATTGATATCACAGTCTTTAGGAGTATCCCATTGCTGACGTAGGTTAGCAGTTTCTCAATACTATCTGAGGGTGTTTGGAAGGTTTTGAGGGGGTTGCTGAGACAAGCAAAGAAATAACGAAATTTGGAGAAGTTCAGCTCCTCAGCTAGTAAACAGACATATTGTCAAATTTGGGACTATAGTCAGACTGAGGTGCATGCTTGCTTCTTTGCGCGCATGTTTTTGGTATGTGGAATATGAGTTGACATTCATTTATTCAAGTTTGGGTTGTCATCGATGTCTTTTAAAAACTGGCAGAAATTTCGTACAAAACTAAGCAGTTTTGTGAAATTTCATGTCGGGTGCGAATTTTGTTGTTTGCTCTCTGGTAAATGATTCAATATTATCCTAAATTCGTATTTTCAGTATTCCTTGGCCCCTTCTTAGGTTAAAGGCCCCACAAGCTCTAGGTCGAAATTTCAAATTGTGTCTCAAAATTACTGTATACATGTACTGAGTCGATCTAGCGTAAAATAACAGTACATAAATAATCCAATTAGCGACAGGGCGTAATCTAATACACGCGCGATTGGAGAGGGCCAGCATGTACCGGCAAGAATAACAAACGTATCTTACATATCTACTGTGTTTAGCTGTTCGTTTCTCTTGTTTTGTTCCATTTTATACATTCCATACAAGCAACCGTGGATTAAATATTCGCATATTGCTTTTGCAATGTTTTTGAAGTCAATCTCATCGTCTTAGTCAAGTATAATTACGTCATAATAAATGTAATAAATAGGGTCATAAATGAGAATTTATAACAGTATCATTCAATATCCCGATTTGTTGAGTTCTAGAGTTCTAGGTAGCTTGATTAGACGTCTGAAGTTACTCACCATAATTTGGCATTCAAATTCTAAATTTACCTATTCGTTGATTTAATACTAATAGACTTAGCATGGTTTTGAACTTAAAACTATAATGAATTTAATCGTCATAAACCACACAAATTTAGCCAAATATCAAGTGCTGCATTTATTGGTTTGTCTGCGATCACTGCACACATGGATCATGTTGAACCATCCTCTTCTTCAGAGCCTCCGAAGAAAAAGCAAAAGTCCGGTGGTTCGTTTTGTTCTGATGCATCATGCTCAAACAGAAGCCATCGAAATAAGACAAGCAACTTACCAAATAAAGTTTGAGTTGACACTTGATAGGAACTTCTTTATCTAACATACTCACCAAAAATAATTTCTTGTCAGTATGTCAGATCAAGGGAGTGATGATGAAAGCTTTCCTGTGAGAGACTTTGAGGATGACCCATACACATCCCCAGATGACGCTAGTGAAAATGATGACGACTTAATTCTTTGATTGATCTTGATTTTTCGGAATTCTCACAGGCGAGGGATACGGAGCATTCAACTTCAAGTGATAACTACACGGATTCACAAACTGTCTCAAAAGCATCATTTTGCGAATGTGACAAATGTTTCGACAGTAAAGTCCAGGAAGCTGTATGTTGTAGGAAGTGTGATGAACTCTCTGACCTTATATGATATATCTGAGCTATATAATTGCGTAACAGAAACGAATATTCTTGACGGTTTGGTCTCGCAAGGACTAGAGTACACCCGTTTCATACACGGTTCATCAATCAAGGATTCTAAGAAAAGGGATGAGTATCTTTCTAAGCCCTTGACTAACGGCCTAAAACGTCATTTACTTCATCGTAACTTCGTGATCATGGCCAACAAAGGACATCCATTAGGCAAAAATAATCGTACTGTTATCCCAAGCTGTGTTGTTGGCAAGATCAGAGAAAAATACCCGCAAGAAGATGGTTCCTATGAGGGTTCCATGATGTACGGGTGATAGAATAACTACATGAGGGATATGTCATATATTAATATGTGTCCTAATTACTATAATGGATGTTTCAGGCATGTTATATTCATAGAAACATATTGGTAATTTGAACTAATTAGTTCCATCACCTGCCCAAACATTCTATAGTGTACTAATTACATAATAAGTTCACATAAAAATAAACGATTATCCATTGTACTATTGTATAACACGTATCACACATTACACTATAGCGCAACATGCTGGCCCTCTCGGATTACAAGCAACTACGCGCCCTAATATCTCGTAATCCAATTAACTCTAGAGGGTGGGACAAAGCGCATTCTCTACATCAAGCAAATATCTATGCATTAAGATAAAGTTGTTTCTAGAGCTTGTGGGCCCTTTAACAACAGCAAATCCAGTTAATTCCTGCGTAGGAGTATTTTGTTGCAACTTATTTATTTCTCCTTCATTACGAATTCTCTCAAATCTATACTCACCATTCTGACATACCACGCAAGAAATCTGAGTCTCCGAAAGGATGTGGTGCATGGCTTTGTCCCCTGAGATCAGTCTCATATTAGTCTTCCTCTAGGCAGTCGAGGAAGCGAATAGTTCATAAAAAATCAAAATGGTTTCATTCAATCTTTGCATTAAATTTCAACTCGTCCATGGATATTGGATACTTTCTCCCCACTCCCCAAGTGTCAAGTAAAGTGGCACAGCTGTGCTCTTGTTTCCCACAATAGCCTGCATGGACATGTTCCATTGCGGAGAGTTCTTAGCGAATATTCCAATCATCGTATCCTGGCCGCCTGGAATGATGGGTGCGATGAGGTTGTCGGGGCTATGATCATGAAGTTATTATCCCCCCGATCACCCACTATGGATGTTGCTTGAAGTTTCAAATTCTATTCTATAAGAAATATCAACTTTGATATCAACTTTTCCCAGTCGCCTTCTCATCCTCTGCTATGTTCATTTACCGTTGTATCCGAGTCGAATGAGTCCCATTCTGAAAGTCTTGATCATTTTATCCGCGGCTGAGTAGCTAATCCACTTGTAAGGGGTCTCACCCACTCTATACCCGAACACTGGGCCACTGCGTGGAGTTAGAGTGGAATCAGAGAGAAATCATAATGCAATTAATGAGAGTGAACTAAAAGTGAAATTAGAGTGACACCCCAGGAAATTGGAGGGAAACTGGAGTGTAATTAGGATAAAAGTACCCCTAACCTTGGGTTGAGAGCTACTCCCCTCTCGAAGAGGTGCCCCACAGTTTTAATGCTGGGGTCCCACTGACAAATCTCATGGTCCGGACCAAACACACTCTTCCTGTGGGTCCCATCTCCTGACACCTGGCAACAACAGGTTGCTAGGTTACATTAGGTTGCTAGGTTGCATTAGGTTGCTAGGTTACATTAGATTGTTAGGTTAGACTGGTTGCTAGGTTACACTAGATTACATTAGGTTGCTAGGTTACACTAGGTTTTCTAATATAGGTTTCACTCACTGGAGCTGAGACCGGGTTAGGGACTATGATCCTCTGTCCAGTGCTCCCCTTACTAGGTTGCTTGGTTACACTAGGTTGCTAGTATAGGTTGCACTAGGTTACACTAGGATACTGATATAGGTTGCTAGGTTACACTCACTGGAGCTGACACCGGGTTAGGGACTATGATCCTCTGTCCAGTGCTCCCCTTTGATCTCCACCACAACATGAAGGCTGTGACAGCAGCTCCTACAAGCAGTATCTCCTGGGACTTGAAGAGGCCGCTGTAGAAGTCTCTTGAGTACTGCATAATGGAGCACTGGTGGAACGGGGCTACCAGGGGGTGAGGGTTGAATGAAAAAAATTTGAAATTTTATACCATTTTACAAAACGTTGAATAATTCCATATCACAGCAAATATGGGATGGAATAATTGATTAATTGTTGCCTTAAAGTGGTTAAAAGGGTTTCTTTGGGCAAGGTTTATAGACTATTACGTATAATGGTCAACAATTATCCCATATGGTAATTTTACATGTAGCCAATTATTACATAGTCTGGAGTGAGTTAGGAGGATGGTTGGTGGGGAGAGGGGAGGTAGAGGAGGCTGGGGAGAGGGGTGGGAAGGGGCGTGAAACCAGGGTTAGTGGAGTTTTTGTGGGGGGTTATGGAATGTTCTGGGGGGTAACGAATCAAAACATCAGAAGAAATAGTATATTCTTTGTTTTTATCAACAACAACGAACTTTTATAAAAATGAAAAACACAATAAACAGCGCAGCGTAAGGAAAACAAAGGTAAGCAAAATGAATGATAAAAGAACGCACATTAGTATTTGGTACAATGAAAATATAAAGGAAATCCAATGATCTTATACACTTCTGATTGGGTTTATCAATCGTGTACTGTATACCTGTAGTATAGGTATAGTATAGCTGTATGGTAAATGAATAAGTCTCAAGAGTTCATTGCAACACGATACGCAGGTACCTACACCATAATTACAAACTTGCTATCAGTACCACTGCTCGTGAGGGTACAAGGTAGGAACTATATAGGCAGTTAATATAGGTACCTTCATTCATGAGGTCACGCTAAGGATTTAACTACTTAAGGACAACATTCATCTGCAGCAGTGTGACGGTGTGATCACTGGCAGGTGCAAGGTTGCACATTCAGACAGGTACCTACCTACCTTCTAGAAACTTAGTTATAAGTTAGCAGGTACCAAGATATGTACATTGTACCTAAATAGCTAAACAGGTATAAAGTAAAGAGTACAGGTAGGTACCTACGCAGAAAGAAAGCACGGGAAGAAGAAAGCTGGTACAATGTTAGAAGTCTCTGGCAAAGAACCAGTTTGATAATAGAATAATTTAATAATGAACGCCTACAATTCCTACGAGTTGATGCAAGTGAAATGTACAATTCCCCAAGTGTACCTAGTGTGTGCATATCACAACAAAAATAGCAAGCAGAATGTACAAGAGAGCTTTTATGAAACAGCCTCTGATTTGCGGCTCTCTGCTTCACAGTCACTGCCACTGCTTCACAGCACTGTTTGAAAGCGTGAATTTCTCAAAAGTAGTTGCTACTGGTACAATGTCTAGATACAGGAGTTTTACGCTGGAGAGCATGCTTTTTTATGTGTTTGCAAGGAGCAATGTGTTATATGCGGTATAGGCTCCACGATGTTAGAATGTTAAAAAGCAATCGTACAACTTTACAAAGTTACAAGCACTTGAGCTCTGGCCAGTAGCCGCGAGTATTTGACCACTGAAAGTTGTTACGAATTCTGTCGACCTCTACAAGCATCCTGCAACTCTGCAAGAACTGTGCAAGAACTGTGCAGCACTTTTCCAATATTCTAATATTGGTAATCTGGTGGGTCCAGGACACACCCATCACCAAATATTACTGGAGGAATCCTCCGAAACTGTCAAATGCTACTTTTAGACATTTAAAACTGTCTCATGCTAATTTTAGACATTTTAAACTATCACATGCTAGTTTTAGACATTTTAAACTATTAAGACTTATGATTTCAATGTGTAAAACCCATTTTAGCACTTGAGGTTTTTAAAAATCAATCTACCCGAATACCCGAGTGTTCATGAACATGAGCATGAATGCTCATGTTAAATTGAGAGTGCTGACAGGTACCTACCTGATTTGTGATGAACTATACAACCTACACATGTAGTATCAAACTATGAAATGATGGGATGTCACAGCAGCTCACTTAGCAACAGTGTCTTACAACTGAGTGCACTACATTGAGACGGCTGTGGAATGTGTAAAATGAAACTACAGAACTTTGTACTTGTGTAGCGAAGTAGCGACCTTCATGAAATGGGAACCTGACATTGATTATTAGAGGAAGGCTCACTGCTTCACTGCCTTTAAGGGACTGAGAAAACAAATAAAAATTCAATGAAGTAGACAATGTAACGTTGAATCAGGCTCGGACAATAAAACATCCAAATGTTGCGAAAAGCAGCCAAGAAAAAAAGTTGAAGCAGGAAAATATGACTTATCATATTTCAATTTCAAGGCATTCCAAAGAATTTCTTATCAGAGGTGTATGTGATGCGTTGCCGCTGATAAGTAATTCATTACTTGGCTCTGAGACACCATATTATTGGGCAACATTGTATTTGTAGACGGAATTTGATTAATTATGCAACTCGAGAGAGCATAAAGCTGTGTCGGAGGTCCCTGGAACTTTGAAGTTCACTATCTGAAGAGTGAAGACTGGCGGTCAATTGGGAATACTCGATAAAGAAAGAACAGCTATTTTTATAGCGGCAAGATAAGTAAGGAAGCAAAGAATCATGGGATTTTTGAATGGAAAATTGAACTCATAAGAACTTAAAAGAAGAAACTAAGAAAAGATAATATGACTGAAATTTCCAGATACACCAAAGATGAGGCCTAGAGTACCAAAACAAAATAAAAGGAAAAAGAACCAAAAAGAAACAAAATAAAAGGAAAAAAGAACTAAGCAAGAGACACGCACCACTGGAGTTCTGGCAATAAAAGTTGTTATTGCAATTGAAGACATGAAATTCGATCTGGTTCTGATAAAACCAGGCCTCCAATTTATCAATCATCACCACACACCATGCAATCCAGAGAGTGTACCTGCTTCAGTCCTCAAATTAATTCTTGAGAACTTGAGAAGTGTACAGGAAGTGTCGAATTTACCAGGAGAAAGCAAAAACATTGGAGCTTATATTTGAACTGTAGTTTCTATAAATTTCAATACACACTTTTTGCGACAAAATTAAACTGCGGTCACCAAAAATTTTCGAATTTACAAACATATTATGTGTTCATCAGTTTTGGTTTTTTAAAACCAAACCTATAAAACCATACCTAACACGAATGGAGAGAAACATTGGAACTTTTTAAACATTAAACTGATGCAACACGATAGGCACCATCTACTACTGAGTACTTTTGTGACATTTGAAACCTCTAAATTTCTCAAATGCCCAAGTACCGAACCCAGATTTTCTGATTTTCAATGCTTTATCACCCCATGGTGGCACCATGCAGCCTTAACTTGATACTATTATGTTGGGAAAATACCAAAATAGTATCACCAATTTTCTTCAGAATTGTAAAATTTAAAATGACCAGGAACTGTTAGTTCTATAATCTGCAGGATTCAAGCAGTTCTCTAATGCTGAGCAAATCAAATGGAAATGTTCTGATTTCGGCGACTTGTCAATCTTAAACTACACCAACCCTCATGATGCAAATCTACTTTAAAATTCCCTAATCCGGACTTAAAACAAGGCAAATGTGTCTTGAGTAGCAGCAGTGGGCAAGGTCTAGAAGAATACAAAGTATAGGTACGTGGGTAATGAATATAGTTCTCTGGCACACGTCGCTTATAAGGTTTAATTACCAGCTCACTCAGCCTCTACAACCCGTGCTGGGAACACTCAGGGGAAACACTTAGCTCATCCTATATTAGAGCTATAGGTCCCTGGGTCCCACAGAAACGCTTAGTTTTCTCTGGGTCTATAGAGCGAACACTTCAACCTTACTTCGTGTTAATGAGATGCATCCAAGGGTCCCATGGGGTCCCTGGGTACCATACACACTGGATCATGTACCTTTTCTTGCACAAGGTTTCAATGTTCCTTTCAGTCAGCTGGTTTCTGCTTTACTCCCACCTTTTACTTTATGCTAATGAGGAAACGCACTGTGCTAATTGCCGGTACCCTCCCATGGATCCAGGTGGGCAGGTGGTACCATCCCTCCTTAGATACCCGCTGGTACCCTGCTCTGTGCTAATTGAATAATTGATGTGATGCCAGCTGTTTGCACTATCCCTAGTACCTGATGCCAGCTGGTTGCCTGGTAACCTCCCTATGATGCCAGAAGGTTACCTGGTAACCTCCCAGCTGTATCCCTGATGCCAGCTCACAGCTGTATCCCTGATGCCAGCTCACAGCTTTATCCCTGATGCCAGCTCACAGCTGTATCCCTGATGCCAGCTCGGCAGCTCACAGCTGTATCCCTGATGCCAGCTCACAGCTGTATCCCTGATGCCAGCTCACAGCTGTATCCCTGATGCCAGCTCACAGCTGTATCCCTGATGCCAGCTCACAGCTGTATCCCTGATGCCAGCTCACAGCTGCATCCCTGATGCCAGCTCACAGCTGTATCCCTGATGCCAGCTCACAGCTGTATCCCTGATGCCAGCTCACAGCTGTATCCCTGATGCCAGCTCACAGCTGTATCCCTGATGCCAGCTCACAGCTGTATCCCTGATGCCAGCTCAAAGCTGTATCCCTGATGCCAGCTCACAGCTGTATCCCTGATGCCAGCTCACAGCTGTATCCCTGATGCCAGCTCACAGCTGTATCCCTGATGCCAGCTCACAGCTGTATCCCTGATGCCACCTCCAGCTGTCACACACAGCTGTACCCCTGATGCCAGCTCACAGCTGTATCCCTGATGCCAGCTCACAGCTGTATCCCTGATGCCAGCTCACAGCTGTATCCCTGATGCCAGCTCACAGCTGTATCCCTGATGCCACCTCACAGCTATACCCCTGATGCCAGCTCACAGCTGTATCCCTGATGCCAGCTCACAGCTGTATCCCTGGTGCCAGCTCACAGCTGTATCCCTGATGCCAGCTCACAGCTGTATCCCTGATACGTTATGCTAAACCTGAATCCTCAATGCGACTGATGATGAGTGTTAACTGTACCTAAGAAACGAATTAGTTCTAATTGCATATTTGCTAACTTCCATGTTTTTAATGTATTTAATTAAACTGTATCTAATGAAAAACTGTGAAGCATACCATATATGGTATTATATTTATAGGCCTCAGTCCCCACCTTCTGGTATTTGCTGCTGAAGTGAGATATAATTTAGTAAGAAATTCCATGATCTCTGCTATACTCACATCATGTGATTTGTTATTTACTGAAGGAGGAAACCTTAGAAAATAAAAAGTTTAATAATTCTTTAGGTGTCTCCTGGTTTTGGGGTGTGCGGTATTAAAAACAATTACACTTACGTGAAGATTAGATATGACAGGGTATTTCATTATTTGATACGTCGTCAAATCAACACCGAGATCATCAGCATCATGGAGTGTTGCTACGAGTGTTGCTACGTGTGTTGCTATGAGTGTTGCCATGGAGTGTTGCTTAGTAACGTTGTCGTATCTCGTGTGTATTTGCGGTTACACTGAGGATGTTAAACCCTACCCACGTCACTGCCTCCTTGTTACGAAATAAGTACAATGGCGAAGTTGTACAAATTCTGAAAGAGTTGAGAATTATACGTCCCTCTGAAGTCTCTTATGGCCAAGCCCTTTCTGTCTCCTTTCAACCCGGTGTATTGCGCTCCTTTGATACACTTCCTGTTCTGATGAGTTGTAGATTTCCTATCATTTTCTCTAAGAGTAATTTAAAACGCACACCAGTCAGCCATCATCCCTCCCCGTATATGTGGTATTTGGCAGTTGGTAGCAGGAAACACAGCTAAAATAACTTAGGAATACCAGAGTGCCATACTTATCACCCGCAGGTGGCTCCTGGCATAATTACAGTCTCTTTTTCCTCCTTAGCTACAGGGTGCTGAAGGAAATTCAATGGGGAATTATCATCCCACTGATAAACTGGTAGTGAAATGTTACTCCCACGAACTAACTAAAACTCTCAATTGTAGTGTTTTGGTCAGAGTTTTAGTCAAAGTTTTAGTCAGAGTTCTAATCAGAGTTCTAGTCAGGGTTCTATAGTCAGAGTTTTATTCAGAGTTTATTCAGAGTTCTATTCAGATTTTTAGTCAGGGTTCTGTTCAGGGTTTTATTCAGATTTATAGTTAGTTTTAGTCAGAGTTTTGAGTTTTGGTCTAAAATAACTCTGTGTTGGAGCAGGTGTTGCCCTGTTGATAACGACTAAAGTGCTAGTTTAAGTGTGAGATAACCTATGAGATAATCAGCTGCCCCATTAGACTATTATTACACCTCCCAGGGACAAAGGAGCGGGATGGTACTGCGAGTGTGTCAGGCTCTTAGAACCAGTATTGAATTACACCTACCTTCAATTGTTCTTTTACTTTCTGTCACGTCGAATGATTGAATATTGTGCAAATTCTTTCCTCGTGTGTTTCTAAGCCCCCATCGGATCTACCAGTCGCCCAATCCAGCAGAAAATGCTAAGTTTGCCACGCTAGCCCCCCTGTCTCTTGAGCTCTTGCTTCCTGTTGAGTCAGCCTGGTGATCATGTCTGTCGAGCTCGATACTCTGACCAGATCAATGACAGAGGTGAGTGTGCATTGTTGTTAGTTTGTTAGTTTTTGTATAGTTAAGATAATATTATGTCTCTCATGGTGTGCAGGGGTTACTTTAAAATGAGTGGGTACATCAAACCAACGGCGGATTGATTTATGTCCAATCCTACGAAATCTTTTACAAGAGGAATCTAAGCGTGAATATTCCGGTGGTAGATGATTGCCGACCATTCTGGAGCCCTTTTCAGTTAGTTTTGATTTCAGAGTGGTTTTTGAGAGTGCTCTTGATGTACACGTGGTCTCCCGACTTCTTCAAGTCCTCACAGAAACTCTGGAAGCCCCTTGTTGCCGTGCTATTTCACCCACATGTCTAAATCAAACTCCGAGTCTTGCTTTGTCAGTGCCGGTGCACAGCAGATGGATTTGCCTCCTAGTTACCCTTTGCAAAGTTATTATCACATGTAACATGGGAGACACCGGTTTTTGCGTTAACTACCCCACCCCACGTGTATAATTGCCAGGATTGTGTAATTCAGGGCTAATCAGTAACCACAGGAGTTTGTGTGTTTCTCAGTTTCTCAGCTGAATTTGTTTCCACAGCTCTACAATCACCCGTCTTATTGTAACCCGTCCTATTGCTACCCGTCCTCTTGTAACCCGTCGTCTGAATGTCTTGTCCAGACTGTGTCGTGTTGTCTAACGGCTCAGTGTTAGATACTGACTACGCTGCGTCATACCCATCTCATGTGACGTCATATCATGTGACTCAGGACTGTCAAGTGAGAAACTTTCGCAAATATTACAGAGAATGTGGGAATCAGGGAATGTGGGACATTACACAGTTGGGTAGCTCTGAAATCATCTCCTAACCTGCTAGAAACTTGATGATTTACACATTTCCTCCGCAGGAAAGTGACGGGTTGGCAGCGATCCAGAATGACAAAGCAACGGCTGTACTGGTGCGACACACGTCTCAACATGCCAGAGAAAACCTCTGTCGGTATGAACATGACACCACTCCAGTTTTACACCACTCCAGTTTGACATCACTTCATCCTGACACCACTCCACTCTGACACCAATTCATGCTGACACCAATTCTCTCTGACAACACGTCACTCTGACACCACTTCACTCTGACACCACATCACTCTGACACCACTCTGACACCACTCTGACACCATTTCACTCTGACACCACTCCACTCAGACACCAATTCACTCTGACACCACTTTATCCTGACACCACTTCACCCTGACACCAAATCACTCTGACACCACTTCACTCTGACACCACTTCACTCTGACACCACTCCACTCTGACACCACTTCACTCTGACACCACTCCACTCTGACACCATTTCACTCTGACACCACTCCACTCAGACACCATTTCACTCTGACACCACTCCACTCAGACACCATTTCACTCTGACACCACTCCATTCTGACACCACGTCACTCTGACACCACTCCACTCAGACACCATTTCACTCTGACACCATTACACTCTGACACCACTCCATTCTGACACCACGTCACCCTGACACCACTCCACTCAGACACCATTTCACTCTGACACCACTCCACTCTGACACCATTTCACTCTGACACCACTCCACTCAGACACCATTTCACCCTGACACCATTTCACTCTGACACCACTTCACTCTGACACCATTTCACTCTGACACCACTTTATCCTGACACCACTTCACTCTGACACCACTCCACTCTGACACCATTTCACTCTGACACCACTCCACTCTGACACCATTTCACTCTGACACCACTCCACCCTGACACCACTTCACTCTGACACCACGTCACCCTGACACCACGTCACCCTGACACCACTCCACCCTGACACCACTCCACCCTGACACCACTTTATCCTGACACCACTTCACCCTGACACCATTTCACTCTGACACCACTCCACTCAGACACCATTTCACTCTGACACCACTCCACTCTGACACCATTTCACTCTGACACCACTCCACTCTGACACCACTCCACTCTGACACCACTTCACTCTGACACCACTCCACTCTGACACCACTCCACTCTGACACCACTTCACTCTGACACCACTCCACTCTGACACCACTTCACTCTGACACCACTCCACCCTGACACCACTTCACTCTGACACCACGTCACCCTGACACCACGTCACCCTGACACCACTCTGACACCACTCCATCCTGACACCACTTCACTTTGGCACCACTCTGACACCACTCTGACACGATTTCACTCTGACACCACCTCGCCCTGACACCACTTTATCCTGACACCACGTCACTCTGACACCACTCCATTCTGACACCACTTTGACACCACTCTGACACCGCAGGGAAGACAGTGCCGTGGCAGATCCAGGTCAGGACGTGAGTCAGATCATTTTGAAACGGAACATTTCATTGGCTGGAGGAACATCCCTAGTTGTGGGAACCATAATAGGTCTGTAGTAGGAACTGTTCTTTCTTTGTCTGTTGTCACAGCTTGGTTCGCATCGTTGCCTGTTGTCATAGCTACCATCAATCACAGACATGCTTGCCGCCATAGAAACTCTCTGTTTGTCTCCCTGTCTAATCCCCCCCCATTCCCAGGTTCGGGACTGTTCATGCTCCCAGACTTAATCTACTTCGAGACAGGGCAGAGCCCTCTCATGTCTCTTATCGTGTGGTTCGTGGGGGGTCTCGTGGCCTTCTTCGGTTCTATTTGCTACGCGGAGCTGGCCACTTCAATCACTGTCTCAGGTTTGTGAGAGGGCTGATAACTCAGATGCTAATCCACTGGACCAATCTTCCAGTGGCTGATTGGAAGACGGTGGTGGATTTTTCAACCTTTCCATATTGCCTTGCCGATGTTGGGTGTGGATTCTCGATTTAGCTGCTCAATGCTTACCTTTTTCCCCTCACCCCAATCTCATTGCCCTCTCTAACCCCCACTTCAACCCATTAGGAGGGGAGCAGGCGTACCTCACTAAGATGTACAGCCCTCTGATCGGTTTTCTGTTCGTGTGGACTAACACTCTCATCCTGAACCCTGGAGGCTGGCCGCCATCTCTCTTTACTGCTCAGAATACGTCATCGTCAACATTCAACAGTGGGGTAGATTAGTTTCTCTTGTCAGCATTCTGATTCTAGTTATGATTCTATATCTAGCTCTACGTCTACTTCTAGTTGTAACTCTACTTCTACTTCTAGTTGTAACTCTAGTTGTAGTTCTAGCTCTACTTCTACTTCTAGTTGTAACTCTAGTCCTGATTCTAGTTCTAGCTCTACTTCTACTTCTACTTCTGTAACTCTAGTTCTTGTTCTCATTCTAACCCCCATCTTCAGAGGCTACTCTAAGAACTCCACTGCACTGGAAGCTGATTTGGAGCACCAATCCCCCTACGTGAAGGCAGCCTTTGCTGTCCTGGTCCTTGGAATAGCTTCCCTAGTGAACCTGATCAGTGCAGAGCTCGGAGACAAGGTCAACCAGCTCTTTGCAGTTGTCAAGGTGACTGCCGTTCTCATTATCTGCGGCATTGGGGTCTTCTGGATTTCTAAAGGTTGGTATATGTTGAAATCATGCGTTTAAACTACACAGTCACTGTGTGGTTAGTGAGTTTAGCCACCTCTAACCCTTTTTGAACCCCTTTAACCCTTCCAACCTTTCTGACAGACTCTAAAACCCCAGGGAGGTGCACCAGTACGAGACTCCCTTTGTCACTGAGCAAAGTAATGCTCTGGGGGCCATCAACGGAGTAATGCTGAGCATGTGGGCCTTTGGGGGATGGTGAGTGTTTGGGGGATGGTGAATGTTGTCTTGATATCATTTAGACACGTGGAGTTCGTAGGTAAGGCGGCAGTTGTGGTCGAACTACGGGAGGTCTCCGACCTCTGTCTAGTATTTAGGAACCAGGGGCTCACTTTTAGCTCAGTGGAAATGGCCGGTAAATGGCCGGGATCACGAGCCAGACTCGATACCATTACACCAACAAACCACTCCGAAGCCACATGTTTCTCCCAGGTCGTTCCTATCGTGGGTGGCTGAGGAGATCCTGAATCCTGACCGGAACATCCCTCTTTCCTTGTTCCTGGGGATATCTGTAGTCTGCACTGTCTACCTGCTCTTCAATGCTGCCATCTTCTGTGGGCCTGTTATTGCCCACAACATCAGCAACTCTCCTTTTATTCTGTTGGGTTTACTGTCAATGAATTATCATTTTATGATTCTCAACGAATTATCATTTCATGGTTCATATCGAAGCATTTAAGAAATATTACAACCCTCCCTCGTTTTGACTTGGCTTTCTCTTACAACCTTTCATTCTGTTGTACGCCAAGACGGCGTGGGGCGGCTGGGGGTGGTTCTTTGCCACTTTTTGCATCCTGAGTGCCACCTTCGGAGCTGTCACCAGCAACACCATCAGCACCACAAGGTAAGAATAGGGTAGGCGATTTACCTGTTTCTAAACACAATGGGCGCCATTCGTTTCTACCAAAACGTATGAATCATTCTGAACCTTGTGACACCCTTACATCAGACTGAATGTCAAACTCCCCAGGTTTTACTCTTAAACTCCCCATGTTTCATTATAAACATCCCAGGTTTCATTCTAAACTCCCCAGGTTTTATCTTAAACTCCCCAGGTTTTATCCTAAACTCCCCAGATTTTTATCCTAAACTCCCCAGGTTTTATCACGCCTGTGCTCGCGACGGCCACCTCCCCACAGCTCTGTCCCTCTGCCTACCTTCCCGCTCAACTCCTGCCATAGCCATCATATTCAATGTGAGTAAGGGAGAGGAGAATTTGAAAAATAATCGCGCCCATTTTTTGGAAAAAATAATAAATCTCTCTCTGCCGCCGCACTGTTCAAGTGCGCTACTATCGCCATTGAACACATATGTGTTACAATTTACACAAATTTGTGCAGACCGCTCGATTGACAGAGGCCTCGATTTCCTCTGCGCGCTTCAACTTTCTTTATAAATTCCGGCAAAAGCAAACAATTTCGCGCGTCTTTACCGGTCTGTACACATATGTGTAACCTCTCTCATTTCCCCAGTTCTTGTGCACCACTGTGTACATTATCGCGGGAAAGCACGCCACGGTTGTTATCGACACTGTCATGTACTGCCAGTGGTTCTTTCTTCGTGCTGGTGTTCGTGGGTATGCTTCTGCTCAGGAGGAGACGTCCTGAGATGAGACGACCTTTCAAGGTAACTAGTTACTCCGCAGGTAAGTCCGCAGCAGTTTCAGTCCTTTTGTATAAAAAGAGGAGGGTTTATCACAAACTATGAATGTATTATGATATCGCCTTACAGTTACACTGACAGTCCCCCTTCCAGGCACCCCTCCTGATCCCCATCCTCCAAATCCTCCTCTCTCTTGCCATGCTCCTCTCCCCATTCTTTGAGAAGAGTCCGGGGTCCGAGGGTTACTGGAAGAACCTGGCTGTGAAGTACGGAGCTGTGATCGGCGCCATCGTCACCGGCATTCCTTTCTACTTCCTCTGCGTCAACAAGAGGACGAAACTTGGCATATTCGACACCATCTCCGGTAGGTGGCTTAGCAAGATAGTTTAGAAGTTCTGCGACAGAAAATGATTTTGACCATCACTGATAGTTGATACTATCGGTGATGGTAAAATGTAAATTGTTATAGAATTAAGACTGTCATTAGAAAACTGTTGAAATATGCATTGTTTGATATTTTCAGGTGGACTTGTGAGGCTGTGTAAGCAATTAGGATTCCAATGAATTAGGTGCAGGAAAACCTTCCTTAGGAGTCAATATCCCCGGGATCGGAATAGGATGAGCAATTGCAGAGCGGTTCTGACGGAACTGATATGAGGGACGTATTATTTGATGAGTGGGCACCCGTAATATGTGCCTGAATATTTGAAACATTTCATCTAGGGACCGAAATGATGCTACGTATTGATTTAATATGCGAGACCTTTTTTGCGCTTTCAAGTGGCGCCTTGAAGTAAATAATATTTTGACGGATACTTTCTGACTGCAATGTACTTTGTACTTTTTGCGATGCACGGCGGCGCGCAAATGTTTCCAGTCCCACAAACATATTTTTTAAGATAATTATATTTATTGCAAAACCGCGATGCTAAAAATAATTGCGATGTTAGATGTTCCTCCCGTGCTTTTTTAATTTTATTTTGGACCGCCATGCATCGCACATTCAACGTGTCTATCGTTAATCTTGTTGCAGTTAAATTAAAGTAAGGAATAAGGATTGATATTCATAAATTGTTATTACGATGGTCGATGTCTGATCTAAAATCAAAAAAACATGCATCAAACATTTAATAATATAATTACTTCTTTAATTTTTAACTGGGCGTTTCGAACTCTAGCTCTACAGGCGCGGCGTGATCTTGCGCGGCTCACCGCCTTTCATTACTAGTCAGCGAGCCGCGCACGATGCCACGATAATGTCTCGTTTAAAAAGCAGCGCACGCGACGTAGGAGTTCGGCACGCCACCGTTAGTTTATTTGAAATCGGTTTCAGTTACTTTTACAAATGAATTGAAATTAAATTGGACTTAAAATCTTTCATTTTATTTTACAGATGTATTCTTCATTTCGAAACAAATTTTGAAATTTGAATTCGACACGTACACGTTGCGAAAATTTAATGCCTTCCCTTGTCAGGCGTCTTGCCCTAACCAGGACCCTGATTACGCGAATGAAGTGCGCGGCGCAGTGGCGCACCTCCCGAGAAGGCGCGCGCGTACGCCTTCTAAGCCCGCATAGGTGTGTGTACGCGCTGGCCGCGCGCGTTCCTACGGGGAAGCGCAAAACACAAACATATTAGGACTTTACCCTTACGCAGGTGTCGCCATCTCGAGAAATGAGAATCATTCTGAAATTTCCGATCGCGCGGCGCCATGTACGTACGAACATATACTGTTAAATCAGTATCACCCACGTACGAACGGCGCTTTCGTGGAAATGTCAGACACCGATCTTAGAGGTGGCGACACCTCAGATATACCCTCCGCCGCGCGCCATTTTCGTGTCTGCATTCCTAAGCCCGCATAGGTGTGTGTACGCGCGCGGCGCTTCCCTTCTGCACTGGGGAAGCCCAACGCATGAAACAGCAATATATATTATACGTGTTCAAGAAGTGTCTGCAATGCATGACACGGACCCTCCAAATTCCCTATGGAATTGAAACGCTTTCCATTCCGTTAGAGTAAGATCCTCCATCGTTTATATCCCGTAGGGAAGCGCCGCGCGCGTACACACACCTATACGGGCTTAGGAAAGGGCAAACAGATAATGTTTTTGTAGATCGTTTTTAAGTCAGAATCGTGGTGTTTTATTTCCAAAAATTTTTGTTTTGTATATATTGGTTTAACACTAATGCTGCCTATATATGCTCTGACTGCTCATTGACTGTGTAATTTAATAAATATCAATTATTTAGGCAGGTGGTCATTGCACCTGTTCAGTGTTCACTTCACTCGGAGGTGCTATACCCTGTACCAGGGGGTGACTGCTGGGGGTGTACCTCATAAAAAGCTCTCGCAATTTAAACATCCCGAAAGCTGAGGTAGGTATTGGAATGATGATGCCTAAACACCACTCATCTTGGTGTGGCTCACTTAGATCCTACTGCTCTCCATATTGGCATTTTAGATTACCTAAAGAGATCATGTAGGTGTTCAAGTACAGAGTTGGTGAAAAGTCTTGCAGATTGATTAAGAAAGATTTCTTAATGATTCAAATATTAATTATTCAAATATTAATTATTATTCAAAATATTAATTATTATTCAAATATTAATATTAAAATATTAATTATTTATTGAGGTAGGTATTGGACTGAAGATGCCTTCACACCAATCATCTAGGTGTGACTCATTTGGATTTGGCTGTTCTTTCATAGTATTTCTCAAGAAATCGTGTCAAAGTTCAAGTCCAGAGTTGGAGAAAAGTCTTGCAAATCGATGTGTTTTAAAGGATAATTTATTCTTTAATTGTTGATATATATGTAAATGAATAATATTTATTCAAATATCCATTGCAAACCTGAAACCATTATGCTATATCTAGGCATGCCACCTCGTGTAGCTCGTGGTGGCCCTGCCAAGAGAGGAGCCCCTACAGGCAGAGGAACTGCAAGACCTGCAAGAGGAAAACAAGCTGGAGCTCCAACCAGAGGTGGAAAAGCTGCAACAACCAAAACTACCAAGGTTTTTATCTTATGTGAAGGAATGATTGGTCAATCCTGATGAGTATACCATGCATGATTCTCTTGCCTCAAATCACACAATTTGTGCTCTAAGGTGGGGTTATGTCTGGGTGGTGTTTTGTCCTACCATCTCTAAAACACTAGATATCACACCTCTGAACATAAAACACCATTGTGTTTGTGGTTGAGCATTCTTGAAATTAGGTTATTCAGATGAGCTTTTTAGTTAGTGTATAAAGAAATTAATTGAATGTGTCCGATCAGCTATAACTTCCTTCCTAGAAAGCACCAGAAAAACCGAAATGGAGCCCAGAACAAATCGAGGCAGCCATAAAGATACAGAAGGCTTATAAGTCATATGTTATACAGAAAGCTGAAAAAGAAGCCAGAAAGAAAAAAGAAGAAATGGATAGGCTTATGGAAGAGGCAAGTTCCCCTTTATTCGAAATGATAGTTTTTCAATCCAAATTTTCAACTGATCATGATATGGGTTCCAACAGCATGAGGCTGAATTTCAATGAATTCAGGCTGAGAGGGATGCCTGGTTAAAGATCATTAAGTTGGAAAAAGAAAAAGAGGACAGAGAACATGAAAAATGGCTACAACAAGAAAGAGAGCGCAAGGTAAGTGTTATTTTCCTCTATTGAATGAGTTCATATAATTTGTTGGGTCATGATCATTTTGATTCATGCAATACACTTGCTAACTTGTACATATTATACACATAAAATTTTCGTAGGCACATTTGAAGAGAATGAAAAGCATCCTGGAAAGTGCTTTTGATGGGGAGTTAGAAGATATTCAGCAGACCATACAAGAAGTTTGTATGAATACCATTCCATAAGTATATCATTGATACAATTCATCATAATTGGTAATTGATGCACCACACCTTTGTTATGAACACCAGAAAGAGGATATTTGCTACTTAGTTATCAAGAAATGAACTGTGATATGTGAACAAAGCATGTGTCACTAAGCTGTTCCTAAATAGAAACCATTTTATTCCTGCAATAACAGAGTTTGTTCTAACATAACCTCACCAGTTATTTTGTACCAAGAAGCTGTGGATGAGTTCAAGAGGAACAGTAAAGATGATGAAGTCCATCCTGCCAAGCTGTCCAGGAAAAGGATGGAGTTGTTGGAGTGTAGTGATGCTAACGACTATACTCCCCTCAGTGAAGCCGGGGCTGGGGGAGCATCTCAGGTAACCAGACTACACAGTTAGTATTATGCTCCATATCATACTGATAATGTTTAATATACAATAGTTCTTTGAGAAGAGTTCTCATGTTAAGATCAATTTTTTCATAAACTGAATCATACAATAGATTATATGGGAAGGTATAATTCTACAAGTCTTCTTGCAGGTGATACAATGGCTGGTTTCTGAAGGAGCAGACCCTAACAGTAAAGGAATGTATGGCAGAACTCCCATCTACAGAGCTGCATTTGCTGGTCACGTGGATGCTGTGCAGGAGTTGCTACAGTGCGGGGGAGATCCCAGAATCAGAGCTGACGATGGGGCAACCCCTGGGGACATCTCAACCAACCCAGTTATCAAGGAGGTAATACTGTAGTATTGGCACTACCCCATCTTGTTAGTTGCTTTACTGCTAACTGGTCACCCCATTCCTGGCCAAACCTTAGAATAAACTTAAGACAAATTTTGATCTAAGTTTACTCTATGGTTTGCTGGTGGTTCTAGTGCTCTTATTGCGGATGTAAGCTCATTTCAGATCTTACAAGAGTGGGACGTTGCTGACACAGAGAGATTGTTGCAAAACCTCCAGCTTGAACAGGAGAAACGAGGTGAAGAACTTCAAATCCCATTGATCCACATCCCCTGTGGCTTGTACTCCTCTATTCTAACTTGGAATACCCCGTCCCCCTCCCCTATGCTCACTGCAACCCTACTAACCCCTCCCTCCCCACCCTATTTTATTCCTTGACCCTCTTAACCTCCCTCCCCCAGCGACTGCGCAAGCTGAGTACGTGCAGATGAAGGTGGACGCTATCCAGGACCAGATCAATGCTGCTGACGAGACCTTCAAGAAGCTGGAGAAGCAGCTTGTCCGGGGCTACACCGAGCTTAACAAGCGGATATACGAACACGACATGTGCGTTGCTGAGGGGACACATGTTGAGGTGGGTGTGTTTACTTTTTTAAAATGTATGTTCCTGTTTATAGTATCAACGGTTATATGCCACTAATTAATGATAAACCAATGAGTACATCTTTATAAAAACAAAATTTGAAACTAGAACTTCGACATACAATGTACAAACAAATCATTGGATTAAAACATAATCGAAAATATAAACATTTAAAATCATTTCAAAATCTAAGCAAATTCTTTACAAAATTCACAAAATCTTATCTCGGCTGACATATAAAAACTCCATAAATCACACGATACTCGGTATTTGGTAACACGTTACAGGTAACACAAATCTTGAATAACAATACAAATCAGTCCTCCCATGCTAAGTTTGGGATTGATCTGGCGAATATTTGAGTATTTGGTTAGTATTAGAACTTATCCCCACTGCACCTCTATAGTCTGCTTGTAAGACTGAGTCAGCCCTCATGCTACCAGTCACCAGAGTGCTACCAGTCACCAGAGTGTTGGTTATGACACTGTGTTTCTTCTTCATATGTTGGGTCAGGTTGCTCTTCAGTCCAGTTCTCCAGGTGCACAGCTCGCAGGAGTAGAGCTTGAGTCCGGTGTGGGTGGAGACGTGGGCAGCGAGGTAGTCTCGTCTAGTGGCCGAGTACTCACACATCGTGCACTAGGGGTGAGGGAGTATTCGGTTTAAAAGGGGGGGGGGGGGCAAGTGGGGTTTTCTACAAAATAGTGAAGCGGGGGCGATTTCAAAGGGTAAAATGAGTGAAAACCAGGGATGCTTGCCATAAGAATGCAGAAACAAAAACATGGCCCAGGAGTGAGGAGTCTATAATGCTTTATAAAAACCAGAGTTTGTACAAAGCAGAAGATGTACCTGGTACTTCTTCTTGAGGCTGTGTTTGCTCCACAGGTGCTGGAGGAGGTTGTGCTTCAGAGCAGCGCTGTAGTTACACCACGTGCACTGGTAGGGCTTCTCTCCACTGTGTGTCTTCCAGTGACGAACTGAGTTAGAGTTACTCAGTGATAAGTGTGAGAATTCTTTGAGGTGTTAACGAGAAGGAGTTAGCTCGGTCAGCAGAATCTTCAGCTCATTCGATACATTCGATAGGTTTAAACTTATTCCTTCCTTCTCTGAAATCATATTCCATTGACTGTCGACTGAGTTGCCAACATACACGAAACCTTCACAGCTCTACAATCTCTATTCACCTAGCTGATTGTACTGCTTTGCGCTGTACCCACAGTTGGAGTAGCTGCACTTGAAGGCCCTTCTCTCATTCTCATGATAGCTGAACACAGGCGGCAGCTTTTCTGTGGAATGGGAAATAAGATTTAGGAAAGGGAGTTTATTTACTCTGGGTTATTGAAAAAACACTCTCTATGAAGCGTAGTTAAAGTGAATGACATGAGTGGCGTGTCACCTCACCTGACACCTCTCCCTCCCTCTGTTGCTCCCTCTGCTTTTGACTGCTCTCCTCCTCTGGATTGTTCTCTTTATCAGAATGTGTGGGGTGTGACTCCTCTCCCTCTCTTTCTGACAAGGTCTGCTGCGGGTCTGCCGACTCCTGCTTTGCTGTGTCTTGGTCGGTAGGGTGATGCGGGGCAGCAAGTTTCTGCAACCCTGCGGGTTTCTGGAGGGCTGCGGGTTTCTGGAGGGCTGGCACTACTTTCTGCTGGTGTTCCAGACGACGGAAGGCACTTTGGTTGAAGCGCCGAGGCATGATGGTTTTGAAGCGCTGAGTCGGCTGCGTTTTGGAAATACTGGGCAGTGCTGAAAGAGACTGATTAGTTTGATTAGTTGGTGACAAAATGATTTTCCACGCTGTTCCAAACTTCTTCCAAGTTTAAAGAGTGAGGGTTTAATCTTACCATTTACAGAAGGCATGGTTAGCAGACTGTGGGTTGTCTCAGAAGCTGTTGAGGTGGTTGACTCCTCACCCATATCATCTGATGTCTGGTCATGTGAGGGATGGCTGGAGTATGTGGGTTTCCTTGGGGACAGCTGACTAGGGTGTAGAGTGGGTTTCCTTGGTAATGGGGTGGGTTTCCATGACAACAGGTGAGAGGTGGGTTGAGGGGTATTGAGGAGGGGTATGAGAGGGGTGGGTTTGGGGAGGAGTGGGGGGATTAGAGGGGGAAGAAGGGGGCTAAAGGATAGCTGAGCAGTGAAGGGGGAGTGAGAAGTGAGGGGGAAGGGGGAGGAGGGGGTGTCTCGTCCTACTAGCTGCAGCTGAGCGTCCCTCAGCCCATTTAGCTGATCAACCACTGAAAATATTCGATATCATTAACAATTAATCGGTTGAATTCTTAGTCAGTGCCATGTTTTTCAATAAATAACAGTCAATAAAGCCTCGAACTAGGAATCAATGCTCAAGCTAGAGGTCGTATTTCAAGCATGTGACGAAAAAAGCAACTTACGATTGCTGATGATGGATTGGTGTGTTGGCAGCAGAGTTGTGCTGCCCACAGTGTCTATTATATCACGATCTGAACGAAACAGAGAGTCATTAAGTGATTAATATTAGCTATTTGCAGATAACCAGAGGGGGCCAGGGCAGGGGTTATCGTTCAGTGACCAGAGTGCATCAATTAATCAGTGCAATTAATGAGGCTGAAGTCAGATCGACCAAACCAAATGAATATTGGTACTATGCAAATAATGCTTAAATTTGCTGAACAATCCTTTCCTAGGCTCCCAATGCATTGCCTACAAGATTAAACCTCATTCATTTACCTGGCATGTCCAAGTCGCATTCCAGTATTAAGTCTCTAGGCTCCCAACTACTGGAGCTCATTGCTTGGGTTCTTCAGTCTAGAAAGGCAGTGGATTCTGTTACTGTGGAGAAACGGCAACTTAGATTACAATTCAGAGTAGTGAAGTTCCTTAGCAATACAGTAATGTAGTAGTCATATTCATTGCATGAATAGAATGTTAACCTCAGAAATAAGCATGAAACACGAGTAAAAACAAAGCAGGAAAAATAAAACAGGAAAAAGTGAAATTTGGTGGAAATAGCAGTGCTCTGCTTTATTCTTATCTTTGTATCTTACCATTCTTCTATGTCAGAAATCACGTTTAGGCAGCATCACAACCAATCAGATCAGAGATCCTCCAAATCATTGTCCAATCAGCTTTGAGGACTAGGTCACGTGGTTGTTCGACTGGTTTCGAGTCACACAACCCAAGATTCCACGTGTTTTAGCAAGGGCTGTTAGCCAATTTGCAGTGATTACGTCATAGCATGGTGAGAAAGGGGCTAATCACGCGCACACTGGATTCAAGTATCACTCTTAATATCTTAATGTTTAAAGAGACACAGTAACATTGCAGCTAGTAGCTACATATTTGATAATGCAGTCTGATTAACGCTCTACCGTAATATTATGATAAACATAACAGAAAACTAAACCCAGCAGAATCACTGTAGCCATCATGAAGTAGGTACACACGCAGGAAAATTCAGGTGGCGTCATTCGGGACCCCGTATTTCAGAGAGTATTATACTCAAAACTAAATCAGAAACAAAGAAATTCAAGTGCTTTTTATTTTAGAGGGAGGGGCGCTCGCAAAAAATCGTATTAATAGCTTAAAAATACATGGGATATGTTCTTTCCATTTTGACTCCTTTTGGAACTTTTTACAGTTTTTTGCTGTATTTCACAAACTTTATCTGCGTCAAAATGAAAGGATATCGACCTAATACTTGTTTCTTACTATTTCCTGGACCGAAAATTTCATTTTTTGAGGTTTTGGAGTCCCCATTTCAAAGCATTTTCTCGCAATTTCCAATTAAACTTAAACTATTCAAAATAAGCAAATTTGCAGAAGTGTACCTCATTCAAACTCCATTTGCGTACGCATTTTAAGAGATAATGAGCTATTTTTCGATACCATTCGAAAGCTGAGAAAATTTTATTTCAGGGCCTTGTCACCATTTTTGGTCATGATGCTTTTTTCAATGCGTATTTATAGCTTAAAAAGTGTCTATTTCGTAAATTTCAAATTACAAAAATAGCCAACTTTGTGACGTCATAGCGACCCTTTTAGGGGACCGACCGAAAATCTCACATAGCCCAGTCCACATCAACATCAAAGAACTCTCAGATTCCAGCCGCACTGATCCGTAACTCCTCCCAGAGCTGAGTTTTCTCACTTGTAAAATAGGGCTCTTTTCAAAAGTTAAAAATCTTAACTCACCTTCACGTTTGCGTGATTTTCTCAGTGATCCCGTGGAGTAATCACAGTTTTCGGTAGATTTTCGGAAAGTTCAAAGAATTTCGAATCGCAATCGGTGGCCTCAGATTTTCGCTATCTCGCTTCCTTCTGGCCGAAAAATGCGTCTAAAGATAGCCAATTTTCGGGAAAATCGGAGAAAAAGTTTCCCAACTTTGTGACGTCATAATGACGTCATGAGGACCTTATAAATATTTTCGGGTACCCCCGATGTAGTTCCGCCTTAGCTGAGTAAAACGTGGGGTCGATCACCTCTGTACTATATTTGGTTCTCGAGATATAGGCCTTTAAATAAGGGCCCCAAAGCATCTTCCTTTGTTCCGATCATTAAATTGGCATTAAATTGGCACTGTACCACTCTTATGATTTTGTTTGCGAAGCGCGCAACGTTTAAACTTCATGCAGCATGCTAATGTCAGCAGCTAGTGTGATTTTAAGTTTGCGCGCGCGGCTCTAATAAATAGCAAGTGCGCGCAACAATTTACCTCGTGAATTGTTGAGGTGACGCTGCAATCTGTGCACGAGGCAGAAGACGAGGTAGAAGTGCTGAAGGTGAAAGTGGAGGAGGCTAGGAGACAACTCCAGTTACTCAGACTGCAGCTCAGAGAGGAACAGAAAATGGTAAGTTTCATGAGATACGGTGATCGGCATTCACCAAACTTTCGATGTGAAATAACCTTGCTAAATAACAGAAAGGTTTTCTTCTGATGACAAATACCAGACTACGTCATGTTGCCATGTGTAACTATACAGTGAGAATGTGCAGCAATCTGCTAATACGCTTGGTAATGAATGCTTGCTACATCTCATCTCTGGAATGAGTCCATGTTGTTATTACCACTTGACATGTTGAGAAGTTGTGTTCAGTGCTGTGTGCGACTGTTTGTTCTTTAATTTCTGGGGTCGCTTCTTCGCTGTAAAACTGGTGCTCAGTTACAGCACAGAAGGATAATCTGTACTCTGGAAATCTCTCTGTTTTCATGTTTTGATATTCTTCGTGAAGGAGCAGCCGGGCCCGGTTTTCAATGCTTTCTGAAACCTTTGATTGACCTACTTTAGAAGTTTTTAGCTTGAGTTTTTAGAAAAGGTATGTCTGGTGTAAAGAAGACCGGTAAAAAGAAGGTTGTCAGTAAGAAATCTGAGAAGAAACCTTCCTCCAAATCCTCCACTGCAGGCACTCAACCTACTGCAGGCAATCAACCCGCTGCAGGCAATCAACCCGCTGAGACTGCAGGCGAGGGTTCCTCAGCCACGGTAATTGGATCACTCAGTTTATGGAGAATCAATCACATTTCATTGATCACTTCAAATATTCTTATTTCTTATTGAAGATCACGACATTGAAGTCTAGCCCATCCAAGTAGTGACCCAGCCTACGTTTGTTTAACATTTGAGATTGAACGAGATCGTGACATTCAACCAACGGTCACCCATCCAAATGGTGACCCAGCCTACGTTTGTTTAACATTTTAGATTGAACGAGATCGTGACATTCAACCAACGGTCACCCATCCAAATGGTGACCCAGCCTACGTTTGTTTAACATTTTAGATTGAACGAGATCGTGACATTCAACCAACGGTCACCCATCCAAATGGTGACCCAGCCTACGTTTGTTTAACATTTTAGATTGAACGAGATCGTGACATTCAACCAACGGTCACCCATCCAAATGGTGACCCAGCCTACGTTTGTTTAACATTTTAGATTGAACGAGATCGTGACATTCAACCAACGGTCACCCATCCAAATGGTGACCCAGCCTACGTTTGTTTAACATTTTAGATTGAACGAGATCGTGACATTCAACCAACGGTCACCCATCCAAATGGTGACCCAGCCTACGTTTGTTTAACATTTTAGATTGAACGAGATCGTGACATTCAACCAACGGTCACCCATCCAAATGGTGACCCAGCCTACGTTTGTTTAACATTTTAGATTGAACGAGATCGTGACATTCAACCAACGGTCACCCATCCAAATGGTGACCCAGCCTACGTTTGTTTAACATTTTAGATTGAACGAGATCGTGACATTCAACCAACGGTCACCCATCCAAATGGTGACCCAGCCTACGTTTGTTTAACATTTTAGATTGAACGAGATCGTGACATTCAACCAACGGTCACCCATCCAAATGGTGACCCAGCCTACGTTTGTTTAACATTTTAGATTGAACGAGATCGTGACATTCAACCAACGGTCACCCATCCAAATGGTGACCCAGCCTACGTTTGTTTAACATTTTAGATTGAACGAGATCGTGACATTCAACCAACGGTCACCCATCCAAATGGTGACCCAGCCTACGTTTGTTTAACAATTGAGATTGAATGAGATCGTGACATTCAACCAACGGTCACCCATCCAAATGGTGACCCAGCCTACGTTTGTTTAACAATTGAGATTGAACGAGATCGTGACATTCAACCAACGGTCACCCATCCAAGAAGTGACCCAGCCTACGTTTGTTTAACAATTGAGATTGAATGAGATTGTGACATTCAACCAACGGTCACCCATCCAAGTAGTGACCCAGCCTACGTTTGTTTAACATTTGAGATTGAACGAGATCGTGACATTCAACCAACGGTCACCCATCCAAATGGTGACCCAGCCTACGTTTGTTTAACAATTGAGATTGAACGAGATCGTGACATTCAACCAACGGTCACCCATCCAAGTAGTGACCCAGCCTACGTTTGTTTAACATTTGAGATTGAACGAGATCGTGACATTCAACCAACGGTCACCCATCCAAGTAGTGACCCAGCCTACGTTTTTTTAACATTTGAGATTGAACGAGATCGTGACATTCAACCAACGGTCACCCATCCAAGTAGTGACCCAGCCTACGTTTGTTTAACACTTGAGATTGAACGACATCGTGACATTCAACCAACAGTCACCCAGCCTACGTTTGTTTAACATTTGAGATTGAACGAGATTTCAAACGAGATTGAACGTGTTTCATTTCAGAAATCTGAAGAGGAGGCTGTAGGGGTGAAAGTGACTGTGAGGGAGTTGGAGGATGTTCTGATCAGAGACGTGGGGAATAAGATCAAAGAGGACGGCAGGTGGGGAGACTGAGAATATTTCTAGCAGGAAACAGTTTGAATTGTCGATAATAATAAAGCTAAGGTCCATCAATCATCTATCAACCTGTCTATTGAATAAGGTTATGTTGTTTGCTCTTGTACTGACATAGATCAATATCTCCCTGCTTCAGGTGGCCGCTGATTCTGGATGAGACTGGGCAAGCCTCCATCTTCGTGCGGTACAGTGACACCAACTACCTGAACGCTGTGAACCCTGCAAACATGGAGCCAGAGAGGATCAGGTGGGTACTTCCACAGCAACACTATCCTAACAAACGGCTACCATTCGGAATGCGGAATTATTGATCCAAATAACAAGACCAAACCATGGACATTAGCCATAAGACATGTACAGATACTGTTCACCTAAGGATGCACTACAACTAAAATGATTTCAGGATGGCGTTGTTGGGAGCAGTGAGGTACGGTAAACCTCTGGTAATCGACCTCATGGGCTGTGACATGTTCCATGTTGTGAAGGGCAGGTTCGATGAGATCACACCTGGACTGCTGGATTGGGTCATCGACAAAACACTCGTTACCGAGGAGAAGTTCAACCAAATCACTAAGAAGGTACTGTTAACTGTAAACGTTGGTTATTTGATTGTTTTTAACAGTTATCTTGTTTTTTGCCGTGATTCAGGATCTGCCTGGCATGTATTGATGACATTTCGTTACATTGAAACCAGAAGATGAATATATTCTATCTCTGTTTCTCAGGAAGACGGCCCTGAGTACGAAGAGAAGATGTTCTGGGCTAGGATGGGGGATTTCAAGTTCTGGCTGATGACTAACGCTGAGCCTGTGCCTGAACTGCTGGACATGTTCTACACAATCAGAGTCAAGCCAGCCCCTCCCAAGGATTGAGTGAGTGGAAACAAACAAACAAAAACTTATAAGTCAAGTTTAGATTAAAATATTCACAATATAGTTCATATCTAGCAACATAGCTCATAATAAAAGTATTTAGAACATCATACACATTAAAACCCTAGCTCTACTAGAAAACACCCCTTTACACCGCACTACTGGTAGCCTCATGCACCACTTCGCCCCCCACCATAGTAACCACCACTCTAGTCCTGAGCAACTCCTCCACTTCCCCCCTCAGAATATCCTTATCCAGCAATACCAGGTCCGCCAGCAGCCCCACCCCCAGCGCCCCCCGCCGCTCCTCCTCATGCGCTGCGTACGCCGCTGCGCACGTGTACCCCACCAGCGCCTCCTCCACCGTCACGCGCTCCGCCGCCTCCAGACCGCCCTCCCACGCGCCGTCCTGCGTGCGGCGCGTCACCGCGTCGTACATGCCCTGTAGTGGAGCTGGCTCTGCCACGAACCAATCAGAGCCCAGAGCCACCACCGCCCCACCATCCAGGAGAGATTTCATTGGCCAGGAGGTCCGCACTCGCTCCTTGCCGATCACTTGCGTTGCCCAGCAACCGTCATCTGCCAGGTGCGACATTTGCATTGATGCGACTACGTTCAGAGCGCCAAATCTCGGAATGTCGCATTCCCGCACGTGCTGCGCGTGCTCTATCCTGAACCTGGGTTCTGCGGAGCAACCCTCACTCTCACAGAGTTGCTTAGCAACGCTCTCGAACAGGTCCAGGGTTGCTGTGTTGGCGTGGTCCCCTATGGCGTGCACACACACATCCAACCCATGGGCTGCTGCCTGCGACACATGACCTCTCAGGATGCTGGGGTCCCAGATAAAGTCTCCTTTGTATCCGGGTGTGTCCGTGTAGTCGTCATAGAATGCTGCTGTGTGGGTTCCCAAACTACCGTCCATCTGAGCCTTGAGAACTCCAACTTGAAGGTACTCCTTGGGGTCCAGCATTTGGTACTTCTTTCTGCGAGATGCACTGTTACTATGGTTACCATTAACTGTGTTACCATCGTCATGGTTACCATCGCAGATCACCTCCTCACTTAACACTTCCCTCAGGACCCTTTTCCAGCTAGCTGCAGGTAGTGCTGCTCTGATCCTTGTTCTAAGTTTCCCTGATTCCATGAACTCCCTGTAAAGCTCCACTTCTCTGAACGCCAGCTCCACATCCTGCTTATCCGCATCCCTTCCCATGTTGCTGGGCCACAGTCCGTTGTGGCAGTCCACCGTTACCATGGTGTGTACCTTGGTAACGCCGCGCGCAGCCACGTAGGACATGGCTGCCTCCAGAGCCGCGCAGGACTCCGCGTGGCTGCGCGGAGGGATGGCCTTCACAATCCTGCGAGGGGGATGTGAGTCAGTAAAATACTGATATTGCAGAACTAGTAGCTGCAGTGACATGGACATACTGACGTTCCATTGGATAACATCTCATTCTCTGTCCACCTACCAGTTAGTGGCGTTGTCTTTGAAGATCCCACTCGGCTCCCCTCCCTCCAGTCTCACTATCGTACCCCCCGGAGTATCAGGCGTGTTACAATCCACCCCCGCCAACTCCAACGCCAGACTGTTAGCCAGGTACATGTGGCCGTCCAGCCGGTTCAACCAAACAGGGTTATTTCTAGAGATACCGTCAATCTGAGGGGGTGATGGGTTGGAACTTCACTTTTTCTTAATGTCATAGAGTTGTATCTCATGTTAAGAATAGGACATGGTTGCAAGAACCCACCCATGTTTTGCCCTGCAGTAACCCATGTTTTGCCCTGCACTAACCCATGTTTTGCCCGGCACTAACCCATGTTTTGCCCGGCACTAACCCATGTTTTGCCCGGCACTAACCCATGTTTTGCCCTGCACTAACCCATGTTTTGCCCGGCACTAACCCATGTTTTGCCCGGCACTAACCCATGTTTTGCCCGGCACTAACCCACGTTTGCCCGGCACTAACCCATGTTTTGCCCGGCACTAACTTTTTCCCGGCACTAACCCATGTTTGCCTTTAACCATGTTTTGTCCTGCACCCATGTTTTGTCTGCACTGGTTTTGCCCGGCACCAACCCATGTTTGTTAATGTGCCTCCATGTTGTACTAACCATGTTTTTGCTCGGCACTAACCCATGTTTTGCCCGGCACTAACCCATGTTTTGCCCGGCACTAACCCATGTTTTGCCCGGCACCAACCCATGTTTTGCCCGGCACTAACCCATGTTTTGCCCGGCACTAACCCATGTTTTGCCCGGCACTAACCCATGTTTTGCCCGGGTCCATGTTTTGTTCTCATGTTTCCGACAGATCCCATGTTTTGCCCGGCACTAACCCATGTTTTTAGGTGATGTTCTGCACTAACCCATGTTTTGTCCTGCACTAACCCATGTTTTGCCCGGCACCACCTGGTATGTTTTGCCGGCACTAACCCATGTTTTGGCCGGCACTAACCCATGTTTTGCCTGCACTTGTCTTGCGGCACTAATTGTTTTGCCCGGCACTTGCCATGTTTTGCCTGGCACTAACCCATGTTTTTGCACTAACCCATGTTTTGCCCGGCACTAACCCATGTTTTGCCCGGCACTAACCCATGTTTGCCCTGCACTAACCCATGTTTTGCCCGGCACTAACCCATGTTTTGCCCGGCACTGCTCCATGTTTGCCCGGCACTAAACCCATGTGGCGTCACTAACTCGTGCTGGCACCCCACCCCATTGCTGGTGGTCCCAGTTTCCCCCAGTAATCCATGCTCCAGGAGGCTGAGTTGCAATGTGTTCCTCCAGCACCCCCACAAACTCCTCCTTGGTTTTACAGTGCCTCAGGGAAACGGAGAGAAGCCGGTAACCCCCGTCCAGAAAATGCACGTGGCAGTCAGTGAAACCTGAGTTAGAGGGTCAGTTCTCTTTCAGAGCCTATTCTCAGTTAGGTGACATCCTTTTAAAGCCCTAATCTTACGCCTGGAATGAGACTTTAAGAGAATTTCTATCAGCAGTTGAATCAACAGTTGCAGAGTAACTTTAAAATTGACATGACAAGTTCATGACAAACCCGGCAGTAGGAGCCCCTGCTTAGCGTCAATAACTCGTGTACTCTCGTCTGTTTGTGCCATCACTTCCTCATTGCTTCCTATAACACTGATCTTGTCCCCTGTCACTCCTAAAGCTGTTGCCTTGGAAACGTCCTGCACGTGTTTTGGCGCGGATCTGCACGTGGGCGGAGGGTTCCAGAGCCGCGCGTTGATAAACGCTACAGTCAGAGCCATAGTACAAGGGTCTAGAGGTTGGGCGATTCAGCAAAATAATATTCATTCTTGCTCAAAATTCTAAAGCAACTTGTCGAAATGGTAGTCAAAGGACCGGTGAAACTTTTAACTCCAAGGCGCGGCGTATTACGCCGCGCTTGGGTACTTTTTTGCGGCACGATACAGCGCGCAAATATTTATACTTTGTGTACAATGTAGTTGTACAAATGCAATGCACTTTCTAAGCTATACATAGTAAAGCACATTCAATACACTATTACACGCAGCACTCAAGCGCGGCGTAATACGCCGCGCTTCAAAAGGTCGAGACGCCAAGATCCGGGTAAGTAGCCTCCGGATTCATATCAATGTAACCAATTTTAAACGTAGTGAAAAGCAAACGTGCGTTAGAATTAGAAAATCCGGAAGAGTTAGAATACACAGCTTGTTAGAAAATAAGTTTACTCAGAACAATGAAATTTCAACACAGCTCATATTGCAATTTGCGGTATATTCTTAAAGTTAAAAACACATGGCTCATACATCACACAGAAAGTTGTACGATGCTCCTTTTTAAATTTCATCGTCACCATGCATTCGTATAGCATAACTTCATCCGTTTATAAATAAACGAACGCTCCTTGTATTAAATATGTAAGTTCATTGCGTTCAGACTTCAGGTAATTCACCGACGAATTGCATGTCACTTACTGTGGCTGAAAAAAATGTAGATTCGAATATTTTAAGAAACTACGCTGGAAAGTATGTTTTAACTCAATCATCAGAATATTCTGAGGCGCAGTGTGTCCTTGAGTCTTTGAGCCCTTGCATCAGTAGAGACGATGATTGCAGTTTAATCCACACACTTCAATACATGTCTTCAGTTTTGACCCACATAACCCATCCCTTGGCCCCATAACCCATCCCTTGGCCCCATAACTCATCACTTGGCCCCATCCCTTGACCTTAATAGCCCATCCCTTGGCCCAATAACCCATCCCTTGGTCCCATAACCCATCCCTTGGCCTCATAACCTATCCCTTGGCCCCATAATCCATCCCTTGGTCCCATAACCCATCCCTTTGCCCCATAACCCATCTCTCAGTCCCATAACCCAACCCTTGTCCCATAATCCATCCCTTGGTCCCATAACCCATCCCTTGGTCTCATAACCCATCCCTTGGCCAAATAACCCATCCCTTGGCCAAATAACCCATCAATTGACCCCATTACCCATCCCTTGGCTCCATAACCCATCCCTTGGCCCAATAATCCATCTCTTGGTCCCATAACCCATCCCTTTGCCCCATAACCCATCTCTCAGTCCCATAACCCATCCCTTGGTCCCATAACCCATCCCTTGGTCCCATAACCCATCACTTGGTCCATAACCCATCCCTTGGCCCCATAACCCATCCCTTGGCCCAAAAACACATCAATTGGCCCCATTACCCATCCCTTGGCTCCATAACCTATCCCTTGGCCCAATTACCCAACCCTTGACCCCATAACCCATCCCTTGGCCCATAACCCATCCCTTGGCTCCATAACCTATCCATTGGTCCCATAACCCATCCCTTGGCCCCATAATCCATCCCTTGGTCCCATAACCCATCCCTTTGCCCCATAACCCATCTCTCAGTCCCATAACCCATCCCTTGGTCCCATAACCCATCCCTTCGCTCCATAATCCATCCCTTGGCCCAATAACCCATCAATTGACCCCATGACCCATCCCTTGGCTCCATAATTTTACCAACTATGTAATCAACCAATTGTGTGATTTAAGATTTTGATAATTGTTTGGCATAGAGTAACTCGACTACTCTGCACGTGCCCCACTCATAACATATGCAACATACTATTTTTATGTTTTATTCAACTATGATTATTCAAATCTTTTGGTTGGGGCACCCTCATGTTTCATGAATGATTTTATATAGGGCAAATGACAATGTATAATTTGTTGTGTATACTATTTGTGATTTTAAATTTGAAAAAAATTAAAAATTAACCTATCCCTTGGTCCCATAACCCATCTCTCAGTCCCATAACCCATCCCTTGGTCCCATGACCCATCCCTTCGCCCCATAATCCATCCCTTGGTCCCATAACCCATCCCTTGGTCCCATGACCCATCCCTTCGCCCCATAATCCATCCCTTGGCCCCATAACCCATCCTTTGGCTCCATAACCCATTTCTTGGCCCCATAACCCATCCCTTGGCCCCATAACCCATCCCTTGGTCTCATAACCCATCCCTCAGTCCCATAACCCATCCCTTGGTCCCATAACCCATCCCTTCGCCCCATAAATCATCCCTTGGTCCCATAACCCATCCCTTGGTCCATAACCCATCCCTTTGCCCCATAACCCATCCCTTGGCCCAAAAACCCATCAATTGGCCCCATTACCCATCCCTTGGTTCCATAACCCATCCCTTGGTCCCATAACAGATCCATTGGTCCCATAACCCACCCCTTGGCTACATAAACTATCCCTCGGCCCCATAATCCATCCCTTGTTCCCATAACCCATCCCTTGGTCCCATAACCCATCCCTTGGCCCAATAACCCATCCCTTGGTCCCATAACCCATCACTTGGCCCCATAATTCATCCCTTGGTCCCATGACCCATCCCTTGGTCCCATAACCCATTCATTGGTCCCATAACCCATCCCTTGGCAACATAACCTATTCCTTGGTCCCATAACCCATCCCTTCGCCCCATAATCCATCCCTTGCTCCCATAACCTATTCCTTGGTCCATAACCCATCCCTCAGCCCCATAACCCATCCCTTGGCCCAATAACCCATCCATTGACCCCATTACTCATCCCTTGGCTCCATAACCTATCCCTTGGTCCCATAATCCATCCCATGGTCCCATAACCCATCCCTTGGCCCCATAAACTATCCCTTGGTCTCATAATCCATCCCTTGGCCCAATAACCCATCCCTTGGCCCAATCACCCATCCATTGACCCACATAACTCATCCATTGACCCCATTACCCATCCCTTGTCTCCATAACCTATCCCTTGGTCCCATAATCCATCCCTTGGTCCCATAACCCATCCCTTGGCCCCATAAACTATCCCTTGGTCTCATAACCCATCCCTTGGCCCAATAACCCATCCCTTGACCAACATAACCCATCCCTTGGCCCCATAATCCATCCCTTGGTCCCATAACCCATCCCTTGGTCCCATGACCCATCCATTGGTCCCATAACTCATCCCTTGGCCCCATAAACTATCCCTTGGTTCCATAACCCATCTCTTGGCCCAATAACCTATCCCTTGACCCACATAACCCATCCCTTGACCCCATTACCCATCCCTTGGCTCCATAACCTATTCCTTGGTCCCATAACCCATCCCTTCGCCCCATAATCCATCCCTTGGTCCCATAACCTATTCCTTGGTTCCATAACCCATCCCTTGGCCCCAAAGCCCATATCTTGGCCCCATAACCCATCCCTTAGCCCCATAACCCATCCTTTGGCCCCATAAACTATCCCTTGGTCCCATAACCCATCCCTTGGCCCAATAACCTATCCCTTGACCCACATAACCCATCCCTTGACCCCACTACCCATCCCTTTGCTCCATAACCTATTCCTTGGTCCCATAACCCATCCCTTCGCCCCATAATCCATCCCTTGGTCCCATAACCTATTCCTTGGTCCCATAACCCATCCCTTGGCTACATAAACTATCCCTTGGTCCCATAATCCATCCCTTGGCCCCATAACCCATCTCTTGGCCCCATAATCCATCCCTTGGTCCCATGACCCATCCCTTGGTCCCATAACTCATCCATTGGTCCCATAACCCATCCTTTGGCTCCATAACCTATTCCTTTTCCCATGACCCATCCCTTCGCCCCATAACCTATTCCTTGGTCCCATAACCCATCCCTCAGCCCCATAACCCATCCCTTGGCCCCATAACCCATCCCTTGGCCCAATAACCCATCCATTGACCCCATTACCCATCCCTTGGCCCCATATCCCATCCCTTGGTCCCATAACCCATCCCTTGGCCCCATAACCCATCCCTTGGCCCAATAACCCATCCCTTGACCCACATAACCCATACCTTTACCCCCATAACCCAACCCTTGGCCCCACAACCCATCCCTTGACACCCATAACCCATCCCTTGGCCCCATAACCAATCCCGTGGCCCCATAAACTATCCCTTGGTTCCATAACCCATCTCTTGGCCCAATAACCTATCCCTTGACCCACATAACCCATCCCTTGACCCCATTACCCATCCCTTGGCTCCATAACCTATTCCTTGGTCACATAACCCATCCCTTCGCCCCATAATCCATCCCTTGGTCCCATAACCTATTCCTTGGTTCCATAACCCATCCCTTGGCCCAATAACCCATCCATTGACCCCATTACCCATCCCTTGGCCTCATAACCCATCCCTTGACACCCATAACCCATCCCTTGGCCCCATAACCCATCCATTGGTCCCATAACCCATCCCTTGGCCCCATAAACTATCCCTTGGTTCCATAACCCATCTCTTGGCCCAATAACCTATCCCTTGACCCACATAACCCATCCCTTGACCCCATTACCCATCCCTTGGCTCCATAACCTATTCCTTGGTCCCATAACCCATCCCTTCGCCCCATAATCCATCCCTTGGTCCCATAACCTATTCCTTGGTTCCATAACCCATCCTTGGCCCCAAAGCCCATATCTTGGCCCCATAACCCATCCCTTAGCCCCATATCCCATCCCTTGGCCCCAAAACCCATCTCTTGGCCCCATAACCCATCCTTTTGGCCCCATAAACTATCCCTTCCATATAACCCATCCCTTTGGCCCAATAATAACCCATCCCTTGGCCCAATAACCCGTCCCTTGACCCACATAACCCATCCCTTACCCCCATAACCCATCCCTTGGCCCCATAACCCATCCCTTGGCCCCATAACCCATCCCTTGGCCCCATAACCCATCCATTGGTCCCATAACCCATCCCTTGGCCCCATAACCCATCCCTTGGCCCCATAACCCATCCCTTGGCCCAATAACCCATCCCTTGACCCCATAACCATCCTTGGTCCCATAATCCATCCCTTGGCCCCCATCCATTGGCCTCCATAACCCATCCTTTGGCCCTTGGCCATAACCCATCCCTTATGCCCCATAATCCATCCCTGGTCCCATAACCCCATCCTTGGTCCCATAACCCATCCCTTGGCCCCTAACCCATCCCTTGGCCCATAACCCATCCCTTGGCCCTATAACCCATCCATTGGTCTTGACCCCCCCTTGGCCCCATAACCCATCCCTTGGCCCCATAACCCATCCTTGACCCCATAACCCATCCCTTGGCCCCATAACCCATCCCTTGGCCCCATAACCCATCCCTTGGCCCCATAACCCATCCCTTGACCCCATAACCCATCCCTTGGCCCCATAACCCATCCCTTGGCCCCATAACCCATCTCTTGGCCCCATAACCCATCCCTTGGCTCCATAACCCATCCCTTGGCCCCATAACCCATCCCTTGGCCCCATAACCCATCCCTTGGCCCTCATAACCCATCCCTTGGCCCCATAACCCATCCCTTGGCCCTCATAACCCATCCCTTGGCCCCATAACCCATCCCTTGGTCCCATAACCCATCCCTTGGCCCCATAACCCATCCCTTGGCCCCATAACCCATCCCTTGGCCCCATAACCCATCCCTTGGTCCCATAACCCATCCCTTGACCCCATAACCCATCCCTTGACCCTCATAACCCATCCCTTGGCCCCATAACCCATCCCTTGGCCCCATAACCCATCCCTTGGCCCCATAACCCATCCCTTGGCCCCATAATCCATCCCTTGGCCCCATAACCCATCCCTTGGCTCCATAGCCTATCCCTTGGCTCCATAGCCCATCTTTTGGCCCCAAAACCCATCCTTTGGCCCCATAACCCATCCCTTGACCCCATAACCAATCCTTTGGTCCCATAACCCATCCCTTGTCCCCGTAACCCATCGCTTGGCATCATAACCCATCCCTCGAGCCCATAACTCATCCCCTGACGCTCATGACCCATCCCTTGGCCCAATAACCCATCCTTTGACCCTCATAAACCATCCCTTGACCCTATAACCCATCCTTTGACCCTCATAACTCATCCCTTGGCCCCATAATCCATTCCTTGACCAGCATAACCCAACCCATGGCTCCATTACCCATCCCTTGACCTTCATAACCCATCCCTTGGCCCCATAACCCATCTCTTGGCCCCATAACCAATCCCTTGACCCTCATAACCCATTTCTTGGCCCCATAATCCATCTCCTTGACCCTCATAACCCATCCCTTGACCCTCATAACCCATTTTTGACCCTCATAACCAATCTCTTGACCCTCATAACCCATTTCTTGGCCCTCATAGGGTAATGCCACGCATTAAATTCTTCCGCCCATTTCATTTAATTTACCCAATCCCACGCATTGATCTCAGTTCAACCAGGGAAAAAGTAAACAGCGTTTTCATAGCTTTATAAAATAACATGTAAATCTAACATCTTCATTCAACATTTCCTTTAAATGTATTCACATAATGATGACGTCGGCCAGTGAAGATTCATTATTGCAGATGTTAGTGAAATGTACAAAACTGTATTTACAATTACAGATAAAATCTGATGACGATGCTAATTTAACATTTTCTGGTTATCTTAAAAAGTTGCTGCAATCTCCAACAATTGGTTATTTTTACACAACATTGATTGTTTACTTTTTACTGTAAAGTCTCTCATAGCCTCAACACTGACTACTGTCATATCCTCAGATACATCTCGCAGTGGTCATAGTAACCCTGGTGACGTCATCCCTCTGTTGTCATGGTAACCCTGGTGACGTCATCTCAATGTTGTCATGGCAACACATCAGACTGTGTACTGTGAGCTCTCTCTAGAAAGAGAGTCGTCCTGGTCCTCTTCCCGAACTGTGTACGGGGTCTGACTGATCCGGTCGGAGTCATACGTGCTCGCCTGCAAGGAACTAGCATACAGATTTAATGATTTAGTTGAGAGATACTTTATAAGTATTTACAGATTTAATGGTTTAGTTCAGAGATACTTTATACGTTTAACAGTAAAGTTTAATGCTACAAACACTTTCCACGAAGTTTTATATCAGTCGTGACATTAAATGTAAGCAGGTTTGATATTCTTTAAGTCATTCATTGTTTCTGGGGAATAGAGGAGAAAGGGAGAAGGGAGTGTAAGGAAAAGGGAGAGAGGATGAGAGAAGAGGCGGAGAAGGGAAGCGTTGGGAAAGTGAGCGAGGGATTGGCGAAGAGAAGGGTAGGGAAGGTGTAGGGAAGTGAGGCAGGAAGGAAAAGGGGAGAGTATGGTCAATTAGAGGGAGGGAAGAAAGGTTCTCTTCTTCCAGAGAGCATCAGGAAATTACCTGGGTCCTAGTCCTGGGAAGAATGGAAAGACTGGGCGCCATCTGTTCCAAAGTAAAAGTGCTGTCGAGGCTGGGATCCGTCCCTTTAACATCTTGAAGTAGCGCAGACCGCTGTTGTAAGCAGTCTGTCCTGACTTTGTTGTATCTTTGTTGTATCTGATGGGAATTGGGATTGATACATGATGCGTCGCATTGAACTTTATTTTTATTTTAAATTGTAGTAAAATGTCACAATATGTAAATAGCTATTAAACTTTATAACTTTTTTAGCAAACGCTGTTTTTCTGAGTATATCTATTGGATGATTGGGTAGTGGGTGACTAAAATAAATTATCTTGTCCAGTAATCTCTGTCCTTTGCGCTGCATTTTGCGCTCTCTGCTCGCTACGAAAGTGTCGAGTCCTCCCTCTTGGTTGATTGCTTGGGTTCGCATCATATTCAAACCCTCAGTCACGGGTTTGTCTTTGTCAATCTTCTTTCCGACTGGAACGTTCCTGACTCCCTGAAATTGGTAAATTTGAAGAAGTGGGAGGGCAAGTTTCGCAAATTTACATGAAGTAACACAGTAAACCATGTGATAGTCAGAGTCACTATGACAACGAGGGTATAGAAATGCTGAAAAAGTACACATTTCACAGTTTTCACATTGCGCGTTCCGTAAACGCGTTGCGCGCGCGGTTCCTGACTGCGACTGCCCCGGCGCGCTGTCTTACCTTGCAGGATCGGTATTTGTGCTTCACTGGAAGTCGCTCTGAATTGCATACAGGTTTGTAGATGTCTGGCAAAACCATCGACTTCTCGAGGGCTTTTCTGAGCGAACACACAGCTGCCTGAAAGATGGACATGGAATTGTCAAATGAAGGCGATGTTTTGGATGAGTAAAAGAACTAAACGTCTCAATGTGTGTCATTAGATTTTCTGAAAATGCATTTTTTGCCCCAAAATATTTGTTTTTCTCCCTTATTTTGGCCTGTAAGCCACAAATTAAGTTCAAATTGGCTGAAATTTGGTTTCTGAGATTGTTTTATGATGTCAAACAATAATCCATCAGTTTCGGGGAATTTCGAGAAAGTCGATTTTTTGACCTGAAAAAAACACTGGACTATACACTGGCAATTTTTTAGGTAAAAAATCGACTTTCTCGAAATTAAATGATTCTGATTTTTCGTTGTTTGACATCTCAGTGGGACCTCTGAAACCAAAATTCAGCCAAATCCAGGGTCATTTGTGACCTCCAGGGCCAAAAAGGGTACTTTTCAGAAAATAAAAATCTCGTTTTTTGTCCCAAAAAGGGTTGGAAATGGTCTGAATTGCCTTTTTGTGTCACAAAACACGTATTTTAGTCCTTCTCAATGTGTGTCATTAGACTTTCCGAAAATGCATTTTTTGCCCCAAAATATTCGTTTTCCTCCCTTATTTTGGCCTGTAAGCCACAAATTAAGTTCAAATTGGCTGAAATTTGGTTTCTGAGATTGTTTTATGATGTCAAACAATAATCCATCAGTTTCGTGGAATTTCGAGAAAGTCGATTTTTTGACCTGAAAAAAACACTGGACTATACACTGGCAATTTTTTAGGGTAAAAAATCGACTTTCTCGAAATTAAATGATTCTGATTTTTCGTTGTTTGACATCTCAGTGGGACCTCTGAAACCAAAATTCAGCCAAATCCAGGGTCATTTGTGACCTCCAGGGCCAAAAAGGGTACTTTTCAGAAAATAAAAATCTCGTTTTTTGTCCCAAAAAGGGTTGGAAATGGTCTGAATTGCCTTTTTGTGTCACAAAACACGTATTTTAGTCCTTCTCAATGTGTGTCATTAGACTTTCCGAAAATGCATTTTTTGCCCCAAAATATTCGTTTTTCTCCCTTATTTTGGCCTGTAAGCCACAAATTAAGTTCAAATTGGCTGAAATTTGGTTTCTGAGATTGTTTTATGATGTCAAACAATAAAAAAAATTCTGTTTTTCTTTTTGACTTATTCCCAAACCAAAAAGCAAACCAAATTTTTTACTCCGGAAAAAAGGGACTTTTAGAAAAAAATTAGTTTTTTTTAAAAATTGAAAATTTAATTCCTTTTTTCAAAACACATTTTTATTTTTCAATGTGTATTAGACTTTCAAAAATTTTTTAAAATATTCGTTTTTCCCCCTTATTTTTTAAGCCAAATTAGTTAAATTTTAAAATTTTGGGTTTTTGGGTTGTTTTTGTGTCAAAAAATAATCCCTGGTTTTAAAATTGAAAGTCGATTTTTTAAAAACACTGGGCCTTCTGGTTTTTTTGGTTGACTTTTTTAAAAAATTTTTTTTCGTTTTTTATTCTCAGTGGGGCCCCCAAAAAAAATTACCAAATCTTTTGGCCCCCGGGGGCCAAAAACCTTTTTAAAAGAAAAATTCCTTTTTTGTCCCAAAAAGGGGTTAAATGGTTGAATTGCCTTTGTTCAAAAAACCTATTTTAGTCCTTCTAATGTTATTAGACTTTAAAAAGCATTTTGCCCCCAAAAAATTTGTTTTTTTAAGCCTGAAAAATTTTAAAAAATTTTCTAAATTTGGTTTTGGGGAAATTTTTTTATAGTCAACAATAACATGGGGTTAAATTTGGGAAAATGATTTTTCCAAAAAAAACTGACCCAAAAGGGAAAACATTTTAAAAAAATATTCTATTTTTGTTGTTTGACATTCAAACCCCTGAAACCAAAATTACCAAACAGGTCTTTGGGCCCCCAAGGGAAAAAAATTTTGAAAGAAAAGTTTTTTTTCCCAAAAAGGGGTTAAATGGCCCTTTTTTTGTCCGGGTTTTTCCTTCTCAATGTGTTTGTTTAAAAAGTTTTTCCCAAAATTTTTTTTCCCTTATTTGGGAACCAAAAATTAAATTAAAAAAGGCTTTTAAATTTTTTTTCTGGATTTTTTATGTTCAAAAATAATTATCTTTAATTTTAAATAGATTTTTTCCGAAAAAACCCGATATAAAACAATTTTTTTAGGGTAAAATCGATTTCAAATTTTAAATATTTGATTTTTCTTTTTGACTTCAGTGAACCCCCTGCTGACCCCCTGTTGACCCTCTACTGACCCCTGGTGAACCCTAACTGAACCCTGCTGACCCCTGTTGACCCTCTACTGACCCCTGGTGAACCCCAACTGAACTGACCCTGGTGAACCCTACTTAGCCCCTGACTCCATGGTGAACTCCTACTAAACCCCCTGCTGAGCCCCTACTGACTCCCTGGTGAATTACTACTAGTACTAACCCCCTGGTGAACCCCTACAGACCCCTGGGACCTCCTAATGACCCCACTAACCCCCTACTGACCCCTGATGACCCCTACTTACCCTACTGACCCCCAGACCCCACTATCCCCTGGTGACCCCAATTGAACCCCCATGTCCTGCTGACCTCTACTGACCCCTGGTGAATCCCTGCTGACTCCCTGGTGAACTCTTACTGAACCCCTGCTGACCCCATACTGAACCCCTACTGACCCCTACTGAACCCCTACTGAACCCCCTGCTGACCCCTGGTTAACTACTATTAGTACTAACCCCTGGTGACCACTGGTGAACCCCTACAGACCCCCTGACCTCCTACTGACCCCCCACTAACCCCTACTGACCCCTCTACTTACTGTACTGACCCCTGGTGACCCCACTATCCCCTGGTGACCCTATTGAACCCCTGGTGTCCCGCTGACCCTCTACTGACCCCCTGAATACGTGAATCCCTGCTGACTCCCCTAGTGAACTCCTACTGAACCCCTGCTGACCCCATACTGAACCCCTGCTGACCCCTGGTGAACTCCTATACACCGTACCCTGCTGACCCCTGGCGAACCCCTAGTGACCCCTTGGTGACCCCCACTAACCCCTAGTCCCTCCTGACCCCTGGTGACCCCAACTTTCTAACTTACTTACTTTAGCCGTTACTGTGTTAGTTATGTTTTGTCATAACTAACTTAGGTACTTAATTAATAGGTGAAGCGTCATGATAAGCTCGGTGGGGGCAGCGGGGGGCAGTAGAAGGCCATTGAACCATAATCTTCCCTAGGTCATATAAATGCACGGAGACAGTCAATAGAATCGAGTGTTTCATACATGAACAGGAAATAGTTCCAGGTGTGGAACCTGGAAGGAATCAGGGATAAAAGCAATATGACTAGACTATTCTGGAATTGATTTATGTGACTATAAAGCTATAAGAGAAGAAAATGACAGTAGGGATGGTCACCAATTGAACTACATGTCCTAGACCTTTAGAAACTTTCAAAGTTCTTACTTTCTTTGATTATATAAAAATGCATGGAGCTTGAGCCTTCTTGAAGCATAAGGGCAAAATTTCAACTGTTTCAACGACCTCAATTGACACATTTGACACCCCCACCAATTAAATTAGTGGGAAAAATGTTGGTCATAGAGATTGTAACAACTTTTCTCTCACAACTTTCAACTAAATGCTTCTGGCAGAAACCAGGGATAAAAAATGAAAAAAACGGCCAACCGGCCAACGGCCAATTGGCCGAAACGGCAAATTTTTTAGACGGTTGGCCGTTGGCCGGTGGACCCCCCCCTAATAAGTTACTGCCCATGAAGTTTTAAGTTATTGCCCATGAAGTTTTAAACCACAAACTCCGGGGCATTTTCAAGGATCCAAAATGCCACTATGCCATATGGCACTCGAAGCCTATCCAATAAATTGGACAAATTGAACTCCAACATTGTCATAACAACGACAGTTAAGCTATCACAATCATTTAAGAATTTATCATATTATTGGAAGTGGATCATGAAAGTGTATGATACTTTTTTATGTTTGTTGTGGGTAATGATGAAAACCCCAAGCCTACAAGGAATGATGACCGAAGGTTTCGGGACAAGTCATTCCTTAAGAGGTATGGCACAACTCCATCAAATGCAGTAACGCTGGTTTATGATTTAAGCAAACGATTCAGATGAAATGTAAACAAAGAAAATTGTATTCAGTGCTCACACAATATCGGGGGTATGTATATTCCCAAGAAAGCCCGGCGATAGTAAGAATTGGGAATTATGACATACTATAGACAGCCAGGCAGAATCAGTGAGTCGCCAATTCTACCAATAAAAACTATAGCAATGAAAAACTATGGACAACTGATTGAATAGCTTTAAATGCATCCATGCCTTATCCAGCTGTCCGTAGAAAAACGGATGATTCAAATGAAAATCACACCGAGTTCTCATGACCTTCATGACAAGGTTGAGAACACTCAGGATATCAAATTTATACATTTTAAAATTGTTTGCAGGTCAAGGGTGGAGCTAATAAGATATATCCTTGCATCATAGAGGGGAAGGGGCAAGATACCACAACATAGAACAAAGTTCAAACCTTTCGAAGCTATAGAAACGAAGACATCAACGCGAGTTGCTATAGTAGCAAACATACTCCGCAGAACTTTCGTCATTCGACGCTACATTTATCAATTTGAAAATGCGCGGCGCGAGATTGTTTCAGAGCCCAAAATGCGCGGCTCAATTTTTACTTTTTGTCGACCAATAACCACCAAATTGCATGCCCCAAGTTTTAAATTAATTTTTTTGGTAAAATCAAAACAATTGAAAAGAGCATGAGCTTCAAACATGAACAGGGGGCCGGGGCAACACAAATTTGAATTTTGTGGTGTGCGCGGCGCCGCGTAACTGAAAATTATTATTTTTCTCTCTCAATTTTACCAATTACCCAAGAAATGACACAAATTGACAAAATAAACACGCTGTGTTAACTGTTATCTATAGCATTTATTGTTTATCAGTCAACATTCACATCATCAAAACAAAAAGACATTGAAATTAAACTTACACTTATATAACTTGAAAATAAACTGAGTGATCTACTGCAAATATCATTTAAACAAATGTGCCAATACGAAGTCAAAGCATTGCCATTTTTCACAATCCTAATTATGTTTCTTTAACCAATACACTTGAAATCATAATACATCAATCCGTTACGAAATTTAATTCATTTGAAACACTACATCCCAATTATCTGTGATTAGACAAAATGAGTAACGTCTAATTTCTTAGCACATGTAATTTTTTGAGTGATTTATGCTACATCTCGTTAAAAACATGGTTTAATCAACTGATAATAACAATAGTATAAATAATGATAATCAATATCATTACAATTTAACGCTCCGGGCGACAAGTGATCAATTTAGAGTACAATTAAAGTAAAGAAGTCCACGCCAAAACCCCAAATAACATGCTTTTTACTTGAAATATTTCCCAGGCCAGCCAACCCGGCAAGTCTCCATTATTTCTCGACATGAGAACTCAAAACAGTTCAGTTACTTTCAATTTGAATTTTCTAAAAGTGTGTTTAGGTCTCAAGACCGTGGATTCTTGTGAAGCATAGATTTTATGAATTCCACAGCTCCTCTGAACTGCATGAGCATGTATTGGTCCTGTCCAGTTATTCCCCGTGGAGTGAAGTTGTCGATGAAGTCGATGGTAGAAAGGAGGTTGGGTGGGTTGGCGTGGATTATCACGTAAATCAGTACTGGAAGCAAGTCGTCTGCACCTGGGAGGTTAGAATTGTCAGCAATGGGTAGTAGAGGGGAAAATAAATATCAGGAAAATTGCTCAACTCATGAAAGAAAAATCCATTTATTATTACTATGGGCCACTGGGTTGAAAATTAAAGATCAAGCAGATTACTCAACACACGACAGAAGAATCTATATATTTTAAATACCTGGAACAGAGCTGTCGTCCGTTTTCCCATCCAGTATGGTCTGTCCACTGGCCCCCACAAACAGAAGTTTGAAGATGGTAAAAACACAGTTCATAATACAGGATAGCTTCCCGCTAGGACTCTGAAACAGTTTGTGTGTAAACTGAAATGGTTTTCATGAAATGAGATAGAAGTTTGAACACTACACCGGAAAGTGGTCAATAACTAGAACAACAAACTGGTCGCCTATTTTACACACATGAGTAAGGAAGTAACAATCTCTGAGTGCCTTCTTACCCTAAAAGCAGGCAGCATTGCCAAGTGTCGCTGTGCCGGTAACCAGGGAGCCTCATTGTGGTACTTGGCAGGGATCAGAATATCGGGGTGGTTTAGGGTAGCAGCACTCTGCAGATCTCTCAGATTCTCTCGGAACACACTGCGGGATGGAGTGGTGAGAGGTACAAGTCAAGTGGAAGGGATGGAGTGGTGAGAGATTCAGGTATAAGTGGGTCAGATTCCCCAGATTCGGGTACAATGGCATCCCCTTAATAATTCCCAGCCCACTCACCTATCTCTCTGCTTCTGCGCCTCCCCATTAGGCAGGAAAGCGGAGTAGAAGACAGAGTTAAAGAACCCTATTTCAGCGTATCTCAACACTTCGTTTCTGTGATTCTCAACAGCAGTACACTCGTTAGTCGCACATTCCCTCTCATCACAACCACTGTGGTTTATTGCTGCGATGGGGTGTCAGTCAATATGGCACAATGAAATAGATCACTGTTCAGGAATGTGCTGCATCAGCAAATTCCAACTTCAAAAAGCCGCGCACACGCGCGCGCGTCACGCGACAAAGCCGCGCAATTCAAGGGACCTTGTTGCAGTGAAATATCTCCGCGCGCTACGTACATTTGCTTGAAAAACCGGTTTTTGCATTTTGTGACTTAAAAACTTACCCAAAGACTGAAGAGTTAAGTCAGAGTCCATTCGTTCAGTGACGTAGTCGATGAACTCAGTGTAAATTTCACTCTTCTCGTCAGCCATCATTGTGTCCTTCTGTCTCTCCCGATAGTACTTAAACTGCGATATTACATTCCTTTAATCAAACCTTTTAAATTTCTAATGGAATTTGGAATATTTAATTCCAATATGTCTACATGTTTATCGATGTTTATAGTATGTAAGATTTGGCGTCGTTTACTTAAACTGTTCTTCCAGCCCCTTGAGGAAGCTTTGTATAACCAGAGAAGCTAGAGTTTGGTAGAAGAAATCATGTTTTATTTCCAACGCAGTCTGTACTCGAGACAGGTACTCTTTTGTTCGCATCAGTTCGCACTTCTTCTCCGTCAAATAGTGGATGTATTCTGACTGAGAGGCGTTGTATTCTTCCAACTTAACCAATACACTCGGCAGTCTGAAATAAACTAAACTCAACTTCTTTGCTGGACATTTGGAATAACCGAACACAAGATTCAGATTCAAGTAAAATCTATTCTAACTAAAGTTACGCACAATAAAGGGGAAAACAGAGTACTTACAGTTTAGGAGGGAGTTGTTTCAGAGCAATGATGGCTTGTTCTATTTGTACTGCGTTTTTACCATTGTGTAACGTAGCATCCGTGTACTCACTGGAAATACAGAATTGATCGGTCTCCCATGCAAGTTATAAATAACACATGCTATTTGAAGACTAACACTACCAGACAATCAACCTCGTGTCAACTATAGTCTCAACAACCCGACCAACAGAATGAATTACCCAACCGCATCCAGCCTACGTTTAACATTTGAAATTAAATGAGATCGTGACATCCAACCAACGGTCACCCATCCAAGTAGTGACCCAGCCTACGTTTGTTTAACATTTGAGATTGAACGAGATCGTGACATTCAACCAACGGTCACCCATCCAAGTAGTGACCCAGCCTACGTTTGTTTAACATTTGAGATTGAACGAGATCGTGACATTCAACCAACGGTCACCCATACAAGTTGTGACCCATCCTACATTTGTTTAACTTTCCAGATTGAACGAGATCGTGACATTCAACCAACGGTCACCCATCCAAGTAGTGACCCAGCCTACGTTTGTTTAACATTTGAGATTGAACGAGATCGGGTCATTCAACCAACGGTCACCCATCCAAGGAGTGACCCAGCCTGTGTTTGTTTAACATTTGAGATTGAACGAGATCGTGACATTCAACCAACGGTCACCCATCCAAGTAGTGACCCAGCCTACGTTTGTTTAACATTTGAGATTGAACGAGATCGTGACATTCAACCAACGGTCACCCATCCAAGTAGTGACCCTGCCTACGTTTGTTTAACATTTGAGATTGAACGAGATCGTGACATTCAACCAGGTCACCCATCCAAGTAGTGACCCAGCCTACGTTTGTTTAACATTTGAGATTGAACGAGATCGTGACATTCAACCAACGGTCACCCATCCAAGTAGTGACCCAGCCTACATTTGTTTAACTTTCCAGATTGAACGAGATCGTGACATTCAACCAACGGTCACCCATCCAAGTAGTGACCCAGCCTACGTTTGTTTAACATTTGAGATTGAACGAGATCGTGACATTCAACCAACGGTCACCCATCCAAGGAGTGACCCAGCCTGTGTTTGTTTAACATTTGAGAATGAACGAGATCAGAAACCTTCAACCACTCGGTCACCCATACAAGCTAGGTATAACACAGAGAGCGGTTGGTTGATTAACAAGGCAAAGGTCACCTTGTAAAGCTCTAATGTGTGACTGCTAGCAGCTAACACTTAGCAATAATAACATTGGAAAGGTAGCACAAAGAAATTACCTGATTGCCTCAACATAGAGCGGACTGCATGCTAACACTCTAATTACCTTTCTACACAAGCTACATTCTGCTTTGTAAGTCTAATAATTCATAGCATTATATAAATTCAGTGGAGTACACTGCTGTTACTTTGTATGGGATCAGCGTGGGTTTGGGGATGGTTATAACATGATTTCAGAGTAACAATAACCAGACAAAAGATGATCAAAAAGAGGTATGATTATTTGAGAATGTTGAAAATCACAACATATTTCTACCTGTGAAGGTATTCCAGCAGTTGCTTGTGTTCTGAAGTTAGATCATCATCCACAACCAGTGCAGTAGTGCCGGTGCCAGGGGACAGACTGGGAGAAGAGGGCATTATGATGTTCAGTTTGTGGCATGGTTATTTGGGAGAAGAGGAAATCATAGGGAGGAGAGAATGTTACCTATTCCATTTCATATTGTGCAGATTTTATTACAAAATGGAAAAAAATGAAACACATAGAAGTGTCACAGTAGAGTGACAGCTGCTGATAACATAATTTAATCGGCTACAATAAGGGGCAGGGTAGTGTGAAGTTTTAACTTGACAGGGAATATTTTGAAGACTTTCAGAGTTTCAGGTAACACCTTGCCCTCTACCTGATGAGATCAATAGTAGTGGGAGGAGCAGAAGACCCTATTTTAGGGTAGTAAGATTTGTAGAAATGCGGGAAGAGGGAGAAGGCTATCTTCAACTTGTTGATCGCATTCTGCACAATCTTATCTTCACTCACTGCTGGCAAAACGTTCTGGTTCTGAAATTAGAATGATATTTACATTCACTTACATTAATTTTAAAAGAAAGTGAATATTGCAGCATATTTCTAAATTGTGAAAAGATGCTGCAATATTCACTCTCCTCAATTCAAAGAACGCCGTGTGTACCGCATATTTCCCAGGTTTTATGAAATGTGTGAGGTATGTGTAGAATTGATGGAAAATTCCTAGTGTTAAATGCTGTGAACACGTTTAATTTAGGAGGGGTAAAGCTGACACCAAAACACTCTGAAATCAGCTGTACAGAAAGCAGTGTATTCGGGAGGTGTCCGATTACTTGATAATTTACAAGAGTCAGTAACGAGAATTGTACATTGTGATAAAGGCTGTGGTAAAAACACCACAAAACGAGGATTTGTTTGATCTTTAAAACTTAAAACACATTAGATGTGAAACCACTGGACTATAAAAAGTCATCTTGAAGGATATGCAGTGTCGATCACTTTTCTGATGTGGTCCAACGTGTATAGACAGCACACGATCTAAGAGTGGACAATAGTGTATTTACTATTTACTATTCTAGGCTCAATATTTATTTTTTGAAGCGATTAAAATCCCAAGCGAACTCAATTTCTTATTCATCACTAAAAATGGAATAAAAGTAATAACCTGATACACGAACTCAGATGAGATGACATCAATAGGCACATCTCCCCCCTGCTGCCCTCCTCCCCCCTCACTTCCGAACCGAGCGAGGGACACTGCTCCGTAGCTCGCATTGCGAGGCAGAGTGGGGGTCTCAGTGTCGGAAGGTTCGTAGAAGAAACCCCCGGTTTTAGAGTTCAGGTTTACTCGGAGGATGGTGGGCCGGTGCCCGCTCATCAGACTGCTTTCTAGGGAACTGCCTGAGGGAATGGGGAGAGAGAGGTATAGAGAGACCTATAGGGATTAGGAAAGATAGAGAATAGGTACCTAGGGAAAAGGAGAGACAGGGAATTGAAAGAATAAATAATGCGTTCTCCTGATCATTACAGAGAGTTAAAGATTCAATTACAGCAATGAACTGAGTTCATTATTTCAAGAATTAGGCTGTATAGTACGCTTAAATTAAGCACTTGAAATAATGTTGTTTGGTGGGTTTATTGACATTATATTAAGCTATGCTGAACAGCTGTAGCCCATACCAATAGCGGAGTCAGAAGAGTCCATATCAAACGCAGCAGCTGAGTTTCCAGAACTGGATCCAATGGGAGTTTTAAGATCATCTGGACTAGGGTTGCTTTCCGCCCTGCTGTCCGCCCTGCTGTCTGCCCTGTTTTCTGTCCTGCTGTCCGTTCTGTCCTCTGTTCTGGAATCCTCGTCTACTCGAGGAGTTACAGAGTCGGGAGGGGTTTCATCTTCTGAGGTGGAATTGCTACAGTCAAGGCATAATACATACGCTAAGATGATGCTAAAATCTTAAAATGACGCTCCACTTTCGTCTGTCCAGTATCCTCTTGGATGAGTGCACTAAAATAACCAAAATAACATGTCAAATTTACCCTGATCAGTTGTAGAGACTCCCCCGACATCTTCCGTTTGTTTCTGTTCGTTTGTGAGAGTGTTAGAGTCCAGAGTCTCAGGGTTATTGTCATCTTGCTCAGCGAGGGAAGAAAGAGCTACGTTCTCTATGCTCACTAAAATTAGATTGGATTAAAGCAGGGATTCATTGAGAAATAAACAAGAACTGTCCAGTTTAAACTGAATTCAGAAATATTCTGAGTAATGAGTGCAATTTCTTATTATTCCATAACACCCTTAGATACAATAACATATTCTAAAGTTTACAAGGGATCATTTAATAAAGACAACAGTTGATGTAGTGAACTACACTTGAGTACTTGAAGTGAAGTACACTAGAGACTCTAATAAGTAAGCTACGTGAGTATACAGCCCTCAGAGGCCACAGATCTGTGTTCATTGTGCACTGTGTTATAGTACCTACCTAAGATGTATACTACATAGTTCCTACTCGGTACTGTATTGTGGGCTAAGAAATTTGCTGCGTATAGTCACATACAGTTACACAGGTCCGATTTGCACGTGATAATGATGCTGCGCGCTGATTGGATAGCAGTATATCGCGCAGCGTGTATTGACTTATTGACCAATCAGCGCGCATGATTATCACTCTTCTGCGCTCTGATTGGTCAGTATCACGACACTGCGCTCTGATTGGTCAGTATCACGACATTGCGCTCTGATTGGTCAACTACCTGCGTCAGGGTGTCTGTCCAGGCTGTCGTAGGAAGTGGCAGAGGACAGACTGGCGCCGTCAGGAGTGTAAGAGGCTTGCAGTTCTAGGGAGGGGTTGTGGAAGAGGAGGTCGAAGTCTTGCAGGAGTCCTGATGTGAGGGGAATGGTTAGGATTATAAGATTCCAGGTTAGATTGTAAGATTCTAGGTTTGAATTTAATAAAGCAAGTTATTTTCGGCTATGATTTCTTGCTTTATTTGTGATTGATCTGCCACTTTCACCCACTACTCACTTCCCTTGATGTGTTCCTGCGCTGCATTCTGGGAGTTATCAGGGGGGTTGAGGGGGTGCTCAGTAGTGAGCAGGACACTCATCCTGCGCTCGTCAAACACCGGCTCCTCCTTACCTCCCGTACCCAACACCTGCAGTTAAATACGTTGTAAGTCTGTATGTCAGTCACACGCGGTAAATGTGACGCAAAACGCTTCTTACAGCGTGATCAGCTAAAATCAGCATCTAAATATATCAGGATTTTAAAGATTTGATGCAACAGTTCCCGGACGTTATCAATGTTTTCCCATCTACCTCTGACTCCACTTTGAGCTTCTCAGTAGCGACATCAGGCAAGCTAAACACAAGTATTTCTTCCTCATAGATACTCTCATCAACGGGCATCTGCACCTTGCTCTTCCTACGATTATTAGGGTAACATATTTATTCAGAATTATTTCTATGAAGTACTGTCGTAGAATAAATCCAATGCCTTACATAGCTGACTTCCACCGACTATCTGTCATGAAGAGAATATCATTATTCTAACTGCGCTTCACCCAGTCACCCACCCCTTGAGACTTGTGCCACTGCTCTTGTCTACTACTTGGCGTGATGCCCTTCTCGGTCTCTTCTTGTTAAGATGTCTGCAGGGCTCGCTGGGCAGCAGAGAGAGGGCAGTAGCTAGCATCTCCTTCTCCTCAGGCTGGAACTTACCACTAGCTAACACCTCCATCAGCAGACTAATCTGAAGGAGGTAAGACTTCCATTAGAAGACGTATCTGAGGTTCAAAGTGTCAAAGTACGATGTGAAAGGTACCAAAACTGATGAATGGTGAAGGAGAGTATAGAACATTCCAATTTATTAGACTGCTGTTAAATGTTAGTGTACGATGTAAAGGATAACATAACTGGAGATATTGTTAATCATATGATCTCATAACTAATGATGTAGTGGAGGTCCCTCTCTGTTATCAGAACAGCGCTCCTCTGTATGGGAATGTCTATGGTGGGGATGACGGTGGAGGAGTAGGGAACGTCAACCAGCTCCTCCAGGAGCAGAACCATCTCAGACGTCTAAAGAAGAGGGGAAGAAGAATTAGTGGGGTTACAAAGTGGGATACAAAGTTAGCAAGTTGAGCAGTTGAGCGCGAAGTTTTAACTTGATTACGCATTCTTAAGGGGGGAAATAAATTTAGATATTTCAATGACTGGCAGTGGTTTCAGTGAAAGATAATGAAATTTTATCCTCAGTAAAGCATGGACCATCTAGGCCACAATCCTTACTCACATGGTTCCCTATGTAGGGGAGGACGGAGGCGTATTTCTGTCTTGCGGAGGAGGAAGGAACTCCCAGCTCAGTGAGGAAAGCCTCTCTGAAGGTGTGCGTCACTTGGTACAGGTTGTGTCGAGCCAGATCCACCACCTGGAATTAAAAGTAGTTAAAAACACTTTGTTGGAAACACGGTACGATTCAGAAGCTAGATTTAACAACAAATTTATTGCCATGAGAAAGGCCATGTCAGTCAACAAACTGTGTTCCATCATGGCTGATTTTGCTATAATATGTCTACGTCAGTTCTCGGCTGATCGTTAAACTTAACCTCGACTTTGCTGGTGAGGTATATCTGGGGCTGCAGGAAGGGGTAGAAGAGCATTCTGGTGAAGAACAGCTCACCCAGGAATATGTTGATCTGAAACCAGCGTCAGAATAATATCATGACAAACTATCATATTATCATGGGATTACTTCCTTCGTAGCTATCATACGTCAGACATAAGTCATAGATATAGGAAATGGTAATCACTTCCTTCGCGATGATTGATATTATGTGGTTCTATTCACTACCAAAATCTGTTGTTTAACAAGTACAGATTACAGAACTAGTAATTCACACAAGTGAAGCATAAAGTGAAGCCGTTGCTACCCACGTCGTCCTGAGAAGCTCCCCTGTAAGTCTGGAAGTAGTGCACTATGGAGACCCCCAGCCACCGCAGATACGGGGGGAAGGAGTGCAGGTGTCTCCTGATCTGCGTTACCATGGAGATCACGTGCGTTGCTATGCGCTTCCTGTAGTAGTCTACCTGGGAGGTGTTAGCTGGTGAGTTTAAAGTCATTCGGTAGCACCAAATGGAGATATTTTCAAACTTGGAATTCGACGATACACATACATAATAGTGTCTATCTTATATTTTCACAAAATGAAATATGATGCTTATTGCTTACTTTTGATTTGACTTTTGCCAAACTGGTAACCTCCGGAAATCGCTCCTGGAATTTAGCTTCCTGCAAAGAGAGATCATCCAAATTTAGTAAGACAATTGAATCGAAGGATCAATTAAATTGATCATTAGAGTGAAATAATAACATGGATTCTTCAAATTAAATTCGTAAATTACAAATTGTTGGATAATTGCATATTTTTTGTGCTTACATCCACAATGAGGAATTCTGATTCAGCCAAGACATTTATAACAATGTCACTCATAAGTTCCCCTATGTACACACGAGTATTTACACTCCATTCTATGTACAACCTGAGAAATTGGGAATTAGAAAATTAGCAAAGATATCGGGAAAACTATGCTGCATCACAGTAATGAATTTAGTGGAACATTAAAGACTGCAATTGATGTAGAAATTTTGAGGTCTTTCAGTACTTATAAAGAACCTGAAGGAAAGAGAAAGTGCAGTCTGTCGCAGAAAGAAGGAGGATACAGGGCCTTGATACTCAGCAATCTGTATCTTAGCTATGTCCCCAATCACTCTTACAATCCTCTTTTCATCATTTGGAAGGATTGCAAATCCAAAGAGAGCAGAGAACAGAGAGTGAATAAGCTCTGGCAGTTCCTGGATTTTAATTGATTAAGAATTAAAATGAGACAATTTGCATATTCTATCAATCTGTGAGGGGTCTCAGTCACATCCATACGGCATACATATGAAAACTTGTTGCAGTTTAAAAGTGGAAACAAACCTCTGGTTGTCTACGTTTAGTACTTGAGTCTGTCAGGAATATCACTGCAACCAAGTTTGATTTATCTCTGAGATATTTCAGAAATGCTGCATATCTATCCGTTTCTGAGCCAATTCTATCCCTAGCATCAAAGAATCTGGATTTGTCAAGAGACTGACTATATCTGTCAACATCACTTAGCTCCCTGAAAAATATTTATCAACAGCTTCTATTAGTTGGAGGGAAGTCTTATAGATTGATATCTTAATAATAAAATGAAAGTTCATTATGAGCCTTCATTGGCATTATCAAGCCAAAGATGAGTGGGGACTGAGGCTAAGACAGACAAAGTAACCTAGTATGGGGCTTGTACTAAGTGATATCTATCAGTGAACAGTATCAGATGATTATCAGAGATGGTTTATGCAGTGGCTAAGTGCTTAAAATTAGATTTTTGTCAAGGGACTTTTGACAAAAGTTCTATTGAAAACAGATACCATACTTGGGATTAGCTTTTTTGGTTCGAAGAGATCTCCACTTGTGGTTAATAACCCATGCTAGTTTGTTGACTTTGTTTGTTGGTAACTTCAAATCCTCTTGAAGCTTGCTTATTGACTCCCTTTCTGAAAAATATGAAGATTTATTCAACCACATCAAGAAATAATTATTCATACAGAACACATGATTAATCGAAAATGAAATATAAGTGGTAGTAATAATCAATAACTACTAGCAATTATTAAATTGAGTAATCAATAAGTGGTTGTAGCATAAACCCCTTAAACAATAAAAATAATTACCATGACTGATGAACAATTTTGTTTGCCAGAGGTTCTGTTGAATGTTTCTAATCCGTTCCATAACATGGTGAATGTATCATGAAATGAACACCATCAAAATAACTTGCCACCTAAATAGACTTCAAATCAAAAGTAATTTCACCTTGTACAGTACAAGAAACACTCAAGAAACACAAGAATCTTACAGACTTTTCAAACAATACTGATAATGCAATAATACTTGGCATATTAGAAATTGGTGGATTGCTCGGATTTTGGCAGCCTATCAATGGATCTCCTTTGAAAGTGATACTAAATGGACCTATCAGGTGGTTGTATCTGACACTGGCAATATCATGATTGGTTCATTTGATACCATACACAAAGAAGACCACATAATACACTATCAAAAATCCAAGCAATCCGCCAATAACTTATACGCCAAGTTTAGTGTTGCACTGTTGCAGTACTTTTTACTGAACAAGTGAATCCCCGATTAGAAAAAAATCCAGGAAGGGAAGATTCTTTGCTTATCTGTGCACAATATCATCTTGAAATGTAAGTGTTTATTATGACTGAATGTATGTATTGCATACAACGAATTTCTTTGATTCATTGACTCAAAGGTGCAGTTACAATTCAATGACGAAAATCAATCATGATTCATGTGGCTCAAAATTCAATGGTCAACAACATCTAAGGTCTAAAGATATGATTTACAACTTGAAAAATGAAAATGTTGTTGGATGAATTAACAGACTAGTCAGGACAATTTTAAACTAATAATGAACTACAACAGTTGTACAGTAAAAATTATATATCAAGTAAATGCGATTAATTGCAATAATAATGCTGCATAATCACTTGGTTAAAAGGTATGCCAAGGTTAAGTATAAAAATGGTGTAGTTTTGCACGCAGACTGCGCGGCGCAGCGTTGTTTATGTGATCGGCCGTTAACAGTCTCTTATTTAAGATCAGCGCTGCACGCCACATGTTTCCTTAACCAGGGTCATCGCACCGCGCGCATAAAACTATGGATCTGGATAGACCAACGACACGCGCTGACGCCGCAACGCGCGCGTGCCAACGCCGCGCCGCGCATCGATGCGACGACGTCAGCCTCTTCACGGTTAATGTCCAAAATACAAGTCAGACAACATCATATCCGCAAATGAAGCGCGTGCGCGGCGTCTTAGGCTCTTTTTTCGGGGGAAAAGGCTTGTCAAGCGTTGCCTGACCCCCTCGCGCGCGCCACGACGTCATGACGTCGTGGCGCGCGCGCTTCGCGCGTGCGAGGGGGTCAGGCAACGCTTGAGCTTGTCTGACGCGTCAGAAAAGCTCAAAAAAGGCCACGCGCAGTTGCAGCTATTGTTGAGCTAAACACAAATAACCCTGTTCACGTTGCGCGGCGCGTACACACTTTAGGCCAGGCGCGGCGGGTTCCTTAGTTTTGTCTGTCTTCGGCGGACGCGCCGCGCGCTCCGTGCGCGCGCCTACCGAAGGCGACTGAGTCACACAATGTCTGAAACCTAAACCCTCATAAATGTGAGAACGCGCGCCGCGCGCGCATCCCTACGGGGCATGAACGCGCAATAAACAATGAAATTGGAGACATATGCATAGCATAGCATTTAGTAGAGGTATTTTCCGTTAACAACCTTCATATATTTGTGCTTATGTCTTTTTGCTAACGGTTATAACAATATTAGCCAATTTTGAGGGTACTTGTAGGCGTGCAATAATAAGTAATATTGCACTCCTCACATTGGCTAATACACTAAGAGCATGGCAAATGGTCATGACGCTAATAAAATAATTTGGTATTGTCGCACTCGGCCTGCTCCTCGTGCGACAATACAAATTATTGCACTCGTCTTCGCCTCGTGCAATAATTTTTATTAGCGCATTCCCAGCCATGCTCTAAGCGTATATAACACTATGGTCCAATTATTCTGATTATAGAAGCAGTCATCTATAGTATCTTTTACTTGTTTTATTTATCTTCTGCATCTGCAATCCTTAGTAATTTCTGTGCAATGTATGTTCTCCTTAGATATGGTGCAATTTTTATTTGTAAGCAAGCTTTCATTTGTCGGGAAATTATGTTAGTTAAACTTATTTGTTATTTGTTGATGTATTAAAGATGAACTCAGTGGCAATATTTTTGGACTTCCTTTGTGTTATCTTTATTTGCTACATTCCCTGTTGTCATTGAAATTTATTTTGTAATGAAAGTGACCTACCATTTATTTATTTATTTACTCCTAATATATAACATGTGTCACTATATGCAAATAACTTAAAAAATAACTTAAACTTATATAAAAATAGAATTAAAAACCTCAAACTTGTGACACACGCCTCTACTTGCAGGGAAAAACGAAAAGTTTCAAACCAGAGTAAATGTAAAATGATCAAATTGAATGTTCAATTAAACCAATGACCAACAAGGTCCCTATAGCTAAATAGCTAAATGAATCAAAATTTGGTCTAGAAGTTTTTAATGCTGTCAACTGAAGGTATGAAAAATTGCCTTACTACCTAATACAGTTAATAAATAGATAAAAAGAATATGATAATAACTTCAAATTAATAAGTTAACAACTGATCACCAAATTGAGATTGTGCACCTACCAAATAAGTAAAGGAGATTGTGAACTACCAAATAAGTAAAGGATTGAAGGCAATTGATCATTTGATGCTTTTAATTAATAAGAATCCCTTTCAAGAGATTCAAGCTGATGAAAACTATAATACTCTTTAAGTCTTGCTGACTATTGAGAGTAGGCTAATGTGATAATTGCATTTGTTTTAGTGGGTTGTATACTGTATAGTGATACATTGACTAATGAATGGGAGTTTGTTATTGAAAATGATCACATGAGGCATCAGCCAAGTTTGACAATTTTCAATAAAACATGATCCATGCTTTAGCCCAGTCTAGATGTTTCTAATTTCTGCATTTTACCCCATCTATATTAAGGTCTTACCTCTTTCCAGTTGGGACTTCCAGACAGGTCTTCCAGTCAGGTCTGATTACTCTTGTCTGGATTGAATGCTTTTATTGCTTTCGTGACACCTGGTGACTGCTTAGACTTAGGTTTTCTACTAAGGTTTTAATTGTCCTTTAGAAAATTTTCGTGCAATCACTATATAGGACTATCAAAGGGGGGATATGTCCATAATTATCATACCCAAATTATAACCATGGGAGGGTGATGATGGTGATTTCAGTCATAAATTCTATTCATAAAAGGATAAAGCTCCACACATTCAGTTTCACTAATTTCATTGGCACTGTGAGGGATCTATTCATTGAGTGTTGCATGTAAGTAAATTAACTAATAAAGATGCTACAATTGCTTTTAAGTGAATTGAAATGCTTTTTCATGGCATGTATGATTCAGTGCAGAAGTTGTTTAGTTCATGTGTCTCAAGTCTCTCATCTTGATGTCAAAAAGGAATCTTTTTAGTGTAGGCTGGATCTTTCTAGATATTCAATTGCCAGGAATTATTCCACCAGAAAACCTTATTATCAGAAAGTATAATTCCTATCATGCACCAAGCACATTGCACCAAGCACATTGATGCATCTCAAAAGGGTGAGGCACATTGGTCACTCATTGGAAAGATGAACTGTCTTCTGTTTGAATTTTTGAATATTTACTGGCGGACATTATGGAACTATTTTTCTAAGTTAAATGATAAGATTCTCCTTCACAATAATTTCATCAACAGGTTTCTAATGAAATTCTTGTTACTCCTACTCATTGGAATAGGATACACTGCAGTGAATGGTGAGTGCCTTTTGTAAAATTAATGATTTGGTTGACTTAATCATAGTTCATCAGCAAGTTTCATACTTTGGAGGACACTCCTTGAAAACCATTGATTAAGGATGGCATTATGCTAAATGTGTATTACTCAGTGCCCAACCTGTGTTATGTATTTGTGCAAGCAAACACACAGAGCAGCCAGCGCCTTAGTAGCCGTGCTCGGACAGGGCAGCTACTGGTGCTGACAGCTGTAAACATTATCTTACGCTACTAGATATTATATTGCAGTTATATTAGTACTCTTCAATGTGTAAAATTATTATATATAGTACATTCAACAGTGAGGGGTTGTTGTGTGTTATATAATTATATCGCAGTTCTGGGAAGCTTCATACCATCCCTTCATTTTTTCATATTCTTGGAAAAATTCCAAGATATCATCCTCTTTACCCACTAGATTCTCAAAGTATTTCTATCTAAACCTAACCCCTCAAACTCCAGAGAGACGAAGCTTATTGAAATTGTTTACTGCTGTCTAGAGAGATTCATCAGACTTGATACCTATAAATTTCTATTTTTGGATCTGTTAAATACTGTCATGTTATGAAGTTATAACTGCTTTTGATTCCAGGAAATGAGAGGTGCGAGTTTCTGAGGAGCATCATTGCTCCATTAGTGTGACTAATGGATTATATAAAGCTGAAACAGCTCGTAAAAATGATAATTTCTTCAGGTCGAAGGAGCATTTATCGTAATTATTGTAGAAAACTTTTGCTATTTACGATATTGGAATAGAATAATGTTTTTGCCAGATCATTCCTGTAAGTTAAAAGTGTTGTCCTTGGACGCCATTAAACCTTTATAAACACAAATTTCTAGTATACCCATACACCTCTATAGATAAGACATGGGATTATGTACAAGATACATTGTTGAAATATCTAAACTTTTTAAAATCTTCCCATAATTTCAAATTTTTCAGGCATATTTTAATTGCCCAGAATGTCTGAACTTTCAATGACTTACTCGAAAGTTTCTCAAACAAAATTGCCCCAACAAAAGAGTCCATGTGTCATCTGTTCTAAGATGATCCATTGACCTATAATTTGAGCAGTGAGCTCACTCAAAGCAGTTCAGGCCTGATAGCGTGCCACTAGTGGTGTGTATTACAGTGCATGGCTCTGTTGACAAGCAATAACGTGTAATCAACTAGTCACGTGAGGGTGTTACACTGCCACGTGACACAAGACACAGGACACTGCAGTGCGTAGTGTACACAAAACAGTGTTTAGCGAGGGACAGTGAATAGGCACACTGCTTGTACACAACTACACAGTGTGCACTGTTTACACAGAACAGTGTGTAGTGAGCGTACACTGCTGACACAGGGCAGTGAATAGTGTAAACAGTGCGTAGTGTACACTGTACACAGTTTGTACTGTTTACAGTTTGTACTGCGTACAGTGCTGAGTGTAATGTACATAATTTGCAGTGTACAAATTTGTTTGTGTTGGGGCTCATCAGATCCAATGGATGCTGTAGAGCTAATACAATCAGTAACATGATACCAATCATCCCAAATAGTTTCAGGACGAGTCTTCTGATTAATGTATCATTTCACTTGTATCGAATGTTGATCTTATTCATTAGATTGTATTTGTGCTAATGGATACTAATTAAATTGAGTCAATACCCCCCCAGAATTTAGTACAATGGGTACTGATTTCAGTGCTGTTAATTGATTACAGCGTTAATGAATGTAATATTCATTCATCTTTCCCTATACAGTTTTGATTCCCACCAGTTCTATTTGGACATCACTAAATAAATCATTTATCCAATCAATCCTCTAAACATGATTTGTAATGTTTCAGAAAGCAACTCTGAAACTTTGAGGTTATTATAATCTACCCATTGTAACAAATCAGATAAGATAATCTATAGTAACTCTCTGGCAGTTCTGATAAATATGCCCATATAAGGAATAACTGGTGCTGATAAATCCCTGGTTTATTGCCTAATATGGTATAATTGGCTCCTGTTCCCACCAGCCGTGGTATCAGGGAGACTGGTAGTGGCGAGTAAATGGTGTAAACTGCTTCTCTAACTGAGCCTACGTCAGGTACTCAGGATGCGCAGTAATACGCCGCGTGTTTACCTGGGATATGTGTATCTCTGGGAGTGTGGGCATACATAACCACTGCTGTGTACTCTGTTCAGCCAGTACAGTGTGTTTTAGGCAACTTACGAGTGTTCTGTATTGGCTGTACTGTGTGTTGATAGTACAGTACTGTGTTATAGTCAGTACTGAGTATTATACGAAGGAGATTAAAACCTATAGCTTAGGGGATTTGATTCCAATAATTTCAATGGTCATCTATATAATCTTGCAGGTTGTCCAAGACGCTTTCCTTAGAATAAATCTCTGCTTAAGTTCGGTACGGACTTAGGGCCCCTCCCTTCCCTAACCCCATTTCCTCCCACACTCCCTAAGATTTCCTTAAGCTCCCCTTCCCCTCAAATTACCCTCGCACAGGTAACTCACTAACCACGGTCTCCTTCCCCAAGTCTTAAAACCCTTCCCTCTCCCAAGTCTCCATCCTAACCTTATCCCTCCCTCAGGTAGCTCGAGCGCTCTGACTGCAGTGAGGATATGTCAGGGTGACACCACAACCCTACAGTGTCCAGACCACCAGCTCATCAAGATATACAGAGCAAAGTACGGCAGATTCGTCTCAGGAAGGGTAAGTGGTGTCAAAACATACTGGTGTCAAACCTAAGTGGTGTCAAAGCTGAGTGGTGTTAAAAAAGTGGTGTCAAAACAGAGTGGTGTCAAAATATAGTGGTGTCGATATAGAGAGGTTTAAGAGAACATGACTCTCAAATATTTCATATTCAGAAAATACTGCAATTCCGTTGAAATAAATATGCTGCATTGTTGTCAATAACTTTACTGCACATATTACTGAATTTAAACAATTATACCAGGAAATACTGAATCTAGCCAAGCCCAATTTTTCCATTGCTGAAATTCCTCAGATCGTTATATATACTCTTATTAGTTATGAAGTAATGTTTTTCAACTTTTTAACTTGTATGGCTCCCTTCATTGTATTTCCTTCGGTAAATCATTGAAAAGGAAGAAGTGTACTCCAATCCACACTCAGCAGTCGGCACACGCTACGAGTTGGTGCAATTTACTTTCAATTTTAAGATCAATTACCTTTCACTGACACAGCATATCCCCGGCTTGCACTTGTACATTGAAATATGAATGGAATTCGGAATAACATACGGTTGTTATGAGCAATATGCAACCATGGCACATGCAGTAGAATGTACATCTTCTATTGCACATAGAATGTTAAATGCAGTACTCAGTAGTGCCGAATAGCGTGCGATAATTTCAAGTACCTTCCGCAATATGCGGTGAATGCGGTAAAACTGTGCTCAAGCTTTGCGGTCCTCATGTAATTGCGTATGTTTAAAATGATCAAAAAAGTACTTATCTTGTTTTTTAAATTATATTCTTTTGAATTGAATAACATGACGATCGTACGATGCTTTAGATAAATAATTGTCGGCCAAAATACCTTCATTGTTAGAGTGCAATGAAGTAAGTTGATGATGTTGAACTGCCTATTTTTTGCGCGCTATTTTCATGCTGTGGTGCAAAACGTGACTGTTTACTCTAATTGAGTCGGTCACTCTAGATGATTACTGAGTCTAAACGTAAAACATTACATCACTTTGTTACCGTGGTAACATTCTTTACATTCAGGTTAAGTCTCAAGCACGGAAAGCTTCTCACATTCTCTCATTCTTATGTTTATGTCATGCGACAATAAAACATGCATCCTAAATCCACCACATCACAGATTAATCTACAAACCACAGTACAACATCACAGAGATGTGCTAAGCCACTGACTAAGCCCCCCCCCCCCCCCTTCGCTAAATTTTACCATGACCTCCTCAAATCTCTCATAAAACCGCACTATTTAAGAGAGACTGAGTGCGGAAACCCGCAATCTCCGGGGGATGTCTCAGAATGAAACTTCCGGTCAATACTACTACTAGGTAATATTCGTATATTAGAAATCATTCGGCCATGTGACGTCACCAAGCACTGCCGCGCGCTACAAAAGATTACGTAACCGGCGGATTTCTAATGTGTCGATACTAATAAGCCGCACCCTTCCAGGATCTAAAGACCAATGAGTCATAAGACAGTCTAATATTCTAAAGGTCTGAGATATTAGTGGAATATATTCATTCAGGCTAGCATATTATCAGCAATCGCATTACTGAGTTTCTTGCTAAGTTTAGAAACCAAAGGTCCTGTTACCAATTTATACAACCGTTGGATTTCAAACAAGTAGAACCGTTGTTTTAAATGGTTTTTGTTTCCCAAAATTAACTCAGCTGTTTCTGAACACCATCAAACCCTTTTTCAATGCTCTAGTTTCCCCTTATCCTGTTCTACTGAACGCAACTGCTACCTTTTCAACCCCAACACCCTTTTAACCCCCTAACCCCTTTTCTCTCCCCCAGGAGTCGTGTCCCCACAAGAGTCTGAAGTACCTGCCCTCTTACAACTGTATCTCCGACGTTACCCCAGTTATTGAAGCTAACTGTGATGACAGGGAGAAGTGCCAGGTTCACGCTACAAACAGGAATCTGGGGGATCCCTGTCAGGGCGTCTACAAACACCTTGACATAAAGTTCTACTGCGAGGCCATGCCTGCTACCACTTCAAGTAAGTTTACTTCTATGCCTGCTACTACTTCAAGTTTGTCAATAGTTTACAGGGACAGTTCGAACTGTGCGCGTCTTTTGTGTGCGCGGCGAAAGTTTGCGCGGCGCGCAATTTACGTCGCCCGCACAGAAGATGCGCAAACTGCGCTTTGAACTGTCACCGTAAGTTCTGTATAGAGTATTCCAATGTCCTCACAAAAGCACGTACTGTAGATCGCATTGATCTGGATACCACCAGAGAAATACAAATACCTAGTATCCTGTAGAATACCTCCCCCTCTGGAATTACTGAATTACTAGACACCGTAGCCTGGAATCACAGGATTTCCTTTGATCTCCGATACTCACAGACTCAGGATGTGCTCTAATAATCTCAGATGTTCCTGTTCCTTCTCAAAACACACCGCTCAATTCCGTCATGAAACTTCCATATTTGGGCATGTTCTGTAGATTTCTCTCCTTATATGGTAACATGTTACGTCACGTGACGTGTTGTCATGACGGTGCGTGTACCTCTATAATAATGTAATTAAGCAGTGTAGTGTTGGTGTAGTGGACCCTTGTCTGGCTTCCCACACAAGGCCTGTCACCAGCCTCAGTGCTAGGTCTTGTGGGCTGTGTGAGGTGAGTACAGAGTTATAGAGTTAAAAGTGTAGTGTAGGAAACTAGGGTGTGTAGTGTGTACTGCCTGTGGGCTGTGTAAACTGTAAAGCCTTGCTATAGGTCTTGTGGGCTGTGTAAAGTGTAGAGTTAGCAGGAACTGTGTGTAGTATAGTGTTGGGTGTGTACTGAACAGACCAAGAAAGACACTTGAAGTGTGTAAATTCATTTTTCTTATGAATTTCTAATGAAATCACGCGCCATTAAGATCACTGTCACAATCAAGCAAAGCATCTACAAAAAGATCCGGAATATTTCCATAAACTTGTCAAAATTCTGTAGAACCTCATCGTGTAATTACCTGACATCTGCGCGCATTCATCATATCTGCTGATTAATCCTCCTCTCTCATCATATCGTGGATATATCCCGACTATTGTGAATATTTTAACCTGGTTCAAGCTGCTGACGCTCAGTAAACACACAAACAAACACAGATCCTATATAGAGCAGGCTAATGGGTATATAGAACTGGTAAATTGACATAAAATACAGATATATTCTGTTTGTGAGGGTATGTATAATCAAGTTTAAAAGCGGACTGTGTGTGTGTATGTGTGTGTAGAGCAGGATCTTACTCTAAACACTCAGACTGGGCTGTTTTGTGAGTTGCCATGGTGAGATATGTTGTCATGGTAACATGGTAACATGGTAACATCATGAGTTGTCATGGTAACATATTGTGCTGATATGGTAATACTTGTGTTGTTATGGTAACATGTGTTGTCGTGGTAACATGTATTGTCATGTTGGCGTATAAAAGCAGAATTTTTCTTGAATGAATTTCTCTTGAACTCCTTTACAATGAAATATGAATGTATTGCTTTGTATGCCAAATGTGTGCAGATCCAGCGATTCTCAGTGTGTTTGGCCAGAGAATGCTCTAATTCTACTATAGGATCATGTGATGTATTTAGACAAAACAAAACATCTCCTCCTTGGAAAAAGACAAATATTCCCGAAGCTAATGACGCGTGTACCTAACTGCTTGGCACAGAATTCAGAGATTTTCTCTAATTTTAAAAAACTTGCGGTTACCAACAAACCGATCGCTGATTAATATTTATTTTTTGGTGCCTGCTGCGACCTGAGTAGGGAGAAGGTATTTTTAACGAACTCATTATACTTGTTACTCATTAATATGCGCTCAGAATAATAATAGGCGGTCGAAATGACATCATTAACAGTATGCGCGCTGCCAAATATTGTTGAAAATAACCGCCTATTTTCCGTACGTGGGTTATATACTTGTCGTTGCTGGACATGCATCCTGTACACTCTGTTTTAGAATATTCAGTGTGTATAGTGTCTGGAATAGTGTGGTCTGTGAGCGCTAGACGAAGTAATTCACTTAGATTGTCTGGCGGAGGGATTGATTACTAACTCTGAGAGTGTAGAGTAATGTATGTGTATAAATACACTCAATGTGTAGTTTTCAATGCTTGTTGTGTGTAGCTACAACAGAGAAAGGTGCCCAGAGAGACATCAAACAATCTCCCTAGAAGTACATTGGACCTGTGTATTTTACACACTTTTCTTTACACCATCCAAACTCTTTGCGGCTGCGTACTGTGGATATTATTAATCATTGATTCGTGTCAGGTTTCTCATGTTACAGCCTTCTGAAATCTAATTACAAAGGATACTTTCCCGTGTAGCCCGTGTGTGTGTCAGACGTGTTTTAAAACGCAAGGGACAGCCTGAACCTTGAGTGTTTACCGTGTCTGGGTAAACAGTGAAGAGGAGAGTTTTGTGGTTCTAAAACTAGGGATTTAGCAAAGGTGTGTTTGTTTCATGTTTGTCTGTGTGTCCTATTCATTGTTAGGCTGTAACAATTCAAAAAAACTTCAGTATTGCAAGTTTCAACTGCGCCTGATCTGTTCTATAAAAACTAAAAGAATTAAGGGGTGCTTATCACTATCTATATATGAGTGCCCACCCCTATAATCACGAAGGACCTCTGTTAACACCATTGTTATTAAAGGACCCCCCGTTAACACCATTGTTAGTGTACAATGACTTGTTGTTGTTTATGAAGGAGTACAATGACGTGTTGTTGTAGTAGTATCGGAGGAGGTGCTAGCCCAGTACGTTACTTTGTTTTAGAACAGCTGCTGCCGTGCTTTGTATTTTGTAAGGTGCTAATTGGGCCTGCACCTGCTATAGCCCTCATTACAATGTGTAAGCAGGGGCTGTACCTACTACTGTAGCTGCGAGCAGAGAGATAGATAGCCCTCAATGTGTAAGCTTTGAGAGGAATACTCAAAGTGGGGAAAGTGTTCATGATCAATCATCTAAATGCTAGCTTTGAGATTAGGGAATAGGGCTCAGGGCTGTGTGAAACAGGAATATAGGGCTCAAAATTCAAACTGCTTCGTGAAGTATCGTAGCCTCTTGGGGCTTGAATACATCCGAGCATAGTATTTAAAAACTCTCGAGGGATTTCATTCTAAGCCGATAACTAATTTTATTTTATTGTCTTCTACTCAAACTAAAGTTTATCATTGGATACTGAATTATTAGCTAAGAAAATTGATTTTTCTTAATTTTCACTTCAGAGCCATTTTCACTCCTGAAATAACCTACCCATCAATCTTTCCTTTGGCTATTTTAATTCTAGAGATTCTAATTCCAAGTGCTCCCCCGACCACTGAGATGGTGCGAGGAGTCCCCAGCAACGGTCTGCCCAAGGAAATGAGGAAGTGCACCAAGCTTTACACCTCCGTGAGTATATTAACTAGTGTTTTATGAATGCTTTAATTTGCTGCGCCCGGGATCCGTCATGTCTCATTGCGGGGGAGGATAAGGAGTTGAAAAAAGGGAAAAGGAATTACTTGGTATAAAATCAGATTCGTGTACCGAAAAAACAGGTTTTTTTGTTCTAGCCCATTCGGCATTCCCTAGTAATAAGTTTGGTGATAAGAAAAATTGAAAACAATTTGTGTAATGAGTTCCAGTGTTTTACGGAAAATGTCAGCTAAAGAACAATATTATCGTATTACGTATTACGAAATAATAAATAAAGTCGCGACTTTGTGTCTAAACGTTTAGTTCAGAATCCATTAAATTTAAATTCGCATTATTTGCTTTGGATCTGAGAGTTCGTTCTGACAGCGGTTCTATAATTTATTTGAGAAATGATACCATTGATAATACCCTCTAGCTCTGCTCCAATTGATATTGACCAATAAGCGCGCGAATTGACCGTATAAACCTAGCACGCTGATGGTTGAAGATTTCTGATTGATTTTACAACAGGTGCCATACAAGGAATAAACATTTGAATTCTATAATTTAATGATTGTTTGTGGGTGAGCCATGTTTGGGTATTTGATAGAGATTTCAATAATCTGTCTCGATTATCCCATCATATTTATCAGTCTGTTTACATATTTGCAAATTATGGTTCAAATTAAATGACTGCAAATGGTTTCTTTTGGAATTGTTGACGAATCTGAAACACCGGGTGGAGCTGGGGCGCTGCGAAATCTTACCAAATCGGGTGCAGGATGATACCTATCAGTTTCGTCAGCAGTAATGAAACACGTAAATGAATGATGTAAAGGTGCAAGCATTTGATTACCACACGATCTAACAGTTAGCTGACAGGGGCTGACCACCACCTAAATTCTACCCACCCCCTCAAAATTCCCCTTCTCTCTACCCCTCCCTTTCTTTAAATTCTACGCATCCTCTTCCCCTTTTAACTCCTCTCTCTCTACCCCTCTCCTCCCCTCCTAGGTCCTAGGGTCGGGTCCTCACAAGGAGTGCGAAGCTATGCAGGCTTACAAGGACTGTCTGAAGAGAGTGGAAGTGATCGACCCTTCTTCCATTGTGGACATTGAGAGGATTATGCCAACTCTGGAGGGGAACCTGGAGACTTGCTACAACGCTGCTAAACGTGGGTTTTTAAAATTTTTAGCGGGTATCTTGGTGAGATGAACTGTTTACCTGAAATAAATTGCTTAAATTGCTTACCTGATCATATCAACTCACCACTCTAACCCCTGATAATGAAGTCATCAATTCACCATAATAAACCCTTATAATAAATTCACTTGTAGCCGCCAAGAGTAAATGTCTATCATTTCAATGCGTCAGGATATAAATAACACAGGATTGTGTCGTTTGAACTGCTGCCAAACTAGCTTGTTTGGCGGCAGTTCATCTCTCAGATATCAGTTAGTGTAAACTGTTATAATGGTTACTGGTTAGTGGTTAGTGTAGATTTGCAGATGATTTACGAGTACAAACGATTAATAGCAATGAGTTGCTGCCTACCACCCAGCAGCAGGTATTTGCTGGTGGTATCCTCTAGTTGCCAGGGAAATGAGGGTGAGATCTGATGACTCCTCAAATATTGGGGGGATCTGACATTAGTCATTGTAAATGGTCGGTGCTTGGCCCTGGGACACCGCGCAGAGCTTCATTTCAAGCACAGTGTCAGCGACCCTCACACAGTGTCATGCTGTACGGCCCTCACAGAGTAATGTGCGCTCGGGATAAATAGGCGGTTGCGATGACGTCATTTGCATTGCGCGCTGCCAAATCGTTGAAAATAACCGCCAATTTTTCGCGCGAAAGATGAATTGATGTCATTACCAGAGTTAATTGTAGACAGCTGGTGATGTCACCCTGCATTCCTCCCCTGTACTCTACAATCAGTAATCACCCCGTGTATATAGGGAGCAGTGTGATCAAACATCACCAAACATAGCACAGATTAATTTGATTTGAATATGTTTCAGTATATTTCAATCAACCACATCGAACCGTTCACGGTAAAATTGCTGTTTCCTGGGGCTATTTCACCATTTTGAACCCTGATATTGACATCATTTTGACAAGGTAGTGTTTCAACGCGACCTATCTAGGGTGTCATTAGAAGAGTGTGGAATGAAGCCCTGATTGAATTGCAAATCAAATATAATCAGTCTGCGCTTTACTCCTTCCAATGTAATAATTAGGTGATTGGTTCTATGGCAAGCAGCTTTATCACATTCTAATTCATCGCAGTCCAAACACAATCATAGTCCCAATTCATTCCGTGTGTAATGAGTTTGTGTGTGTTCATGTATGTATGTGTGTTTTGTGTATGTGGTGTCCTGTCTATCTGACCACAAAACTTGAACACCTTCATTACCTCAATGAATCTTATCTCGTGTAATCCCACAAATTGGTCTGATCTAGAACACCCCACGTGCAAGTCACGTGCGCGCGACTCAGATTCTGATTGGTTCGTGTAGGTCAGGCTCGGTCTTTGATTGGATAACGCTATGCAGAGACCGGTTATTAATATGATTACACTGCAATTGGGACAAATGGGACAGAGAAAAATGGAACAAATGGGACTTTTCGGGAAAATTACACAAGCATGTCACCGTCTGATTACACACTGTTAGTAGTGTTCTGTTAGTAGTGTTCTGACGTCACTCAATCATCTGTTATCCTCATGTGAGCTGCGGTATCCATGCAACTCAACAACACGTTGTACAATGATATTGGATATAGAGACTGTTCTGGAAACTTGATCTACTGATTCCACTGATTAATAAGTCTACTTTCATTGGCCAAAATAAGAAAATACCTCTGAAGAATTCATAATGAACTCACGGCAGATGATGAACATTTGATACGTCTGATTAGCGTCCGCCGTCCGGAAACATTACACACACCAAAGCCTTTAGGAGGACCAAACAGGACATTTCCTTTGATGTAACAATGTGACTCCTGACTGAGACTGTAGAGATTAGCTAGTGTGACATCATCAACTCCCCACTCTAACCGCTGATAATGACGTCTCTATCTCAACTGTAACATAGTCCTCTGAGTGGTTATGTCTGGAGCATTAGTCAGACAATGGGCATTGTTATGAGAAGAGGAGAGGAGGAGTGACGTGAGCTGAAGCAGACCAGACAAAGCACGTACGGTCATAGGACATGCGAGCCATACACAGCACCGTCATAGGGCGAGCCATACGACATTGGGCAAGACACAACATAGCCATATTACAGAGCCACATAGCATGATAGCACAGCCATATTACACAAACTCATTGCATAGCCACATAGCAGAGCCACATGGCAGAGCCATAAAAACGATCATGCAAACATCATAGGACAAACATCATAGTCTAGGAAAAACGATGGCAAACACAGGGTTATCCCATACACCTTCACACATTGAGCATGATTTAACGAGGCCATACAATCGACACAGTCGGGTAAAAGTGAGATAATCTGAGCTGAAGTCTGGCAAATAGATCAGAATTTCAGTGGAATGATGTGGCGGACTATGTGAAGAAAACCATAAAATTCGAGAAGATTAGACAATGCCACAGGACAATGTGCTATTGAGACACAATTAAACACATGGCATTGAAAACCAACACCCACTGAACTGAGAGGCGGGGTCTAGAGCAATGACTGAATTCAACTCAGTCAACCACACTCAGTGTCCAATGATTGCTGGAGAGATATTCAATAACTGACTTACTGAGTGGTAATCCATGTATCAGAAAACTTGTTGAAATCAGAGACACTAATAGTGATCAAGCAAAGCTAATAGTGATCTAACAAGACTAATAGTGATCTAGCAATCAGAGACACTAATTGAGATCTAGCAATACTAATAGGGATCTACCAATACTAATTGAGATCTTGTAACACTGTGTTCAATGAACAGACTCCCTCTAATTGGTAACACTGAGTGTCTTTCTCTTTTTCATCTTTGTTTCCTAATCACTACAGAATGATACATGCGATCTGTCTCTCGAACTTGTGCGTGTTGCACAGTGGGACAGTGGAGCTATCTGAATCAGATACTGCTGAAATGAACATAACAGGGATTTCCAAGAAATTGAGAAATTTACATTGAGTTAGGATTGAAAATGTTACCCTGGATTGGAAGTATAAGTCATGACTTTGAACAATTTGTACATTTGGATGGATGTTAAATGGTATTGTTGAAATGTCTTTTAGACAATAACTGATGAAATCTCCAGGTATGATATTTCATGATATTATTGAATTTGATTCCCATACAAGGATCGTTTCCCCTACTACCAAATATGGCAATGTGATGACATCACTACCGAATATGGAAATGTAACGACATCATTGTCCAAGCAACCAGCAATCACAGAGTCCTCTAACAATGACCAGTGAGCTCTGTGACCTGGTATCAGGAGGAGTCTGTGACCTGGTATCTTTACCCAGTGGGTAGGCTACCCCAGGGTGGTAGCGGGTGGCACTGGGTGGTTTCAAACCACCCAGTGCCAGAAGCCTGGGTTTCCTGGCAAACTCTCACAGTCCTTAGTTCTGTGTTGAGGGAAACTTGTTAAAACACAATCTTTAGGGTTTTATACCCACATAGTGGAAATTTTTAAAAGTTTTTCTTTGGAAACAAATCTAAGCCATTTAGTTTCTCAAATCCGCAGTGGATAGATGGGGATTGGGAAGGTTTTAAAACTTTTAGATGAAAACAATTGTCAGCCATTTAAATCTGCGTTCAAACCACGAAAACTTTCATTTTAAACAAAATAACACGTTTTGTGTGGCGTTTGCTCCACGTTTCCATACGGCACACGTAGCATCAACACTTAAATCAACACGTGACCAGTCGATATATTCCGTGACTTTATTCGGATCTATAACCAATATTCTTCCAGAAAATCTCGGAGTGTTAAATTTGAGTATATATTTTAATTCAATAACTACATTAATTCGAATCATTGGCGAGTTCACGCCCTTTTCAGTTTCCCAAGGAAGCTTTAGAAAGTAGCCTCTGTAAGTCTTCTTCTGGAAACAAGTCATTTCCCAAACTTTACTGGTTATTTACCTTCCAAAGTCTAGTAATTCAGTTACCACGGACCTCTGAGATAGCAGAAGAAGGGAAATAATGGTGAATTAGAACCTTGTAACTTAATCACCTCCTTAATCTCATTTTTACGGGGTACGGACCCTGAAATCAGGAACTGATACTTTTCGAAGAATCATCCACCCAAAGGTTTCCCAAAGGGAATTCGATACTCTCCAGTGTCCATACACAATTGAAACACTCGATACGATTTAACATTTCATCAACCATATTCCTAGCATCTTCGGATCTGGAAAGCACCATATATTTGTTTTGGTCAGTTTTCTAGGGCTTCCCAAGGTTATTCCTCTTCACACCTCTGAAGTAGCATTGGTTATCAGGCATAATGTTGCGAAATATCCAGATTAGGAATCAAATATTATTCAGTCAATACTAATTTATTGCGTTACAGACGTGTCTGAAGGACGGAATCCTGTGTGTAATTTAGACCTTAGACGCTAGAGTCCACATTTAATTTTAGACATTAGAGTTTAGTATTGGGTGACGTATAAGAGTACCAGGGGTACTATTTATTGTCATGACGTACAAGCAATCGCCTAGAATTTCCTCAAACACTAAACAACACCATTGTGTCATTGAATGTTGTCATATCACATGGGGACCTTGCTTGATTATGGTGTAGTGAAGCGACTGATAAATTGGTTGGTTGTTGGAATGATCAATGATGTCATCAATACTCCTCAAATAATCATAGATCATCCCAACATGTAGATACTTGATACTTGGAAGTGCAGACTGATGTCTGGAAAGCTCATGGTATTTGAGGTATTCTCAGTAACCTGCAGACACCCCTGACTCTGGTGTTTGAAGGATTTGTCCGATGTAGGGTCGCAACATTCCTAGGATGCTAAAATTACTGACTGGTGTAATAATAGTACACACTAGGCTAGGCATGGCCAAGAGGTAGGTGTTTAAATGCCATCAACTCACTACTTCACGCTCAGATAATGACATCATCTCCACTGCCTACTGATACTGTAAACACATTAATACACGCAATGAATTGCTCCCAATTAAATTATCATCAAGGAATCAGACACTGCCATCCCCCGTGTAATTGAATTACACTCAGGACACACTCACAGAGGGTTGCTATCATGCTATATGGGCTGCTGTGTGGAGTAGGAAACTGGACAGTGGGGTCATACTGAGTGCGTGCTAGGGCTTTCGGATTGTGACAGGTCGTAGAATAGGTTGTGGAAACTAGAAGCGAAGTTTTGCTTAGTGGAAGACAGTGCTAGTTCCGTGTGAAGATTTCGTGAATCAGGTGTTTTGTGGAGACACAACATGAGCCAAGATGTGCTACCACTGGAGATTTGTAACACATCCTGTGTCACACCGTGTCACACTCAGAAGAGATGAAACACCGTGTCACACTCAGAAGATGAAACTCAGGGGATGAAACTCAGCATTATGCCGCATAATGTGTCACATAATATGCTACATGTACGACATGTCATCAATGTCACGCCTTAATAATTCCCTGTGTGTTGCAGGGGGAGGGGGTGTAACAGTTCCTTGTTACACCGCATGTAACAAACACTCTGTCACAAATGAAACATGTTGAGGGGTGTATTTATGAGTTAATACATATATCAATATATCTATATATATATTAATTTCCCTTGTGTTTAGTGGGATGACCTGAAAGTGTTGCTCCAAAGACACGGAACTGTGCACTTACAAAGGAACCAAATCCTTCAAAGAGATATGTCTCAGAGGGAGGAATAGGTGGTGTGACGGCATCATCAACACACTATTTAAACCCCTGATAATGACGTCATGATGGGAAATGTGTGTGGAGTGTGTCCTGTGTAAGTGTGCTGTGGATGTCCTCACCTACTTGAGAGAGATGTTACAAGACATGCACGAACACACACACAAACACAAACATACAAACAAACTTACAAATACAAACTAACACATCATCAAAATTCAAACTTCAAACAGTGGTGCTGAGTCACTTTTCTGCACAAGTGCAGCATTTTGTTATCTGCATGAAACGCTTATAACGAGCGATTATAAATCTGCATATCATCATTATTAATCTGCAATCTTCACTAATAATCTTCTTGGTAAATACTTCCCAAAAGTCAAAGCACTTGTCAGGAAATATATGGATTGTAACTTACGAGAGGAAATTTGACCCTCTGCCAATCAAGCAATAATTATATTTGGCCCTTTGCCAATTTAAGAAATATTGGGGACAAAACTTCGAGCATTCAGCTTCGACATTTACGTATAGTACCCAGAAACACATAATAACCTACACACAAACACTTTTACAAACAAACACACCCTGGCTGTGTTCGAGGCGTTGTACAAACAAACAAACACACACACCCCTGGCTGTGTTCGAGGCGTTGTACAAACAAACAAACACACACCCCTGGCTGTGTTCGAGGCGTTGTACAAACAAACAAACACACACACCCCCTGGCTGTGTTCGAGGCGTTGTACAAACATACAAACACACACACACCCCTGGCTGTGTTCGAGGCGTTGTACAAACAAACAAACACACACCCCCTGGCTGTGTTCGAGGCGTTGTACAAACACAAACACACAACCCCTGGCTGTGTTCGAGGCGTTGTACACACATACAAACACACACACCCCCTGGCTGCGAGGCGTTGTACACACATACAAACAAACAAACACACAGCGGGCTGTGTTCGAGGCGTTGATGTACCCTGTTACATTGTGCTGACAGCCTGTTGGAATTGTAGAATTATGGTACGTGTAATACTGTAATGTTGTAGCTGGATGAAGCTAGCTCGTAGATAAGGATGTATGACATGGTAACTCTGAAGAAGGGTGACATCATCAGATCAATGTTCTGAAGTCGGGTGACGTCATCAATTCAACACTCTGAAGTGTTATAGCCACGTCACTTCGCACATTACTCGCACGCGTCCAGTAACTGCGCAGGGAGTTAGTCTAAATTTCTGAAATTCGTTCGAAAAAACTCTCTCTTCCACACTGGGAGCTCTACTTGAATCCAGGAAAAGTAGCGCACTCTGAATCTAGAACTGCAGGAATTCCGCGCACTCCGGAACTGGAAATTCTGATCTTAGAGACCCTTCTAAATCATCAAAAAGTTAATGTGACATCAATCCAGCTGCACCATACGATATTTCTATATTTATCATGCAAAAAATCTTCATTTGGAAGCTTAAGCTGTATCAAACGGTTCTAATCGTCATATGGAATGACGTTAATTATAAATCTTGATCCATGCATTAATTCTAATCTTCCAATCTCTGCAGCTAACTTCCTAAAGTATTTAGCTGGCAGTAGAAAGATGATTAGATACTTAGGTAGTATTTAATGGTGATGGCCGATCATAATCTAATGGCTACTTGGAATCAATAACTGGAGACTTGGAGAGTGCAATTATAGATGACTAGCAAAGTTGTAACACTCTTAGAATTATAATTTCGCTCAACTAATGCTTCAGCAAGGCTAAGTAATAGTCTATGGATATCTGAATAAGTAAATGACCTCTAGAGTTGGAAGCTTTACTAATCATTAATACAATATTTTGACAACTTGTCAATACGCCTTTTCGTAAAACGAAAAATACGATTGGGGAGTGAACAATATCACCTCTGCTATCTAATTATGCTGTGTGTTTGAAACATTATAAATTATGCATCACGTACATCACTCATTAATTGCTGGATAATAATCGACTGACCGTGAGAATGTTTTCTCTTTCTTCTCAAACTGCTATTCATCTTTTCTCATCACTCATCTTTTCTCAAAGCTAGAGTTAACAGGTGGCTTTTTCGCTGCATGAGAACTCTTTCTGAGAAGGAGAAATCAAATACTCTGTAGAGAAGGAGAAAAGTAGAAAATAACTCGAGATTTTTATAGCGATGACTCAGTATTTTTAGATCGCTAAATGCTCTCTTATATTCTAGCTAACAGAGCGAGACTTAATGAGTTGTAATCCGGCTGACTACCCCTAATTTGATAGTCTAAGACTCAAATCTCTTCATCTGGAAGTGGAATAGCACCCTGTAACATAGCTTCCGATCTGCCCTCTTTTTGAGAGGGCGCCCTCTCATGCCCTCTTTTTGCCCTCCTTTTTGGGTCTTGCCTCCGAGCCCTCCTTTTGTTAATTTGCCCTCCTTTTTGACCCTTCCCAAAATACACCTATAATTCACGGCCTAAAATAAGTCTTTTGGGTGCTTTCCAAAAAAAAAAAAAAAAAAAAAAAGGTCGACCATATATTTCGGGAAGACACCTTAAAAGCACTATCTCGGATTGATTTTGTAAATACACTTTTACTGAATTCACCAAAGATACACCTTAAGTTCCTGAAATACACCCATGATTTTGAAAATACACCTAATAAGCACTATCTCGGATTGATTTTGCAAATACACTTTTACTGAATTCACCTAAATACACCTTTAGTTCCTGAAATACACCCATCATTTTGAAAATACACCTAATAAGCACAATCTCGGATTGATTTTGAAAATACACTTTTACTGAATTCACCTAAAATACACCTTTAGATCCTGAAATACACCCATCATTTTGAAATTACACCTAATAAGCACTATCTCGGATTGATTTTGTAAATACACTTTTACTGAATTCACCTAAAATACACTTTTAGTTCCTGAAATACACTCATTATTATGAAAATACACCTAATAAGCACTATCTCGGATTGGGTTTATCTCGATTGGGTTTTTGAAAAAAAAAAAAAAAAAAAAAGGTCGCCACTTTTTGGTAGCATATTGCCCTCCTTTTTCGTTGATTTGCCCTCCTTTTTGTGCCAAAAACTGCCCCCCGAACGGATTTTCAAGGGTCGGAAGCTATGCCCTGTAAAGACTTGCCCTGTTATCAAACCCGCCAGGGTTCTAGATCTGATTATAACACGACGCTCAGCAAGCAATTCTCCCACTTCCAGGGCTACTACTATTACTATAAAATGGGGGATTGATTTGCATTCCAGTTCTCCGGAAGTGGTAGGTATTTAAGGGTATTAACGGTTTGGCTTTACAGGGTATAACATCTCTCTACCCTTGACTTTACAGGGTATAACATCCCTCTACCCTTGACTTTACAAGGTATAACATCCCTCTACCCTTGGCTTTACAGGGTATAACATCCCTCTACCCTTGACTTTACAGGGTATAACATCTCTCTACCCTAGACTTTACAAGGTATAACATCCCTCTACCCTTGGCTTTACAGGGTATAACATCCCTCTACCCTTGACTTTACAGGGTATAACATCTCTCTACCCTTGACTTTACAGGGTATAACATCCCTCTACCCTTGACTTTACAAGGTATAACATCCCTCTACCCTTGGCTTTACAAGGTATAACATCCCTCTACCCTTGACTTTACAGGGTATAACATCCCTCTACCCTTGGCTTTACAAGGTATAACATCCCTCTACCCTAGACTTTTCAAGGTATAACATCCCTCTACCCTAGACTTTACAAGGTATAACATCCCTCTACCCTAGACTTTACAGGGTATAACATCCCTCTACCCTTGGCTTTACAAGGTATAACATCCCTCTACCCTAGACTTTACAAGGTATAACATCCCTCTACCCTTGACTTTACAGGGTATAGCATCCCTCTACCCTAGACTTTACAAGGTATAACAACCCTCTACCCTAGACTTTACAAGGTATAACATCCCTCTACCCTAGACTTTACAAGGTATAACATCCCTCTACCCTAGACTTTACAAGGTATAACAACCCTCTACCCTAGACTTTACAAGGTATAACATCCCTCTACCCTTGGCTTTACAAGGTATAACATCCCTCTACCCTAGACTTTACAGGGTATAACATCTCTCTACCCTTGACTTTACAGGGTATAACATCCCTCTACCCTTGACTTTACAGGGTATAACAACCCTCTACCCTAGACTTTACAGGGTATAACATCTCTCTACCCTTGACTTTACAAGGTATAACATCCCTCTACCCTAGACTAATACAGGTCCTCTCTGAGAGTTAATTTGTTGCCGGGAGTCTAGTCAAATCCGTAATGAAATAGCTGCATTTGTAAATGAACCGCTTTAACAGAACCCTGCATTTGGTGCTTCTCTGGAAATGAACCGCTTTAACAGAACCCTGCATTTGGTGCTGGAGATGAACTGCTCATTACAGAATCCTGTTACAGAACCGATACATTACAGAATCTTGCGATTATTCAATATTCGGTGCTTTTCTGGAAGTCTCGAGATGAACTGCTCACCACCCTTACAGAACCGTGCCATTATTTCCGCGGAATTTAACCAAAATTTAATAAACCTCAGTTGACTGCTAACTTCTGTAAAAAAAGAAACTGCTGGAACTCAAAAAATGTGCTTTTGAGCGTTGTTACTTCCCTGTTCCCAGTTTGCTGTAACTAACAAATCGCTCAAAATATGGAAAGTATAACATTTTAGGTCGCATAAAATCCGAAATATGTATCACATTATTATATTATCGTGGATTGCTTTGTCCAAGCCATTCAAGTTAAGAAAAATATAACCGAACTGCGGCTGTATATTGTGTCTAGATATATTCCTAGATGTGAAATCCAGCGATTTGTGTAATCTGTTCCTTTCAACAAGCAAGCTATATATAATCACCAAACAAGAAAGCATAATTCTGCTTTTGCAACAGTAACATTTGAATAATTCACTATAATATATGCATGCGATACAGGTGGTTCAGATGCTATCATTACCATGCTTTAATCGGTAAGTTGATGACGTTGAACCGCCTATTTTTCGAGCGATGGGTTTATTCCTGGTTTATTATTCCGTTGCATACAATAATTAGTTTCACTAGGTTGTTGAAATTTTAGAAATATTTACTGATTTAACATATCATATTAGTCAGGGAGTAATGTTATATTATCTTGTTACTCAAACTTCAAAGGAATTCGTTTAATCGTTCTCAGGAATCTGGGTTTATTAAAGTCATTAAAATATCTGCTACCTGATTTCAATGAATTGCTCTGTCAAATTACGTTATTTCTCCGCGTACTTTGTGAAGAAAAATGTCACTAATATGGTTAAGAAAAATTTCACAAATGGTAGCACAACAGAAGAAGAAAAAAAGAAAGCAGAAGTGCTAAGAAGTGATCGTCATATCCGAACTTTTGGAATTAATTTTATCTCAAATGATGCTTCTGCGAATTTATGACGTTACTGCCAAGAGTTTGTAAATGAGTCATCTGATGTTTCAAACCAACAGAGCTGAGCCAATAAATATGATACAGAAACATGATTTGATCGAATCACTTCAACTTTGTACTGTGTTTTGTAGATTAAAATACTGAATAATATTATGATGTAATGTGAAGTGTGACTGGGCACATGTTGGTATGTTGTGGAATGTGTAACTGAAATTTATTATTTTCTCATGGTTTCATTGATCTGAACCATTGGTATGCGTACTAAACTCAATCATCACTAATAAATGTAAAAGGCACTTTCTAATGCTATTACCATTGATTAGTATTTGGATTGGATTGAATTAACGAACCCCGCACTGAAACTTTTTGACTGATGTCATATGCCGGAAATGAAGCGAAAAACAGGAATCTGGGCCACATCTGATTCGTGGATGAAGAACAGGAAAGTTTCAATAATTCATGGCATCTTTTTTAACTTACCCTCTTTATGGAGAAAATAATGCAATAAACTCTTCCAGCCCTTGATGAAGTTTACAGTGCAATCCGCGATAAATTCCAATTCTGCATTGCATATCTTGTCTGTAATAATTACTAAATTAACTCCACTTCCTGGACTCTTCGATATTCGACACCTCCTTCCGATGTGAAGTGTCAACTGCACTATTTGTATCGACTGCCTGGAGTCAACTGTCATTCAACGCTGTACACCTCAAGAATTGTTCTTGTGTCGTTATGTGTCAGGTGTATAATTGAGAATATTTGCACCATTTGTCATCTCACCCTTTTAAACCTCTTAAAGTCCTGTCATCTCACCCCCGCAAATCATCCCATCTCATCCCTCGTACTCTCCATACTCTGCAGTAGCTAATAAGCGGGGGGAGACTACTGCAGAGTACCCTTCATACTCTCACCTCTTATTTCATTCCTTCAAATCATCTCACCATCTCATACTCTCAAATCATCTCCAAATCGTCTGTCATTCCTTCAGATCAGCTACTCTTTTGTACCATCATTCTCAGCCAATCTCACCAAGGGGCCAGGCTAATATGCTCATTCCTCAATTCACGCCAACCCACCCCTCCCTCACTCCCTCTCATACCCTCACTGACGCTCCGATATCTTCAGAACCGCTGGTGAAACTGTGTAAGCACGCGAGACTGAAGGGAGAGTGTATCAACATCACCGCTGCCACCCCTGACCTCGGAGACTTCGACAACTCGGTGAGGGTTTTAAGATACTATGATCTTTCATTATATGACACATATTAGATATATCTAGATATTTATAATTTGTCTGATAGATAATGTCTGACTTCGACAAGCTATGTCTTAATGTCTCATAGATAATATCTCTAGAATTTGACGACTAGATTATATGTCAGATATACAACTCGCTAAGATTTTAAGATATACAATATAGATGCATATCTGATAGTTATATCTAGAAATTATTAGTTTTGAAGCCTCTATACTGAATATTGCTTGTTTTGAATTGACTGATATTGCTGATAGTTGTGGTGAAACCTAAAGTCTTTATCATAATCAGCTGATTCTTGGATTATAACGATTGGCTCGATTTGATATTCTGCAGAAATTCGTATCATCCGATGCCATATTAAACAGTTGCAGCATAAAATCGTTTAAAATTCGTCTGATTTCACCCACCCCCCGAATACTGGCTCTCTAACCTTGTCTAACTCTGTCTGAAGATAAATAGTGTCGTCTACAATGCCAGTATAGTAGTAGTAATGCCAGCATGAACAATGAACATTTAATCTCTTATGCGGAGTGGTGTCATCAACACACCACTCTAAGTTTTGATAATGACGTCATCTTGAAATGTATACTTTCCTTGTTGCCTGACCTGTCATGATCTCTCTGCTGTTTGGTGATTGGAAAGCAGCACGCTCTTCCGCGGAAGTGCCGTGTTTTGAGCGGTATTTTTAGTTGGATTTGACAGCCTTTTAACTACTTCCAGCCTCCAGGATATGATTCGTGCTCCAAATTAATACACTATTTGAGCATTCGGATTAAGCTAATTTCTTCGTGCAGTTTGGTAATTTGAAATTCTGAAATACTTCAGAGTAGTTCTAATTATAATAACAACAGCACAAGAATTTAGTGGGAGATATTGTGTTTTTAAAATATGTCATTTCATTCTTTAAAATTATCTATTATTAACAAGTGCTGTCCACGAATCATAAAATACGCAGTCATCAACTTCCCACTCTAAACCCTGATAATGACATCACCCCCACCCCCTATAAACCCTCCCGGGGCAGTGTTTTCTCGACTTCATGTTTCCTCCTATTATCTGTGTCTCTTCTAAGTGGGTACTAAGGCCCTCTGACACCCTAATTCCAGAGATTTGTGTTATTCCAGAGAGTGTTGGCATGAAGCCAGACAAGTGGTAAAACCCTAATAATTTCTCCTGATGCTTTCGTTACATTTACTCTAGAGTGTGTTTTGTAAGGAAATTCACTACACGTAGTATTGTTGTATTTTAATAAGTCGTGTAGGAACAGTAGATGTGTGAGAGTGACGACATTACCAGGGTTTAGAATAGGGAGTTGATGACGTCACACCACCTATTTTCTAAGTGAGGCGTGTACAATACGAGGAAGGGTAGGAGGAGACGGGATGTGCCAGCGAGCGGTTACTTTGTGATTTATGAAGGAGTAAAGGAGGAAAATTAGTGTTTCCTGTGCGATTTGGTGACTGGCGAAAGAGTGAAAACTCGGTGGATAATTTTAGAATTATATGTCGAAGAGTTTTACCCTTTCAATATAAAATCACATCACTTTATGAATTAGTGAATTAAATCCGTTAAAAAGAGCTATAAGAGTGCTAGGTGTGTGTACAGTGTGATGTGAAGTGTGCCGGCTGCAAGCTGTTTTCTCCATTAGAGCCCAGCCCTCCTTTATTGCTTCAGATTACAGCGTATTAGAGAAGTAATCCAGGAGAAATATGTTTCTATAATGATCAGAGATTTCAGAGAGTTACTGAAGTAATTCAAATGTTTCAATATAATACCAGAGAGTTATTTGAAGGTATGAAGCGTTAACTCTGAACTCACGACACAGGTTACATATTCTTCTGTAATGAGAGGCCTTCACTCAATCTGTTGCTGGGGAGGGTGTCTAGACAGGTTTTGCAGAGCAGTGTTTTAAGTGTGACGGGGATTTGAGGAACCACAGACAGTTCTCTGGCCGGATATATAATTAGCAGTTCCATGTTGGCATGTTTACAGTCCCTCAACTTTTAGGGAGGTTGAGGGTGTAAAAGTGTAAAAAAGCATACCACTTGTTTGAAAATTCTAGGTCGTGTTGGTGGTGTGACAATTCTCTGTCACACTCCCACGTCTACTGCAGCAGCCAGCAATCCACTTCAAACCACTGTAATTCTAAAACCAGCTAACCCCCATTACAGCTATTTAGTTGTAACCTAGCAACTTAGTAACCTAGCAACTTAGTGACTTAGTAACCCAGTCACTTAGTAACCTAGTTAGTTAGAAACCTAGAAACCTATTTACTTAGAAACGTAATAACCTAGAGACTTGGTAATTTATGCAATATATGGTGTTTTCCCAGACACGGAGACTCTTTAACAATTCCTATTTCGTTTATAGAGCAAGTAGAAGTCGTTAAATGGCACAGGAAATTTTGTATAATCCTATTTAGATTATTCCCATGACCCATTTCTCTAAGTCTGACTATTCAAGTGAAGTGAATGAAATGGATGCTCATTATTTCGAGTTATTTCTAAAAAGATGCAGGGGAATTTTTCACAGTCCATCACCCCTCTAACTTCTCCTTTTTTACTTTACTTTTTGTCCCCAAGTAAAGTCTCCTTCTCTCTAACTCTCTCTACTTCAGGTGAAGTCTATGAAGGTGTATGCTGGTAACTGGGCCCTGTACACAGACCCAGGCTTCACTGGTGATGAGGACAGAGTGAAGCCAGGGTTCACTAGTTACTGGTTAGGAATATACGCCCCTGTCCAGGGAGAACCCATTCTTCTCTACAGCAACGATCTCTCCTCCCTCAAACCAGTCGATGGGTTCACCAAGACGTGTTTTCTGTTTGTGTGTTGATCAGTCTTCCGTGTGTCCTTTGTATTATTTCATTCAAAATTGGTATGTTCGTCCATAACATTTTTGAAAGACCTGGATTGTGTTCGTCTAAATTCGTAGATGCCCATTTTAGAACAGAAAACATGACAGGCAATTCCTGCACGTTTCAGCTAATTTTCTAATTATCATTACAAATTCCAGTGCAAATAGCCCTCTTCAAATTTCACCTTAACGTTTCAACATTCCCCATACAAAATAATTATACAAGTAAAATAAATCTACAGAATTGCACAGTCTCCAGCCTGTATTCAGGCCTGCATTGATACCACTGTCTCCATTTATCACATTCCTCTCCAATCCAGTACTTAACATAGGTGACATAGGTAGGTAACAACAGTACATAAGTGCTTGCTAACGTCGCAATATCACGAATTCTAGATATTTATATCAAGCTATCTTGCTTTCAAACCATTTATCATTTCATCACTGACACAGCTCTACTTTCAAGTGAAAAGCAGTTCAGTGATTTAAAGATTCCCGACTCCCGTCTAACGCAAGTTTAATTTATTAACTCAAGATAACACCCTGTATTTCAGATGACGTTGACAGCGGTTACTACTTCGATTACACCGAGCCAACTACTGAACCCACTTCAGGTGATTTTCCTTGAATCTGCTTTCCTTATTTTCCTTGGTGATCAATGATTTTATAGAATTCCTGACTGGGTGCAGTACTGCCTTTTTCTTCTTTTGGAAGGAAACACCGGAATTTTCTTAAAATTCGATGACGGTTTCAAAGAATAATTGAACTTGTTTTCAAATATTTATTTGACAAAATTTAAAGAATATTTGATCATTGTTAATCGTATTGTGGTCAGACTATCTTAATCTCATTACGAATAACCTTTGTACGACACCTACCTTTAGAGAAATAAAGGAAACACTTGAACAGTGAAAACCTCGTAAAATAACTCCGTTTAAGGCTGTGCCACGAGGCATTGTGAGGGGATTAAATTTGGGAATTGGAAAACATAAGTGCTTTGTGCCTGGAACTAATTTCAAACGATAATTTGTACCGGTCATTTGTCAGAGGGAGAAATCCCGTTAAATACTGTAACAAATTCTATTAACATAACCTGATGCCTTGCCAATAGCCTTGCCAATAGGTGGTGTCTTCCCTATAGGTGGTGCAAGTTTAGCATAAGCTGATGCCTTGCCAATTGGACATTTCTTGCAAAATCCTGGGGTTATTTCAGGAAGAGTATTTACAATTTACATCATTAATTCACATCCATTAACTTAGACAATAATAGAATAATTTCTTGATTCCACCAAATCTTTCTAGATCCTCCCTGACACACAATACAGCACTCTCTCACGTTCTTCCCACCACATCCCACACTACACAAAGTGAGATACTGAGAAGAGAGCTGCGTATCTTGGCAGAGAGCCAGCAACGTATATCTCAGCGGAATCTGGAGCTGTCACTGGCTGGTACACGAGCTACCGACCAAACACACACACAGATATACATACAAACATACATACAAACATACGGACACATATTCTGTGTATATACTTGTATAGTGAGCTGTGTGTCTTGGTACAGGGTGGGGTAAGAAACGCAGTGTACTCCGAGTGTACTGGCTCTACTTTCATAGGATATATCCAAACAATGTCCGGCCTTGGCTCAGTGTACAAGCTCAATATTACTGATATGGATTGATCAGATATCACAGCATTTCTGTACTGTGGTTTGTGAATAGAGACAATACATAGAAGATATCCAAACAATGCCATGGCAATGATAATCCTGTTGAAATCAGAGCAGTAAAGACTGTAATAGTACGATGTACATTGTACACAGGACAGTGTAGTAGTGTACACAGAGTACACTGTCCTATGTGTAAACAGTACATGACACAGTGCGCACGTGCGTTGATCGTGTAGTGTCTCATGCAATATGATTAGCGTTGATTATATTGCATGCTGCTAATACACACCAAACTGTAATTAATTTGAGGTGTACACTGCACGTGATATGCATCCTGAGGGCAATGAACAATGTAACAATGGTAGACTTCGGTGCCAACTCCCAACCATAGTACCAGGTGCAGGAACACATTACCATGACAACAGTAGCAGTATTACCATGACAACACTGTAATGTTACCATGACAACATTGTCATGTTACCATGATTACACTACACTGCACTGTTACCATTGTGCATTGTCACACAGGCCTTATACCGACAGTGTTACGCAGGATTTTGACAATTTGCTAACTTGACTATTACCATAACAATTATACCACGACATTACCATGGTGTTACCTTGTGTTACCATGGTGTTACCATGGTGTTACCTTGTGTTACCATGGTATTACCATGCACTGACATGTGGTAATAGACCGTATGCTAATTCCACTTCATGATTAATTCATTGTACCCCCAGTCCCACATTTTAACAGTGTCTGTCACTGCCTTCTTCAATACGCTAATTACTATTCGTCCCTGTAAAGTTCATGGCAACATCACCCTGTATGTAGCCTACATGTAGACAAGTAGTCTGTATAGGGTAAATGGTAGAGACCTCGCACCATTCACATAGTATCCTCTCACTACACAGCATTTTAATTAACATGACTGCAAATTAAGCACCGGTTTATTAGAAACTAGCAGGATCCCTGTCTCCAGTTTTCCCTTATTACACCTGCCAAAGTCACTGACAGTATTGAAATCTTTGATTAGTTACCCAAATATTTTGCACATCCAAACATGCTATTGAGTCAGATGATGGTTCATACAAATTTTGTTTCCAACACAAACCCAGATTAATTAATTTAAAGCCCACATTTCCCCAGGTTTTAAGAGTGATGCCCGCTCCACCCCTGACTTCAGAGTTTCCTACTACTCGTTCTCTGAAGACCCCACTGTAGTGACCCACCAGCCCCAAACACCCCACCCTGGATACTCTCTGTGGGTTAATCTGGACGATATCCCTGCCTCTACCAACCCTGAAATGTAAGTAACATGGTTGCAATACCAGTTAGTAATTCTATGCACCATGCCTTAGAGCTGTTATAGCTCCATGTGAGTCACTTCATCAGTTATATACTGTGATATGACTGTTATTTTCAACTGCTTCGTTAGCATTTTAAGTTCAGTTATCATTCTCAGATTTGTCATATCTGCATTACAAGGATTGACTATGAATAGAGGGGTAGACTCCGTTAGTGATTCACTGTTCATATCACATTCTATCTGATACTCTGATACGTCTAGTCAACCGCTAAATACCCAGTTAAGATTTATAAACGAGTCAACAGAAAATAAACATATATTCAGTAAATTATAGCGTGTATGGTCAGTAGTTAATACGTGAGGTCAGTCTTTAACCGGACCGTTTATCTTAAACACGATTTGGGCTAAACACTGTAGTTGCTGTAAGTGGGACACTTGAGTCAGGTTTTTGCTGGTGTGCGCTGGCGCGGGAATCTTTCAGAGGTTTACTTTTTGCGCGCATTGAACGCGCGCGCAGTATTCCCACGCCGCGCAGTATTTTGCTCTGCCTGGTGTGAAGACGCGGGGTTCCCGCTTGTTAAAATTACATGAATTTCAGTTTGAATTTGTAATTCCAAGCATTTTACAATCAAAACAAACACCATTTAATGACACAGACAGGCATTTACCTGTTTCAGGACCTATTGACTCGTTCCATCTCCTCTCAGCCAAACTGAAAGTTGTTTATTCTTGTCATTGTTTGCGATCGTAACTACCAAATAACCCAATGTTTTGGTATGACGCAGTGTAGTGAGTAATGATCACTGTCTAATTTGATCATAGGAAACGCCAAACTGGCTCTCAATATCCTAAGCTGAAGAACCATTTACCATACTCATCATTTTGTATATTCTAACTTTCTGACTCTCTCTTGAGGTTTGAAAACATGAGGAATATTAGAAATTTTATGAGAATTTGAGAAGACACAAACCTTCACCCTTTAACCCTTGCAGGTGCCGTTCCGACCTACTGTCTGCTCGGAATCAGGGTTATCTTCAGTCAGCTGAGGACCATCACACTGCCAACAAGGCAAACTGTGGAGGATGCCATTCTCAACAGACTCCTGGATGTCTACCACATCTACCCAGAACAGGTAAATAGGGTTACTTGTTGGACAATTGAGATCTACCCAGAACAGGTGGGAGGGAGTGGCAAGTGTTCTGTGTTCATAGGCAGAGGGAGGGAGTGTGTAATGGAAGCTTTTCTAGGAAAGCACTCGTAACTGTGTTTTCTTGGAAAGATGCTAGAAGTTTAAAAGTGGGGATACCTTATTCCTTCCTTGTTTTCTCCGAATTTCACAACTCCTTCCTATTTTCTCGAGTCCTCCCCCGATTTGTTTCCTTATCCCTGCATCACACCTAACAATTTCTTTCTTCAGTTGGTCCTGGCAGAGACTGTCACCAGAACTTCAGAGATAATCCTGGAGATTGTGGACATGACGGATGCCCCTAAACGAGTTATTGACATCGCTACTGAGATTGAAAAGGATGTGAGTGGCGAACCCTAGCGGGTAGCAATTTCTATGTTTTCTAACTTTCGAGATCATCATCAAAACAATACGTTTTTATATTGGTTGAAGTTGCCCCCTTGAATCGCGCTTATTTCATTAAAATAAAATCAATTAAATAAAATATTAATGCGATATTTGCCCAGCTTTTCAGATAAAATCATCACTTTTCAACTCCCTCAGATCCAAGGAAAAGAGTTCACGTTCACCATCGCTGAGACAATGCTGGTTCCCAACTCTGACAGATACGGCGTCATGCTGAAGACCATCAGTGAGGAGTACCTGCCCAAGAGAATCAAACTCGTTACTGAGCCTGATCCTGCATGTGAGTGTTGTCATGGTAACTGGAGGGTTGCCTTGTTAATACTGCTCAGGAATCTGATGTGATTTTTAGTGAATCTTTAACATATCCTCGACTACCCCTCGTAGTAATCTGATTTCTGGCATATCTCCGATTACCCCTCGTAATCTGCTGTGATTTCTGGCATGTCTCCAATAACCTCCTCACCCCTGACTTGGCATATCTCCAACAACCCCTCGTAATCTCAGTCACGAGTGAGCCTAACGAGCAGACTACCACTACACCTGATAACGAGGTGGAGACTGCAGTGGACATTGACGACTGGAGCAGCGACAACTCTGTCACCTCCACCCCCAACTTCGACTGCGACGACAAATCCAACAGCCTCGGGTGAGTTGGCTGACTGCCAAGTGTGTTGAGAGAGAATCCAAACAGCCTCGGGTGAGTCATTCAGGAACTGTTGTCTGTGTAGTGAGAATTCAAGGAGAATTCTGAAGAATTTCGACAACGCAATTAGATAAATTTGCGTATTTTCCTCCTCTCACACTATATTCTCTTTTCACCCTCCCCAGTCCCCAACCCCTCTCACATTCCCTTCTCTTGCTACCATTCTCTCACCCTCCCTATTCCCAGTGACGATGTCAATGAAGTTATCTACGATCTGAAGGCTGGTATCATGGGCATGCCGGGCAAGTACTTCTACCCTCTGCTGGCTACAGCCCTCCTTCTCCTCATCCTGGCCTGTGTTGTCATATCAACTGTCGTGTACAGATGCATGGAGAGGTTGTCATGGAAACATGTTGTCATAGAAACATTCGTTGTCATGGTACCATGTTGTCATGGTATTCATGTTGTCATGGTTTTGTCATTGTTATCTTATTAACTTTATTCTATATTCTCCAGTACTGAATTATGTTTTTATGCCATTTTGCGACCTAGCCCTTGAATTTAAATCTAACACACCCCTCACCTCTTTATCCCTGCAGATGCATGCTGCACAACAGGGACTACGCTCTCATCAAGAAAGTTCCCAGCAGTCTGAGTAACATCTACATGGATGTGGACCACGTGACACCGCCAAAGAAAGTGGAGGGTTTTGAGAACCCCAGCTACTTGTTAGAAGAAGTAGACCACATGTGAGCTCCGTGTTGTCATGGAAACACTGATCACACTGCGCGACGTGTGTCATAGAAACCACACACGTGCAGCAAACTGTAGCAACAAGTCATCGCATGAGATGCTGTGTGGTACACAGAGTTTATATCAATCTATTGGCGATATAAGGAGGCTGCAACTTTAGGACAGTAATATTAGAGCAACAGCTGAGTGTGCTGGCCCGTCCCCTTCAGATACTTCCTGAACTTCTTGCGGGGTGTCGCCAGATCTCCGAATTTCTCTGCTCTGAAATTATTTGCAGGATTGCGCGTACATTCTATCACGTTTCAATGACGCGCGATGCTGAAATGTCAGGGATTTTCTGAGGTCTAGAGACATTTCTAAGCTGTGACTCCCTGTTAACCTCTCTGAATAAAGGATTCTGTGATGCAGTAAGATGCGTGGTTACGACAAGTCAATGTTATGTACGTATTCACCATTCTTCCAATACACAATATTTCTGCTGTATCATACCACATTGACTACTCATGGAATTTCAAGACTCTATCAAGACTGAAATGGCTCGTATTCAGTAATGTACTTTGCTGAGACCTTGCGAACTTGATAAGTTTCACAGTCAAACCCTACAAAGCTATGTTAAACTGTTAAAGTGAATAGCCGATGCCAAAGTTTTGAAAAGAGGTTTCCACTGATATCGTAATTAGTTCATTGGACTTAAAAATGAGTATATTCTAGTTCATAGTAGTATTTTCCTAAGTAGATACCCGTTTTATTATATAACAAGGAAGACTTTTATATGCATCAAATTTTATTTTTATATGTTTCCACTGTTTATTTTTACAAATTCACCACCTTTGAATATCAAGAAACTTGATACAAAATCTGCTTGCCGAGATATATATTTTTGCCACAGTGATATGTAAAAATGTAAAACATGGACCTTATTTTCAAGAGTTTATTTTTAAAGAAGAACTATTTCCGTTCATTGCCTTGGAACGAACATTTTCAAAAAGACTGCAATATTTCGAATATTACCTTTATTAAAGGTACTGCTATAATCCCTCACTGTGTAGCGTGTTGTAACTATTTTGCTAACGTGTTTATACTTAGGCTAACAACTTATATAGTACAACAGGGACCCTGAGCCTTACAAATTTATCTAATTTATTTTAATTTCCTGAGATCACCTAAGTCCAGTAGGCATGTTCCAAGCTAAATTAGCATGTCTCATTGCAGCCCTCTTAAAATGTTACTCGGGGTCTCTGATACCATGTTTTTGATGTATATATTGCTCAGTATTACGTGTTTTAACTATAATAGAGTCTCTGTTACCAGGCTGTTACCAGGCTGCGTTACCATGGTAACTGTCTCTAATCGCATGGTACCTGCAGTGTTGCTTGGTTTATGTAACGTTTGAAAGGTAGCACTTTAAACCACTGTGGTGAGTATGAGTTGCACTATGCACAGTGATTAACTTAAACATCCTAATTAGTAATTTAATTACTTGATTGGAGTAATTAATTAGAATAATTCTAGAATTGAGTCTGCTAGTAATATCGTGAGAGACTGCCTAGTTGCATAAGCCCACAGATTGCACTGAAAGTGGAATGAACCCTTTTAAAAGATATGAAACTAAATTTATTTTAAGCTCTGTGTATATATTGTCCATCTTTGAATCAAAATGTAGAATTCAAACTGACGAACTTGAACAGCCACATCCGGCCTTATTTGGCGTCCGGAAATACGCAATCGCCCATCAAATCATGAAATTGTGCTCTAATTTTTATGAACGCCCAGTAAATTGAAAATTCGTGAACAAGATCGGCTAATTATTCTGAATTTTGATACGGAAACGGGAAAATGCAGATGTACAAATGAAATTCCGTGGAAGTCAACAAACAATGCCCTCCTACTTTTAAGCGCCAGCGCGCGCTGCACTACATAATTAGATTCAACGCGCAAAGCTATCTGAAATCTTTGCTTCGCGCGTTCCATTTTAGACACCTGCACATCACGAGACAAACTAATTAAAAGCTTCCAGTAGACCGTCTAATCCCGTCTTTGATAATCAGCCAGAGTTTCCCTAATAAACACGTAAACTGCGATATTTTGCTCGGATTAAGACAAGATAGACAATCATTTCCGAACAGTGAACACTAAAATTTCACTTACAATTCATAATACTACTGGTACATAACAGCAATACAATAATAGCTCCTAAATCGAAACATTGCCATATAACGTATTGGCAGAAGATATTAATAAGTGCATTTGGTATCAGGGTCACTGATAAACAATGAACCAGCTTCCTAAAACAGCATCTGAAATCTTTCATCAGATTTCAGCAATGTACAATAAAGCTACCTATACATTTGTAATGTTTTGATCTTGCTCTTCTGCAGTAGAGAAAAGGATATACTGTGCTCTGGATTTAGAATTTCATTCAACAAAATATGCACATCAATACTGCAGAAGACCATGACATAAAGAAAACATATGTTTTTATGATATAGACCTAATTTCCTAATGACTGTCATAATTTTGAAAAATATTTCTCAATACTTTGTAACACAATACTGACTGTTTTCTGTTTACTCGTTCACATTTGCCTTTCATCAAAAGAAAAATAGAAATAAGCTCGAAGAAGCATTGCTAAATTTCTTTTGCACTTAGAAATTAAACGTATTGTAATGAAAAGATGGAAGTTGCAATGTGAACGAATAAACGTGGGTTTTAATCCTATACAATAGATCAAACCTAATAATCCTAGCAATAAATTAAATTTCATTATAATCAGAACATTTTCACTTCGAATTAATTAACAGTAAACACAAAGAGCCGGCATAAATCATTTTATCTCGAAATCAATAATATACCTATTGCTAACATTTCATTGGAGTAGTAGATTATAGATAGTACATAGTCAGCATTAAGACTTTGAGACCATCATGAAGATTAGTAACGCCATAAAAGTGTACAGGGCAAAAAAAGTTAATTTGCTCGAATCTTAGCCCCACACCGAAACACTGATGCATGATTTTTGTAATACAAAATTAAGAAAGCACTGAATGAGATTTAATAATGTTTTGATCATATTTACAGGTATATGAAATCATGGCAATGGCCTGAAGCTTCATCTGTTCAAACTTTCAGACCGTTTCAGAGTCCTGTTATCACCTAGGTTTGATTCATCAAAATGATATGATAATTAATAAAATCTCAATCTTAGCACTGCTTCTTCCTATTTCTGTCGCACTGAAATCAGTTCCCGAATGATGGGTAAAGTTCATAGCTTTCATTGTTCAAGAGGCATGAGAAGTTTTGGTTTGTCAGGGACTAGAGTCTAGAATGCGCCAAACATGAAAAAAGTCATCAAAGTTCAGCGTCATCACTTCACCACTCTACTGTATGATAATGACGTCATAAATTCACCATTCTACTCTATAATAATGACGTCACCCCTCAGAAGTCGACTGCAGGCGACACTGCGAACATCAGTTGAGCGGAGTAGTAGAGGGTCAGTCCGCAGAGAGAGTTGAGAAAACACCGCTTAATGAAGCGTTGCCTGGCAACGAACAGGTCGGAGATGTAGAAGAAGAAGGCAGCTGCCAGGAGCCACGCTTTACCACTGCACCTGAAATCATAGAGGGGTTAAAAGGTTTAACTATTGACTATTAGATGGTGGAAAGGTTACAGGGTTTGATTGAAATGATGTACGGGTGACTGAAATGATGAAAGGCGAATGAATCGATGGAGGGTTAATAAAATCATCGGGGGTTAAGTGGTTTCTATACTTTCAATGACCGCAATCATTTTGATTTCCCCAACTGTTCCCGCTTAGAAACGAAACTGCGAAATATATTTTTCGGCAGAAATCACGCCAACAGTGAGGAATTTGACATGGGTGTTCGTTTGATGGGTTTGACTATAGTTTCTCTTACCTGTCGTATGACTAAAACACCAAGGAAAAACATTGAAATATCAATAGAACACCCACGAATTCTTGGTTAAATGCCCTTTTGATGGGAAACACTATAAAAAGATTGCAATGGATATTGGGTAGTGAGTAGTGACCCTATAAATACATGTCCTCTTTCAAATCGATGATTATTTTCAGATTGTAGTTGGTTGTGTTGCTAGGACTATGATTAAGAGTATATTCTGTAACTTACTAACTAACTAACTTACTGATTGACTAACTTACTACCCAACCAGCTCACTAACTAACTTTTTACCATCCCGTGAAATTGAAAGAAGATTTCCATTATGGATTATGCACACATGCTTAAAGACTACAATTATGTTGAATATGGTTAATTTGCCGTAAAATTTTGTTTAACTGAACTTCGTCTGCATTTTGTAGACCATTTAACCACTTCGTTCTACAAAGAATAATTTAAAGAGCGAAGTAAAGACTTTCGCAAGTTAGCCTGGCTGCGATATCGCGGCACAATTCGGTCGTGGAGTTTCCAACTTTGTGTGATTTTGTAAGGTAGTATCCCTTCTTTTTAATTGTGAAATACTATTAAACTGAATTGACATCGAACCTGACACCAGATAAAAGCAGCCCCGCTCGAATCCAGCCCCTATCGTAAAGTTTAAAAACTTAGATGCTATTTTCGTGAATCTCTAACTATGAGTAACAAGTATTTTGAAAGTTAAATGATGGTATTTACCCGTAGCTGCCGCTAGCGAATGCCATCATCCAGGAAATAGCGATAGTGTAGGTTATCACCAACTTCCTCATCAGACCCGATGTGTACGGGAGAATGTACCTGTGGGAGGGAGGGGCATTGGGCCTTGATATCATGACTATATGAACCTTGATATGAACTGTGAACAGCGATCTATCGCTATTATGCAATAAATCAAAAAATTACTTGATTAACTGTAAAAGTTTTGAAACAATTTGGAATTTAAAAGATTCCCATCAAGCCAAGTAGGTAGCTCCTGACTGAAACATCCTCCGTGAGTACACTGCACGTGCTTAGTAAACTAGTATTTGTATTTTTACTAACACTATGTGACAGTACGTCTAAGTAAATACAGTAGGTTTATGTTTACTGACCTGTATACGACGAAGAAGGCAGGTGCAATCACCACAACACTCATGAGAAACCACTTCAGGGAGATACCAGTCGAGATGAACGCTCCACTGAAACATTAGATACCAAACATTAAAACACTCCACTGAGAGGTTATATCTTACGTTTTAATTCAAGAACAAATAATATAAGCTCAGAATAAATAGGCGGTCATAATCACGTCATTTACACTGTGCGCACTGCCAAAATGTTGAAAATAACCGCCTAAAATTTGTGCGCGGGGTATAATAGACACTGAGACACAAGACACTTAAGTTTTTATTTTGCGTTATTAATAATTCAATTGCACGTACTTTAATTTAGGTTGTTCTATATTGTAATTTATTTTGATCAATGTGTTATCATAGTAATATGTGTTGTCATGGTAACATGTTGCCATGGTAACATGTTGTCAAGTTGTACCTGTACATGTGTTGTGATGATAAAATGATGTTGTCAAGGTAACATGTTATCATGGTGTTGTCATGGTATCACATGTTGTCTTGGTAACATGTGTTGTCATGGTACGACATGGTGTCACACTGTACCTGTACATGAGGTGAGCGGATAGGAAGAACAGGGCTCCCAGCTGGAAGTAGTGAGGTTTCACTGACAGCAGTAACACATCACCAATAGCGGATAGGATCAGTCCTGGAAGGGTTGAGGGATTACTTAGATGTTTTGATAGGAGCATGAATACTGAATAGTTGCGGAGATCATCATATGTGAACTTCAGATTTGAGCACCGCACCCTTTGATATCATGAGGGTATTCTGGCAATAGAAATCTTATGAACCTATAGGTACAAAAACATGAAACTTTCAAATTGAATTTTGTGCTTTTCATGAGCTTATCCTCTCATGCCCATATCTCACAATAATATCATGTAAGCATGTAGCCAATAGCCATGTTCAATAAGCGGTGCTAATGCTCTCATATCTCCCTGAGATCTGCCACTGTTTCAACTGACAGAGTTCAGTACTGGTGCTGAACTTCTGCCAGATGCTTTACCCTCAATACAGGCAATCTAAACCGTTTAATGGAAAACCAGCACTAGACATAATGTTTAATAGTAGGAGACTTCTACCAGCTATTTGAGCTCTTGGTATTGTATTAAACCCTCCAGAATGCCTGCCAAGTATCTCAAGAGAATTTGGTCCATGCCTCACTTGCCACCATGACAGTTCTATTAGACATGTCTTTGTGACATTCCAATAGAATTATATCGTGTAGATATCATACACTGCATTGTGTTGGTTGACTGATTGCGTGCAGGTCTTCAATATACGAATATAATTAAACTTTTCACTGCCCTACTTTGATCCTTCACAATGAAATGATATCAAGAGAAGAGTCTTTCAATTTGTTGCTGTTATTTGTCAGACGTTGTTCAGATGATGAGATTAGTGGTGAAGGTTTCAAGTAGCTGGGTGGCATAAGATTTTGATAAACGATTCTTAAACTTCTTCTTCATACTACATAATTCCCAATGCCGGTTTTCATGAAATTTGATAAATTATTGTGCACAGCGATGGTTTATGTGAATTGACAAAAAATATCCCATTTTTATACTTTTTTGTAAAGTTTGATAAATAATGATTTTCAAGACTTGGTCCTAAGCTTAGTGCGTTACTGATTTTGTATCAAAGAACTGTCTAATTCTTTCTTTCCTTTGAGGGAATTATTATGGTCAACGGTCATTCTTTCTACTTTGTTTTTCCTAGAACCAAGAGGTTCATTTCAATTAATGCTACTAAACTATCAATATTACTATCATTACCTTAATGCATCGAGTAAGTCATTAATTCAAACAAATAGTAGAAAGAAACTCTTTTTTATTCAATAAACCCATCATTTCATACGCTCACAGACTTTATACAAAGAATTCGAGATTCGAAGAAAATATAAATATATATTGAATCGGCGAGCATTATAATTTTGTCACATTTCAATTTATTGCACTTTAATATTATGACGAATTTAAGCAATTTATTTTCTTTTGTCGAACCTTCAATCTTTTCAAATCTGTCTTTCAGATCAAACTTTCAGCACAATGAGTAATATATAAAGTATAAACTTCTCGCAACCAGTTAAAAACATGGGGCTGTAATCACTTCATTTCGCAACATAACATTGATTTACGTGGATCAAATCCAACGTAAAATTCTGCAGAAAAACCCAGGAGGGGGGCAATAGGGAAATACTAAATAGTAATCGATGTTGTAAGTCTGTCGAGTGATAATTTCATAGTCTGGTATGTGTCTTGAAAGCTTTCAAGAGCTCAATGGGGCATCGACATCTATTTTCAATATATCTATTTTCAAATCAGTCAATCAGTCAAATTTCACTCAATTCTCCGAATTATTATGACGTGAGAAGTCTGAAGATGTGTGTTGAGGTCAGAAGTAATAAGTTCCATCCCCTTCATCCCAACACTGTTATAACGTGTGACAGGGACAGTCCCTGCTCGAGTTATAGCCCAGTCTATTTGTCGAGCGGTCCCGCATATTGAAATATCCATTAAGGAACAGATTAATGGATAATTAAACCCAAAAAGGTGCTGAGTAATAGCGCGAGAGTTTTATGGAGTGCTCTAGAGATAGACTAAGTGACGTCATCAACACCCCATTCTAAACCCTGATAATGACGTCACTCTCAACCTCCTGGTATCTCAGTGCAGCCTGTACATATATGAAGGAGAAGACGGCATGCAATTTAATTTTGATATATTTCATGTTGTAACCGTGTCAGATTTGATATATCTCAGTGAGGATCTACCAGGACATTACTTGCTTGAAGGTGGCCTCCTATTGTATCCCCAGAGGGAGGATATATTGACGCTTTGATGGCTTTTAATTGAGGCATTTATAATTGAGCAATATAAGCAAGTTTTGATCAAGGTAGTGAATTTGTTTCTTTGTTTCTTTGATCCTCTGCACTTTCAATACTTTGTCTTCATACATACATAAATACATACATACAATGACAGTTGATCTTCACACAAACAGTGCTCTACCAGATAAATCCGGGAGCTATCTATGAGGTACAAAGTAAAACTGCGATGGTTCCCAACTTTAAGTTTCACGAAAAGTATGATGAGTACTAATCGATCGTCAAGGTGCAACCGATCATAAGTGAAAATGACAGAAATGATATCCGGATTACTCCTTTATAAAATTCTTCCCACACAGAATACTATAAAAAGCCGAAATCGGCCGAAAACTGAACAAGAATTGCGCCTGCCGGCGCATTTCTTGTGCCCATTGTTCCCGTATGCAGGCGCTTAATTTCCTGTTCCCCGGGGCTGGTATAAAAACACGCGTCATTTGATCGTCGACCATTGTCCGTCTCATTTACTGACATGATGAGTTGACGATAAAACACTACTTTCAAGTGTCACATCGCAATACCAAAGGGCAAAGTACCAATTCATCATTGAATGAATTTTATAAATATTTCATTCATAAGTATAAACTGAAACAATTAAGTTCGTACGTGATCACAACTCGCACGTGCATTTTATTGCGCGCGCAACACCTGTCATGTTCTGTTTGCGCGCAACACCTGCCATGTTCTGTGTGCTTGTTTGCGCGCGTACAAATTCATTCTTGGTTGTTTCCTTTTGAGTTTTGTGCGACATGTCATGCTCACATCAAGCGTTGTACAATATCAACCGTTTCCATTGATGACAATAATTATATCATACATTATTTTCTGTCCTTGCAAGTTTCTGCAGTTTGAGTTTGTGTTGCTCAGCTATCACAGTCAGAGCTCACTTCAAAATAAAAACTTGATCGAGGATTTCTCATGGTGACTATTGATATTCAACCAAATTCAATGTAATTCCTGGGTGTCGAAATTTGTGATGTTATTGAGATCATCTTGTGCCAACTTGCAGATAAAGAGAAGGATTACTAACCAAGATTGAAGATTCAGATATCGTCAATTCATCAGGTAACGGGACAAAATTCCATCCCTTACTTTCCTCAGCACAATTGCTAAGGTCAATCATCATTGATCGAACTCAAATTGCTCATTGCCAATTGTCAACTGCTTAAAGAAAAATGTTAATTTGATTGAAACCCAATCAAAATTTGATGGAGATTCCCAAGAAAATCGATAAACATTCATGCACCTCTTGTCATTGACTTAAGTGTGATGAAATTAAAGAATGATGAAGTTTTTGAAAAAGAATCAATTTCCAAGTTTCAACATTAGGATGGGCAGAGCATTGAACCGGAATTCCTGTAAGCTAGCGGCTGCAGTGGACACTGAACAGTATGCCACTACACCAAGCTATATTGGCGCGAGTGATATTATAAAGGAGCAGTTGATCGAAAAAGTGACATACGACCAACGACCAAATTCGGTCGCGCGCAGCACACTACCTATTTCAGATTTAACAGTACGCATAAAGGTAGTATACACACAACCCCCACAAAACACGATCTCTGCTAACCTTTTCTCAATGCCTTTTTGTAAAACAAAAACGCGATTGGGAACAGGAAAAAATTTGGGCGACTCAGATGGGTAAAAATAAAAAATGTTTGTTAAAATCTGACTATAAAATCTAGAAAATTACGACGTAATAAAAATTGGTAAAATTGATGAAACACTCAAACACCGTTTAATCAGTACTAAAATATACGACAGAAAGGTAAAATAGCTAAGAACAAAATCGTATTAAAAATTTTCTTCTGTGTCGACACTTGGAAACAAGTTCCGTCCGTTTATTTATACAAGACTTGTTTTTTTAAATTAAAAGTTTTTCTGTCAGACACAGGTTGCAAAATTTAGAGCCAGCTGTGTAACTCTTGCACGTAGCAAGTGTTTTTTCAGTTAAGCTCATACTGAATTTCCTTGTCCTTCAGTTCCCAAATTAATTTTGAAAGTTCTGTTTCGTTTCTATATCTATCAGCTCTAAACGATTTGTTATGATTTCTCCACCGCGTTTTGAAGTCCCCCTCGGCAAGTCCTATGTATGAGTAGGATTCTCCGTCCTCAGTTAACACATCGGCCTGGTAGACTGACGAGGTAACGAGGCAATGTCCCTGCAGTGGACAATTTGGCTTGTCTCTGCAGTTGCACTGCCTCGCACCCTCGTCGCTCTCAGTAGCCTCCAGGACCGATTTGTTGTGATTCTTGATAATCCTACCCACACGAGGCATACACGAGTAGCTCAGTTTGACAGTGTTACGGTTGATGATCTTGTGCAGCCGATGGTCTTTAGGGAAGTGTCTGTCGAGGATGCTGAAGAATCTTCGTCCGAGGTCCGTCTTGACATTTGTGCTGTAGGGGGGATTGAACCAAACGACATTCCTTGTACGTCTTCTTTTCTTGGGTGTTGTCTGTGTAGTTTGGTAGGAGAGGGGCTGATCGTAACCACTGGATTCCAGGGCTACATCGTACTCCTGCTTCGTGTCGTTGAAGTGCTGCTCTGTGCTGGATATGCTGCTAAGCCTTTTGGAGATCATGTCGGGGATGTTCTTGATGATACTAGGGGGGTGATTTGACTTAGCATTGACGTACAAGGGGGTGTCATTTGGCTTCTTGTAGGGTCTGTAGGATTTGTCTTTGAGGAATAGCTCCACATCCAAGTAGTTGACTGAATCATCGTGTATTTCAACAGTGATTTTCAGCCCCTCACTCTTAAACAACATCACTAAGGACTACAAATTAGGAAATCCGGCCGACCAGAAAAAAGTTGATGATTCTACAAGAACACTGGCTTCAAAACTTGAAATTGACGACAGACTGGAAAAGTACTCAGAAAACCAATGTTTCATCGCATACAAAGATCACAAAGATAATTTTTATTCAGCTCATCCGTGCCGTTTGATTAACCCCGCCAAGTCAGACCTCGGGAAAGTCAGCAAACGCATCATTGAACGGGTAGTCTCAGAGATACGTGTAAGGACGGGCGTCAACCAGTGGAAAAGTACATCAGATGTGCTGACGTGGTTCCAAGACATGCCGAACACGAGGAAGGCCCGATTCATCAAGTTTGACATCGTGGAGTTTTATCCCTCGATATCATCAGGCCTGTTGGATCGTGCTCTGGAGTTCGCAGGATCAGTCACAGAATTGTCCAACGACGAGAAGGCGATAATCAGACTGACCAAACAGTCATTCCTTTTCAACGACGGGCAATGCTGGGTCAAGAAGTCAGACACAAACTTCGATGTCACCATGGGAAGCCTGGACGGAGCAGAAACTTCGGAGCTCATTGGCATCTACCTGCTCAACAAACTCAACAGCATCATCCCAAAGGAAAACTTAGGTCTGTACAGGGATGACGGATTAGCAATAATCGGGAATTCCAACGGACCTAAGCTGGACAGCATCAGGAAGAAGCTCCACGCTGCGTTCAAACGTGAGGGACTGAAAATCACTGTTGAAATACACGATGATTCAGTCAACTACTTGGATGTGGAGCTATTCCTCAAAGACAAATCCTACAGACCCTACAAGAAGCCAAATGACACCCCCTTGTACGTCAATGCTAAGTCAAATCACCCCCTAGTATCATCAAGAACATCCCCGACATGATCTCCAAAAGGCTTAGCAGCATATCCAGCACAGAGCAGCACTTCAACGACACGAAGCAGGAGTACGATGTAGCCCTGGAATCCAGTGGTTACGATCAGCCCCTCTCCTACCAAACTACACAGACAACACCCAAGAAAAGAAGACGTACAAGGAATGTCGTTTGGTTCAATCCCCCTACAGCACAAATGTCAAGACGGACCTCGGACGAAGATTCTTCAGCATCCTCGACAGACACTTCCCCTAAAGACCATCGGCTGCACAAGATCATCAACCGTAACACTGTCAAACTGAGCTACTCGTGTATGCCTAGTGTGGGTAGGATTATCAAGAATCACAACAAATCGGTCCTGGAGGCTACTGAGGCGACGAGGGGTGCGAGGCAGTGCAACTGCAGAGACAAGCCAAATTGTCCACTGCAGGGACATTGCCTCGTTACCTCGTCAGTCTACCAGGCCGATGTGTTAACTGAGGACGGAGAATCCCTACTCATACATAGGACTTGCCGAGGGGACTTCAAAACGCGGTGGAGAAATCATAACAAATCGTTTAGAGCTGATAGATATAGAAACGAAAACAGAACTTTCAAAATTAATTTGGGAACTGAAGGACAAGGAAATTCAGTATGAGCTTAACTGGAAAACACTTGCTACGTGCAAGAGTTACACAGCTGGCTCTAAATTTTGCAACCTGTCTGACAGAAAAAACTTTTAATTTAAAAAAACAAGTCTTGTATAAATAAACGGACGGAACTTGTTTCCAAGTGTCGACACAGAAGAAAATTTTTAATACGATTTTGTTCTTAGCTATTTTACCTTTCTGTCGTATATTTTAGTACTGATTAAACGGTGTTTGAGTGTTTCATCAATTTTACCAATTTTTATTACGTCGTAATTTTCTAGATTTTATAGTCAGATTTTAACAAACATTTTTTATTTTTACCCATCTGAGTCGCCCAAATTTTTCAGTTTTCGGCCGATTTCGGCTTTTTATAGTATTCTGTGTGGGAAGAATTTTATAAAGGAGTAATCCGGATATCATTTCTGTCATTTTCACTTATGATCGGTTGCACCTTGACGATCGATTAGTACTCATCATACTTTTCGTGAAACTTAAAGTTGGGAACCATCGCAGTTTTACTTTGTACCTCATAAATACATACATAAATACATACATAAATGTGTTAATAAGTTCAAAACTGAGAGGGATGCTCAATTGAACCGATCTGAGGGTGTTTCGTTTCCTCATAAATTCACAAGCTCATAGATAAGCCAGGCCTCAAAATAGTTACTCCAAATATCAGCTCCCCGTTAGTAGTATATCTCCATGTCCCCCTCCTCAAAGATATAACGACCCCATTGAATATAGTCATATCTGTCTTAGTTCGTGGGTGGATCTTCATTTATACTTTTATAGATCATTCAATGCCCACATCTTGGCAGCATGGCAAAACTGGTTAAGTGGTGTTTTGGTCGAGAGATCTGGCAGCATGGTTTAACTGGTGTTTTTAAGTATTCCAGGAAAATCATAACTCATTGTGGTACCAGTCCAAAATTTTAAGATTATAAAATTAATACGAGAGCAAATGAATTGTAAACGTTCGAGAATATTCTCTGACTATTTCAGACTAACTGAGTTGGGAGACTGATTCTAAATCTTTTAATTTCAATCACTCCGTAGTCTGGAAATAACGACCTAGCTCCCTTTTAGATGCCTGGTTTATCACGGATAATAGGTAGAGCGGGATTATAAGACGTTATATGATGATTCTGAAGGTGAAAGATTCCCCACTTCAAAACGCTGAGTTTTATGTGATATATAATAATTGCCCTGCAATTAGCAATAAGAAAGTGACAGTCTCTATCAGTTAACTTTGAAGTTAATAAAGCTATTACCCTGTCACTTTGAAAAGATGTCAGTACCCCGTATATATTAACACACAGCAAAATGCAACATCACCATTATACGCAGCACTCTAAAACATGCGTTACAACCCCTCAACTCCCCACTCAGAGCTGTGATAATTACGACAATCGCGACCACTGATTGTACGGGAGTATATTTATTTCATTTTATTAGCTGCCCTGAAATAGAAGGTCACTTTTCAATCGGCTTCTGACACATGCTTCTCCTCCATTTAGAATAGCCCGGCAGTGAAATTATACGAGAAATCGTAATGTTGAGGGCCTCATTGCTTCTTTATATCGTCAGAACTTAGATTGTGGTAGAGTGATGGTGAGAATGTGGAATTCAGAGCCCTATAAATTCGATATATTCAAGGCCCCGATGCGATTTATTCAGGGCCTTTTAAAAGCCTTAATTTCCGTCCCAATTGCCGTCTGCAACTTTCACTGCGCCTGCCTCTCTCGAATAACTCGCTTTTAACCTACCACCCTCTCCACACTACACTCTGATAATGACGTCACTCTCACACTCTGAAATAGAGCTGTGTGCTTATAGTGCATCCTAGCCGCGTGAGCCTACGCGACCTCAGAGAAATTGAGAGAGATTGTGAGAGAGTGAGATGTTTCCATTCTATGGGATAAAGAGAGGGGGACAGAGAGGATAGTCTAGATTCGCTTTACTTTTATTAAATGTGCTTAATACTTCGTAGTGATTCATCAAATTACGAATTAAATTCTGAAGATCAAGAATTATTCGAAAGTATTTTACTATTCGATAGTATTGCATTTGACTTTAAATCTGATTTTAATTTGCTTTCAATTTAGTCGCGTTGGTAATGTTGTATGTCATTCAACATATTTAGGCCATTTATAGTTTTCTTACTTGTCCCACCAACTTTTAATAGGTTCTAATTGCTCTTCGTCAAGTTTCTATTGCAGTTGATCCATTTACTCCCAGGAAGGTTAGTAAGATCCCCTGACAATCCTCTATTCCTCGCAACCTTTTCCTCGCAGCCTCCTCTGTTACTCCTCTACCTTCAGACGTCTACCCTCATCTCCCCCTCTCCTCCTCCCATATTATGAATGGAGGAGGTCAGCTCTCCCTCCTCCGTGACATGTGCTCCAAGTCCTCCTCCTCCAAAGGCCCCATAATCCACCACTACTTCAGTCTCCTGGGTCGCAACGTCACCAGACACGTTGCTAAGCGCTTCCTGGAAGAAAGATATTCCTCTCCCTCATGGGCTCTTCTGTATCGTGATAGGGGTCCTGGGAGTGACCCTCAACTTCGCTACCTTCAGCTACTACTGGAATGTGAAGAAACCTTTATTTGGGACTGTGTACAGGTCCCTGACTATCTGTGACATGATGAACTGCTGTGCTGCTGTACTCATGGGGTGTAACCTGGCATATCTCATGTCCTGGGAAAGCATCAATGAGAGAAGAGTGACTGATGTGATTCTCTCAGAGTTGGTGGTAGCAGTCTCCTCCCTCATGTCGAGGGTTACAGTGTGGTATAACCTCATCCTCACCATTCTCAGGACTCAGACAGTCGTTACTCCTTCATCAAACATGTCAGTGAGACTACTCAAGTGGATTCTGATCGTACAGCCACTCTTCTGGGTGTTTATAACCGGTGTGGATGTGACACTACAGTTCGTTACAAGACTACCCCTTCTATTCCATATCCGGTATGATGTGATAAGACCCATGCTGGGCCGTCTGACCATCCTACAGATAGGAATATCTACCTGTACCATCCCTCATCCTCTCCTCATCTGGTTCATTCTCCTCGTTATCCCCTTCATTATACCTGTCCTCATCGCCTTCCCTCTAATGATAGGTCAGGTGTACTGCCTCATGTTCCGAAACAGACAGATCTCCTCTAAAAGTGCCAGGAGCAAGAAGATGACAGTTACTATAATCTACCTGACCCTGGTTTACATTGTTTCTAACAGTGTCCATGCTATTCTGATAGGAATATTCACCAGCAGCCCGGCTCAAAGTGAGGATTACGAGATATACCTCTTCATTAACCTCCACTCTAGTTCCCTACCTCCACTCTGCTATAAACGCTGGTATCCTCATCAGACGAGGCCACAACCTGCAGTCTCACTGCCTCACTCTCCTTGACAAGTACGTGAGACGGTGGAGACAGGCTGAGACCCTGTGAGGCAAGAGAGGAAGAGGGGAGGGAGGAGAGTAATAGGAACATGACAACCTGTAGGTTGGAGAGGGAGCATCACATGGCATGCAGTCTCACTCCAATGTACAGTGCCACGCCCCAAGTTACAAACCCTCCCAAGAAGAGCAAGGAATCCAGCTTGTGATGAGGGGTTACTACGGTAGTTACTATGGTAACAGTTACTATAGTAACAGTTGCTAACCCACCCAAGAAGAGCAAGGAATCCAGCTTGTGATGAGGGGTGGAGATTAACGGGTTTGCAGCTCTGCAGTACTGAGTGGAACAGCATAGTGATGCTGTTGCATCGATTGCAAGAGGAAAGACCGAGTGCCAATTAACGTTCTCATCATCCGAGGCGAAGCCGAGTGTTGATCAGATGGGTTTGCAGCACTACAGTACTGTATGGTTCACAGCATTCACAGCACTACAGTTCTTTGTAAAACTACAATACTCAGTACCCGCTGAACCGAATCAAATCTGAGAGTGTGATGCAATGTCTGTGAGGAAGTACATTTATTGATATTTGGGGAGCTTAACTACATTAACTAATGAATTTGAGGAATAATGGGTGAATTTGACCATTTGAGAAAATTAAAACTGTGAAGCAATTCATTACATCTTTGGCAAAAGTACCCTAATATAATTACTTTTTGTCTCGACACGTATGATTCATGCTTTTTTAAAAGTTTTATTAAGTTAGGTGGTTGAGTTGGGCAATAGAATTTGATCATGCCGTCTGTGGGATGGGCGCCATTCCTTCCTGGTTCTTGAGGAATTTATATTGGGAGAAATAATTGCTACTTTGTTACCCAATAGTCTCCCTTTGTTACCTAATAGTCTCCCTTTGTTACCTAATAGTCTCCCTTTGTTACCTAATAGTCTCCATTTGTTACCCAATAGTCTCCATTTGTTACCCAATAGTCTCCATTTGTTACCCAATAGTCTCCCTTTGTTACCCAATAGTCTCCCTTTGTTACCCAATAGTCTCCATTTGAAATGGCTAAACGCACTTTAGGTTTTCAGTTTAACAGTTGGAATTATGGAAATGGTACAGTAATTAAAGCCCTAGCAATTTGCATTGAAAATCCGGTTATTTTACCTTATTTGCTTACAGTTTCGGGGACAAGAAATTAATGCAGTGGTTCAAAACCTTTTTAGAAATGAAATGTTACAAATGTCTATTGAAACAGATTTTATAACTGTATATTTGTGTTGATTCTTTGATAACGGTAATTTGAATTTTGTTGCTCCATCAGAATGATGATCACAGGAAGACTTTACCTGACCCTTATCAGATTTATATTTTTCAGATGGGGATATTCTTATCACAATTAAATTTAATCAAATTCAATTATTCATCAGTAATTTATCAAATTTTGTTTTACACTCAGTTTATTCTATAATCAGATTTGTAATCATGTTTCTCGGTGCTCTGGGATTCCCCAACATCAAATTACATTATATGACATTCATATACGTTGCTTTTATATATTGATATTCGTCAGACTGTTGAAAATATTTTGATTTATTGTTATTTATTGTTATTGCGATACACCATTCATTATGAATGTCTGGTGCTTACTCGAGCTATATAATATTTTACTCTCTTCGGAGATTTTTTTAAAAAAAATTAAATTCAATTAAATTATTCAAATAAGTGTTGTTTTATCTGTTCACGTGTCCCTATTGAAATATCTTACTCATCTTAATAACAATAAAATGATGTTATGACGATTGATTGTTATTTATGATTCAAATTTTGAATTCGAATCATTTATTTATTTAAATGATTCAGATCATTTGAAATGCTTGCAATTGCCTTACTAAACTACCCAAATTCATATTATTTGTAATTTATAGAGCAAGGCCATAGTGACTGCATCATCTCATGGTGGTTTCTAAATCAATGAATGTTCCTCAATAATTGAGACTAATTCTATAACCTATTCCTCGATTCGGAATCTTGCAGTACGATTGCAGATTGCAACACGATTGCAGATTGGCAGCAGCATCCACTATAATCTAATATTGAAAAATATATTCGAGCGTCTTTGGACCCTGTAATCTCGCATACGCCCTATAATACTAAGTGCCATCAATCCAACCCAATAAGCCAATAATTCTGATTTCCTCAATTCCTCATTGCAGATTGCACACCTTCCAGCGCTATTAATAGATTATTACAGGTCTAGGGTGGGGCTCAATTCAAAGAACTGAAATGCATCTCACATCACGTGACATGGTCACGTGATAGTCATGTGATTGAGTCGTCACGAACTTCTGGCAACAATTGACGCTAAAGAAATTAGTAATAAAGAATCGATTATATAGCTAGATCTGATGGATAGAAAATGATGAAGGATTGCGAAACTAAGAGATTAGTGATAAAGAGATAGAATATTATAGCTGTACTAAAGTGTCATGAAATGGTGCTTATATTGACGATAGTGTCATTTGTAGCTCCGTACTTGTAATTAAGATATTGACTCAGGTATAAAACCACTGAGATAAAAAGAATCATAACCCCTCAATAGTAGAACAGTACACCTCATAGCTCACTTCAGCGATAGACCTTTTAATGAAAATCAGCCAAAGAGCTCCGATTACTCATATATTACTCAGTGGTCGTTCATTTGCTGGAGAATAATGTGGGTCTCTACAAATTACAGTTCAAAGCGGAATCCTGGACTTCCGTAATTAATGAACCATTCTCAATTCAATTAATATTTAATAAAACGACCTGGTAAAATTACAGGCTCTACTATGCAGTGAAGAAGTCGAAATTTTGAAATAGCCAATTCTAACTCCATTTAAATTTCCTAAATCGCCCCAGCCTCACTCAACTCAATTCATTTAATAAAACGGAGGTATAATTACAGGATCTAGTGAAGAAGCTGCAATTACCAAATTATCTAAATTTGTTTAAATTTTAACTACCTGAATCCCCCAGCCCGACTCACCAATGAAGACGTAGGAGCCCTGATCCGAGTTCACGAGGCCGTAACTCAGCCCTCCGTACAAGAACCCGAGAGAAGCGAGTGTTTGGTGACGGGTTTCACGTACTTTGAGTAGCTGAAGAACTCGTTGACTAGGAGGATAACGAGGGAGAAGGCGGTCAGACAGACGGGGGTAGCGGTGTTTACTGTATGGGAGGAGGCGGAACGGGGTACGGGGTCAGCTCTCATAGCGCTAATGTAACATGTTGCTAGGGGGGTTGTTATAGTTATTAGTTAGAGTTGCTAGGTTAGCGTTGCTAGGTTAATGTTGCTAGGGGAGGCTGAACGAGGTACGGGGTCAGCTCTCATAGCGCTAATGTAACATGTTGCTTAGCCGCTAGAGGGTAGGGTTGCGAGGGTTACATACATCATATGCACAAATAATTGAATATAATATTTGCGATTGATTGAAACATTTTCTGATAAAATTCATTGACATTGGTTTTGAATTATGAATAACTTGATATATTCAAAACTTTTGGCGATTCTTGGAAATTTACATCATAAATAAAATATTCAATGTAAGAATCAAGCAGCACTTGAATGATTCTACAGACCTAAAATACCCTAAGAGCGAACATTTGACGCAATGTACAACATGTTCCATATTACCAATTTAACACGTTTATTACTTTACATTTGGATCATGTCTCACGAATGCTTGAGAACGGCTAAGATAGAACCAGTCTCCGGCTGAGTTATTAATAAATATCACAGGGTCCCAGACGTTATAATGCTCTATCACCGCTTTCACTGCATTTCATGCCGGAGAGATTCTTAATTTTACAACTCTTTGCAAAGTTATTTCTTCAGTTAGTTTTTGCCGCAAAATGACTAAATGGCTCTACAGAGAAAATTGGGTCATTTAAACGGATTAAATGATTCATTTAGCTATTTAGGAGAGTTTAAGAGTCTGAGCCACGTTAGAATTAGCGAGAACGCCAGGTCGCGCTAATTTAGAAATTGCTTTTGAGGACCTCACAGTACCTAAACTAACTACTAAAATATTACTATCACTTAACTACTAAAATACAACTAATACCCAACACCACATAGCCTACTGTATAACTACTCGGTCATATAAATCAAAGAGCAAGGGAATCAAAGAGCAGCAGGGAATCCTAAGACAAATCACAGAAAAATGAGCTCTCTACCTCACAAACTCCCCTTTCTAAACCATTGAAATATCGTCACTGATAACTCTACAAGCATCAGATCTTCAACACTGATATAACAGATAGAACACTAAACTAGTGCCTTTCACTGCTTCATAATGCAGCGGGGCGGAGTTTTACCATAACAAAAGGCAGGCTCCCTAATTACTGGAATGTGAGTAATTAATAGCAATGCTGTGTAATTACTTGAAATACTAGTAATACCAAAGTGGGCTAAAGTAATACCAAAGTGTGCTACTACTACCTGAGTATCTGCTGAAATACCGGTATTTGCACTATACGCTTGAAATAATTATAGGCGGTCGTAATGACGTCATTTACACTGTACGCGCTGTCAAATTGTTGAAAATAACCGCCTATTTTTCTTACTGGAAAAGGAGCAGGCAGAATAACACGGAATAAAGCTTAGGAAAAAACTGTGTTGTGTTTAAATTCAGCTGTGCTAGCCAGCGCATGTCAACAATCAATAAATTTATCAAATTGAGAAATTCACAACATACCTATGAGAGAAGGCAGTTCATAGAACGGGCAATTTAAAATATAAATAAACGCATGAAGTATTCATAAGACGGAAGGAATTAACGAATAACGGTTTCCCAATTTCCTATCTGGAGCGATGCCAGTGCAAACTCAAAGAATATAACCATAATAGCAGCAGGTAGCATCTGCATTGATGATTCCAGAAATGTGAAATTTATCAAAAAGTACATTCATCCCCTCAAAGTGAGAGGAATCTGCGTCACGGATAAAACAAATAATTCAAATATTCCGGACCAATGTATCTGAGTAATTTGACTGTGTCTCGTGATTTAGACCTAATCAAGTAATCACATTACTTTTAGCGTGTATTTTAAAACCGTTTAGTGATAAGCACATGATAAAACGAGATTATTTTCCGATATTATTATACCGGTGCAAAGACAGACACGTGCAAAGTTTAATAATCTGATAACAAATATTACAGATTTTATAGAATAGCCGAGATTATATTTGATATATTTACAAAACACAGCCTCTTGCTGCAGAAGAAGTGCCATCAATCCGATCATGTTATTTTGGCAAGTAATGTGTTTGTTCGTTAGTCTGTAACTTGTGGGATGTGTCGCGGGTATTGCCAGAAAACTGAGGAAATGAGCCCGGAAAATGAGGTATCTGTTGCTGCGGGAGGTTGCACAAAGCCATTTGCGATAATAATAACTCAATATAATAAGATAATACGATAAGACTTTGTACGATACCCGATACCTACGTAATAGGGCATATTCTATGGAATGGAGACAGCATCGCAAATTTTCATTTGTGTCAATGATCGTTTCTAACAGTGATTATTTAGAACAGGAAGAAGTGAATTTGCAGACAGATCATGCTTTTAAATAAATACATTATCAAAACACAAGAAATAAATAACAGCTACGAAGAATTCGAAATTTTAAACGAATAAAACGAAATGGAAATATATGAGTTAATATTATCAACTGTAATAAGATGCAATAAATAAATAAAAGTAAGATAAAAGATTAAGAAAGTCCTTCTGTTCATTCCCTCGGGGTATCATGTTCGTCGTTAAAACCATCCGAAATGCCAATCAGTGACTGTCCACTTTCCCTAGATCCAGCTAGTTTCTCCTCGTTCAGGCTTCACTAACTTTGGGAATTCGTGACTATTCCTGTGTGTGTAATATCTGTCTGCAGTCACCTCATGCCCCCATTCCTCTCTTCATACTGCAATGACTTGTCGAATTCAAACTCCATGTCCACTCCACTCTGACTTTCTGACAACCCTGTAACGTTATTGAATGAAGTTTTATTGAATTTAAAAACAAAATTATCTATATAGACGCTTAATGGAGTTTTCCACGAAAATTTCTTTTTGTTTCCCCGACCTCAACTTTAGTTTGATAGTGAAACTTTATTAAAAGGTCGTGAAATTCTCTGCAGCAATCAGGCAGTAAAATTAAGCGCCCGAGTAGTTTTTGCTACCGAAATGTTCATTAACTTTATTCCAATAAAAGCACATGCCACAAGGTTTTACCAGCAAAGTTTTACAGTTTTACCGCAAAGCTGTAAAGTGCAGCGCACTTTACAAAAAGGCAATTTCCATGAGCCGAACCTGTACCGTGTAATTTCCGAGTAAAAAGTGCCCCTACCTGTAACGGTCCTCTCCTCTAGCTCGCCATACACGTAGCCATTAGCTTTATCAACAGCTTTACACAACCTGTGTAGAATGCCCGTATCCTGGGAGGGGCATGTTAGGGGAGGGGATGTTTCATGTTGTTTGGTAAAATGTGAAGCTGATATGTTGCTTTAGTTGCTGTAACAACACTCACCTTAATAACATTGGTTGCTATAGCAACACACACCTGGACGTTGAGAGGGTAGAAGGAGACCAGGTTGTAATCCTCCACCAATCCGGTGAGAGCCTGGTTCAGTTTGATGAACCTCTTGGAACAAACCCGCTCATCCAAGTTCGTCGAGAAGGTAAGATAAGTCCAGGACTTCAGTGTAGAAATTCAGCTTGAAGGCTGGGAATTAGGGTGATGATAAACATTGGGTTACTTCAAACAATTCTATCAATTCCTATAAAATCATTTGACAGGATGAAAATATGCACCCATTGAAATATACTCATTGAATCATAAACTTATTTAAAACTTTACATATGGTCATGATGTTGCATAGCATGTGACATACCCAAAGGTCCCATCTTATCAATCAGATCCACTTTAGACAGCACATTGATGTGTGGTAACTCCAAGTGTAGCATGCTGGATAGACTCGTGAGAAGAACTGAGATGAACTTGGCAGGATCAGCGCAATAGTGGCTGTCAACCATGTTCACCACACATAACTGAAATTGGTAGTGCTTTGTCAAGAGTATCAAAGTGTTTGAGGAATATGAAATTACTCTTTGAAATGTGTTCAATTCCATTGAGATTGTAAAAGCAAATCTCTTTGATGCTTAAGTAGGTATGAGTAATGACTAATATGTGCTACATCAACAGATCTTAGAACAACTAACTGGTATGGCATGTATACTATTGATTACCTTCCTCTACAACAAAGGTATAATATAGCATATGAGGTAATTCATGAACTGCATTGCAGTTCCTGCAATATTCTTGAGAAGATGGTAATATTCTTGTAATAATCTAAATGGTAACGTTGCTGCTTCAATAACTTCAATAACTTCAGTTCAGTGAGTGAGCAGATTCGAAATAGAAATGCACATTGCACATGTAAAACCAACTTATTTGAACATATTACTCAAAACTGTAGCTAATATTGTATGTTCAACTCAATATGTTTACATCTCTGCTTACATATGTGCAATGCTGGTTCAAATGCTCTAACAGTCTTAACCCTTTTAGGGAAGTACATAAAACTGGGTAAATAAAAGAGGGCATTACATAACAAAGCCAACCATTGAAAAGTATATTTTCCATTCTAACTCAGAAGCAGTGTTATATAATTGTGAAATGAATTATTCTAGATCATTTTTAATGGTACTAACTTGCATACCCCACTTCTGAATCGATTCCACAATGTTTCTGAATGCATTGTGGTGAGTATATAGCTCAACTTGACCAGGACAATCAAATATAACATATGCTTTATGTTCCAATACCAGCTCTTTCAGTTTATCAAGATTTTCATCAATGTACTCCATACAGAATAAGATAGCACCATTGGGGCCAAGAGTGAGTCTTTCCATCACCTGTAGTGCAAAAATCAGTCAATTGATTTATTTCATTTTAAGAAAATACTTGAAGCAATTTAAGACAAATGATAGAATTTAAGAATGAATATTATGTTGTCATGTACCTCATCAACTTCAATAAGATTCTGTACATCAACATCAGCATTGTAAGGTGGCTTGTCATTTGCTGGATCCAAGTTTACAATTATAACTTTTCGTTTTATCACATTAGAAAGATGATGAGCAATAGCCTTGCAGTAAGTGCTCTTTCCTGAGAGTAATATTATGATCACCAATTACCAAACATGAATGGATAAGGGACTATTATATTCACTGCAGTTATGACTGCTGTAATTCCAATTACCAATTGCCCAGAAATAAATGTTATTTAGGTAGGTAAACAAAGTAAACAAAATGTACAAAAAGAATAAAGTAAATAATTTTCCAATGCAATGAGATTCAGCATCACAACCTTTACCTGATCCAGGTGGTCCAATTACTAACTGCCCAAACATGTTCTTTTGGGTTAAAAATAATTTTAGCTACGTCTGTAAAAAGCAAAGATAAAGATAAAGATAAACCTTTTTGCTTTACAGCAACACGGTTCCACAACAAACTCTTCACAAAACTACATCGCTCATTTCAACACATGTTACAATGTGTTCATGGTTTCATAACTAAAATGCAACATAAAGTACTTCAAAATCAATTAACACCCCTATCTAGGTGCTTCGAGTCATCATTAAACCAAAATTTACAAATAAATAAATTGCGGTAGAAGCTTGAAATACTTAGAATACATGCTTACTATATTTGCATTCATATTTCAACTGCACTTGAACAGATCATTTTCCTGTAAACATTCTACAGAATTTTCAATGGAAAGAATAAACAAAAAGTTAGCATTAACCTATGTTGATTTGGTGCCAAATAAACAAATAAAGAGAAATAATGTTGCAGAGAGATTGGTGGTCTGAATGGAGACCTTAATTCAAAGATATGATGAGGAGCAGGTATAAAAAGTCTAAGTCGTGCATGTTGATGTCTAGGTCTTGAATAAATCATTGAAACAAAATAGATAAAATAAAGAATAATAATATAATAATAATAATAATAATAATAATAATAATAATAAAGGGATCATGTTGGTGTTCAAGTACGGAGTTTGAGCTAAAAGTCTTGCAGATTGATGTCTTGCAGAAAGATTTCTTTTTAATTCAAATAGAATAATAATAAAATAAAGAATAATTTTTGTACACGCGCCGCGCAACGCAAACAGGGATCTATACGTGTTTAGCAAAGGGAGTTTGTGACAACTGAATCTGTTTCTCCTAACCAGGCGTGTCGCGAAACGACACCCTGGTTTGGAGCAAGGCGCGGCGCGCGCGCGTAAAGCTAGGGATCTGGTTAAAGCAATGAATCTGTGTGCCTCGCTTTCCCCTGACCAGGGGCGTCGCGCTTGCCGCGCCGCGCACTCCGTGCGCGTAACCAGGGTCCTGGTTAGGAAAATGCCTCGTTGTGCACGTATGCAAACCTCGCCGACGAAGTGCGCGCGCACACGGCCCGCTCCGAGGCCGCATAGGTGTGTGTACACTCCGCGCGTGCGTCGCGCGCAGGAAGCATTTTTGATTAGCAACACGTTTTTTGTCCCTATCCTACGGGAGCTGGACTAGAAGCGGCGCGCGCCATGGCCACAGCATGAGCACACGATGATGTATATGTACGTGTATCAGCTTGCATGCAAAAAATTGCGGCCTAGTGTAGCGTAGGATGGATTACTTTAACCAATTGCAGTTCCCTCTCTTGCGTGCAGTGTGGTGCTGTCGTTGCACTCTTCAGGCGATTGGAATGGATGCTATGAACACACCCCAACCAGGGCGTCGCGAAGACGAAGGCGGCGGGGTGCGCGTAACCAGGGTCCTGGTTAGGGCAAGCTATGGCTGTACTCAGGCGCGGCTAGGACCAGGCAACGGTTAAACTTCCCCTAACCAGCGGCAAAACCAGGGTGCTGGTACGTTTGGGCAACGGTTAAACTTTAGCTTTGTAATTCTTTACATTGTATTTATTTCCTTACTCTCAACTCTGTGGATTTGCATCTATTTGTAGAATTCGACAGACAATTATTTATTATATATCAACTACTGAAAGTTGTCGGCATTCAATTCAAATTTAATTTAAATCATCTTGAAATCTATAATGAATAGGGTTCTTCTCTTTTTTTTGTTTTATTGCACATTCAGATAACTTTAAATGTATTTTAGATTCTTGGAGTCATGAAACGCTTTTGTAAGGGTCAATGAATGGTAAAAGTTCACCTCATCTGTGGCTGAAGATGTGTTTTTCTAATGGGAGCAAATTTTTCTCGTAAAAATGTTATGAAAAGTGACACACGTTTTTTAGTGTAAAAATTTTAAGGTTATGATACAACTCTACACGGATTTATGCTGAGGCTACAGATTTTTGTTTTCTTTGTTGACAAGTGATGTATAGCTTATGCTTAGATTGTTGATAAGTGGATTGAACGCCACCTTAGAAATAATGTCTGTTACAATTGTACATTTTAAGGAATGTCTTGCAGCTCAATGCTCCTTTCCCTCAAATCACAACCTTAGCCACTTCCTGCACAACAATCCCTGACACTGTATCAATTGCAGGCCTAAGGTTCCAATAATTTTTCATAACTCCTTACAGGATAGTTCATATTTTGACCTATCAACACGAATATGTCATGGTTCCTTTAACGATTTTACTTTCATTATAGTTTTTACTCCGATGTTTATGTCTTTTTCTGTCATGAACACATTTATGTTCTGTTGCAGTTGCTGTAATTAATGTGCATGGATCAATAATCAGGTAAACTGTGCAGGATATAGTAAAATGTCGGACAGTGAAATGGTAGTGGTGAAGGAAGAAGTTAGGGACCATGAAGACAAAGACATAGTGAATACAAACAGTGAAATGGTGCTTGATGATATTCTGGGTGATGACATCATTGGAGAAACATCAGATCAAGGTTTATTGTTGACTGAAATTGAATTATCTGGCAACAAAATCTGACCTTAGCTTGCAAATTTATACTTAAATTTATCTGGTATTTATAGGGCTTGTCCACCTTATGACCAAAAATAATATTGCAGATCAAGAGACAGAAAAGGGGAGAAAGAAGGTTAAAGCACCAAAACCTGAACCAGCTGCTGAAGGCAGCAACAGATCACGTGAGTAAAAGAAAAGAATTTCACTTATTTGATAATGATGTTGCATGATACAGCCTACTGATAATATCTTATTTTGTCCCCAATGCTCTAGATTGTAGTAAGTTTTAATAAAAGCCTCAAATGAAAACTTCCATTTGTTTTTGGTTCAAATGATATGAACAGTGAAAGCTTATTCTTTATAAACAAGTTTTAAGGTTTGTCATCTTCAATTTTTACACGAAATAACAGCTATGCCAGTGATCTCTCGAGTACTGGTTCCATTTCAAAACGATGTAAGTACCAGCGTATTTAAAGAGTCAAGTGGTTTCAACATATTCATGTTTCATGCTCAGTACTTGCTACTTTAGTAAGATAATAGCAGTAATAACAATAATAATTGGTATCAAGACTTGACGTATATTAGGGAATAGGTCTAATTAGTGAGTTGATCCTAAGCCACTGTACCCTACTTGCATCCTCAGTGATTGCAGGTGTCTTGTGTATCTGTGATTTTATTTTTCTATAGTTTCAGAATAAAACAAAAAAATTCAGAATAAAACAAAAATTTTATTTAGCATTTCATTGAACACACCTAAAATTACTAAAAATATGTACGAACAAAAAGCTTATAATTATAAATGATTTCTGATTTCAGGGTAATATGGGAGTAATAATGATAGAGTGTTCTAGTTGAGGGATTCTGATTTCAGGGTAATAGGGGAACTCTAGCATTAGAGCATTCAAACAATAGGGTTCTGATTTCAGGGTGTTAGGGAATTATTATATTAATAGGGAGTTATATATTGTTAAGGAGTTAAATATATGAAGTGATCAAGGAACATAATCTGATATGTGTTTGACTTAGCTTACGCCGATAGAAGACCTCCTACCCAGTGTGGGTAGGCTTTCAAATGCTGGTGAAATGCAAGGTGTAGGGCTGGAGGCTTATTGCTTCCTTTAGTGTAAACACTTGAAGGATAGTCTTTATTTCTAGTATACTTTATTTTAAGAATATTTTATTGTGTTCATATAGTGTAAGCAATCAATTTTCTTAAAATGGAGCAACTCTTCAACATACTAAGTCTATACCAAGACGTCTGTTCAATCTGAGGATATATTAATAATATATTATCTTTATTTAATCATCATAAAGTTGAGTATTGAAACAATCTACCCTCAGCATCAGCCTCTAAGCAAGTGGATTGGTCGAGTGTGGAAGCCAGGTACTTCGTGATCAAGAGTAACAACATGGACAATGTGGAGATATCCATGGAGAAGGTAAATGCATTTGCATCTTTTATTGCTTATTGATATTTAAGACACTTTACATGAGGGAAATTGTGTATTAGTGACACTTGATTTTGGTATTTGTGACAGTGGCTCAGGATGGTAGGGGGAAAGGCCCCTTGAAGACAGTTCATTGTTTTTCTTTTGGATACCTGAACTCTTAATCTTGACAAAGGATTCAAACCAAATTTCAGTCAACAAAGTAATGTCGCCCTCCATTCCATCCCCATGTTCCTACATAAACCCCCCTATTGAATGTCACCCACACTGAGTACTTTACACTCACACTCACTCCACACTTAGCATGACTATCACAGAGTATGAGATGCAAGCCATGAAACTGGCTGTTGCCATGGCACTACTCCGCAGCAAACCTCGGGAGTTCTCCACTGAGATATACGTGAAGAGCATTGCTCTGAGTTGGCAGAACCGCAACCACCGTGACGCGCAGTACATCCAGTGGCTGGAGCTGGAACGGCTGCAACTCCTCCAGAAAACAGCCCTCCTGAGCTGCGGAGACACCCTACCCTCCTCCTCAGATAAAACCCCTCCCACTGCATCTCCCAGTGTTCCTGTGCAGGAGATCAGCATCACTGCCTCCTGTCTGGAGTTCCTCAAATCCACCATCCGGTTCCTACAGATCACCCCCCGCTCTGCCCTCTCCCTCAGTAACTACGATGAGATCCTGGACACTACTACTGAGGACTTAGTACGGCACACAAGGGAGCTGATGAGAGGGAGTGGGGAGATGTTCGTGTCCACCTTCAGTAGGCTGGTGGAGGTGTGTTGTGCGGCGTTTAGAGAGGTGGTTCTGAGTGAGAGGAGTGTGAGGAGTTTGGTGCAGCTTGGGGAGATGCTGGCTGACTTCCTGGCAACTCTCAAGAGCAACAAGATCATTCCTGTGGAGAGGGGGGAGGGAGAGGGGGCTACTCCGCACAGTAAATGTGAGAAAGTGGAGACTGAGAAGATGGAGGTGAAGGATGAGAACCCTTTCGCAGACATCAAGACAAAGTCAGAGAATGACGAGATCAAGCTGCTGCTAGCGCCGCGCAGTGAAAAGCAGGTTATTGTCAGCTGTCTGGTGGAACTAACTCGGAACACAAAGCTAAAAGCGCCCATTCAGGGGGTTATCTGTGGTAAAATCCTGGATATCTGTGGTGTTATAACCGCGGAAGTGATCGCTAAGAAACCTGAAGTGTTGGACAGTCTGTACTACTTCACTGAGGGACTTAGTAAGACAGGGTCAGTGGAGGAAGAGAATGTAAAGGTGATAAAGCAGTGCATTGATCTCACCATTGTCAAGTTCCCTGTGGCAGCGAGACTGCTGTTGGTGTGTTGTTCCGGGTATGGGCAGGGAGTGGCTTTTGATGGGAGTTAGGGAGTGGCTTTTGATGGGAGTTAGGAATTAGGGGAGTCACAAGGGATTGAGAAATTGGAAGGGATGGGGAATGTTTCAAATTTGGTTGTTGGCGTCGTGAAAATGGCAGTGTTTATGCAAGTAGTATTTTACCATGTTATGTTATTTAATATTTGTTTACGCTTGAAATTGTTTATTTAATTTAATTTATTAAGCAGTTTATTTTCAATGTTAAAGCTAGTTTTTATTCTGAATTTGTTTTTGAACTCTGAGACAGTGAGACACAGAGATACAGCATTGAGGTTATGTGTTTACCGAATGCAGCTATGATTTTTAGAAATCGAATCTCCTTTGCAATTTCTATTTTGTTGTTTTCAAGTATCATTTTTTATTTTGCCAGCATTTTTACCATTTATATTTTGACAAATTTATTTCTCTACAGTACAATTTCCACTTGTAATATATGAAGCTTCGTGTTTGATTGCTCGACAAACTAAATTGCACTTTCCCCACAAAGCTTTGCGTTAAAATGATAATGTTTAGGTGATGTCAATCTAAATATGCTACTTTTAGAACTGCTAAATCTACCAGGAAATACTAATATGGATTAATTGACTTCAAATGTGCACTACTCGTGTAACACATCACCTTTGACCTTACGATGGTTTTCCCGAGTATGACCCAGCTAATAATAATTTCACCCCCGTTTTCAATAATTTCTCCACAACATCCCCTTCTTTACTCATGATCCTACATCCCTTTCTTTTCCAATATTTTCAATTAAATGCCCCTATCAGCTATCCTTTTTCATATTTAGCGTTGCCCCCACGGCTCTCTATCACATGTTACAGAACACCCCCTCTAAATCCCATGTTTCAGAACGTCCCCTCTCTAAATCCCCATGTGTTTTCAGAACGTGTGGGCGACCCCCAGACGTAACGAAGACATGTTGGTAGAAGCCTTCAGACACACGAAACACGTTATCCTGATCTTCAGTGTCAGGGAGAGCGGCGCCTTCCAAGGTGGGGAATGTGGTGTTTAGAATATTATATTTTTCACTCGGTGAAACGATTCATTTCTGCTATTTTAAGTTAATAATTTGAATTAATTAGCTGAAGTAGTTTTTGGGATCATAAATGATTATCCGATCATTCAGGTATTGCGCGTATGATGTCGATGCCTAAACCCAACAAGAACGAAGTGCATTGGATAGTGGGTTCTACTCCTGTGCTGAGACTCCTTCCTAACATCTTCAAAATACAATGGCTAGACAAGTTAGTAATGCCTGGGAGAGTGCAATGTACTGTGTATTGTACTATGCTGTGTATTGTACTGTGCTCTGTATCGTGCAAAATGATAGAATTACTACTATCAGAGATAGGATCGGATTACAGGAAATATGTAATTCTAATTATATTCTCTGATTTCAACGGAAGTTTTAATTTCAGCATTTTCACCAATCTCCTTTTCTAACTCTGACCCAAACTCAAGAGCCCTCTAGAGTTCAGTAAGACAACGCATCTCAAGAACAGATGGAACGAATGGAAACAAGTTAAAATAGCGAGGGATGGCACAGTATGTGATGAGATGTCTTGTTGTTAATGTTTGTTATGCTAGTGCCTCGAGTTATTGTGTTAAAACCCCCGGTATAACAATGACCCCCCCCCCCAAAGAGTATACACTAAAATCTCAACTTAATATTGAACATAGAACCTCACTCTCAGTACTCAGCAGTGAATACTCACTGAATTCTCATTACAGAGTTACATGTACTCGTGAAATTGGGCCCTGCCCCACTTCTCTGTCAAGTTGCGGGGCTTAACCTTCACTGAAGCCCCCCAAGATTTGAATGTTTATAATTAGAAGCAGTATACCCCCCATTTGAAATATAAATTTTTCGTATTATCATGACTACAGTTATCATCAATTCACGATGATTTCTAGTGAATTTGAAAGTTTCCCGGTATTTCAATGAATCCCCCCCCCCCATTATTGTATACACTCAATCCATACAAATAAAACCTCAGTAGTCAGCCGTGTACTGCTTCCCAACACTCAATAAATTACAGAGTTGCAGATGCTGCTGGCAGTACCGGTGTAACGGGGTGATGCCCCATTTCTCTGTTTGGGAGCTTAACATTCATTTTGCAGGCGCCTAATCCGAGTGACCATAGGCATTCCTCCCCCCCCCCACTAAATTTAAAATGTAAACATTTCGTATCATCAAGACTTCCGGTTATCATCAATTCATGATGATTTCCAGTGTCCCCCCCCCCATAAAATTTGAAATATCGGTATTATCATGACCACTGTCTGAATCATTTTGTGTGAGCGAATGATCCCCAGCTGCTTTGACAGTGCCCCCCCAAGATTTGAATTATCAGTAATGCGTATTATCGTGATTACGGTTATCAATTATTGATGACTGGCATGACAGTGAAATTCGCGCTTAAACCATGATAAATAAAAAAAGATGTGTAGTTAAAATCATTCAATTCATGATAGATGCGACACGTTTTATACCATGGACATCTATACCATGGACTTTACCCGTGTTAAGGGCGCTGCCCCATTTCTCTGTTGAGGGGCTTAACATTCATTCCACAGGAGTAAGAAGCCTAAGTCGGGTGAAAAATCCCCCCATTCAGATTTGAAATATTGTCAATCAGTATTATCGTGATAATACGGTCGTCATTTCATATGAGTTTCAATGATTTCAAGTGAAATCACCCCCCCAGAACTGAAATATCAGTAACTACGGTCGTAACTACGGTCTGAATCATATTTTCATTTGAATTCTAAGAATGATTTCCTGCTGCTTTGACAGTGGAACCCCCCCCCCAATGTGATTTGAAATATCGTTAATCCGTATCATCATTTCTGAATGTTAGCTCATGATTTCCATCTATTTTGACAGTTAAATCCCCTCTAAAACCTGGATGCTAACCACCCCTCACTCCCTAATTCCCCCTCACACAGGAAGTTGAGCCGACCTGCGCCGCGCAGCTGTGCAGCATGTGGAGCAACTGCGAGGATCCAGACAACCACATCCCCATCATTCCTGCCAGAGCCAGACAAGCAGAGAGTACCACAAGGTATCCTGCTGACGTTATGTCACCAAACCAGCGGGTGAAACCACGTGCACTGCGTTCCTTGGCTCCCTGCCAATCACTGCGTTCCTTGGCTCCCTGCCAATCACTGTGTCTCTTGGCTCCCTGTCAATCAGTTCATTCCTTGGCTCCCTGCCAATCAGGACTTGAGTCTCATGCTCTAAATTCGTGGCTTGCTTTTCTAGTCTCATCAGTCAGGACACTTATTCGTAAGGGACTCCAAATAGACTCTAAAATATCGGGTAAAATACCACTCGGACTCGTTCATAAACATTTAGCCGTACAAACACTCATCATTTGATAGGAACATTTCCCATTGAGCCACTTTTAGCCGCCGTAAGACAATATTCAATAGCCACCAATAGTATAAACACTGAGGAAAATCAGGACACTATCAGGACTGTCTGATACATCAGCCTGCATTTCAGTAAGTATTCCGTGAATTAGGTCGCTAATGTAGGTCGTAAGCAGCAGGGCGATACTAAAATCGGTTTGCTTTTAGTGGGGCGGTCACACTTTAGTAATTTATCGTCCTCTATGGTACAAAGGGTCTTCATAAAGCACACTAATTTTACGCGCGCGCGCAAATTTGGCAATTGTTTGCGCGAGCGCAAATTTGGCAATTGTTCGCGCGCGCGACTGTACTAGTGCGCATACATTTTTAGTGTCCGCGCGCGACGTACATGACTACAAAATTTGACCAACCATGGCCATTTGCGGATCTGAATTTCAACGGCGAATAGATCGTGCTACTGGCTTTGATAAACCTTTAGAAGTTATCTGGGGAAGTGGACAAATAATTGGTCATCAATGCCTCTGCTCTGTGCATCTTGTCGTTGAACAGTTTAAGTCAGTGGTCTTGACACAGAAAATAGAAATGTCTCCAGCATCGAGTCTTCCCCATCATAACCCTTGCCCTCCTGACCATCTTGTAATCATTTGGAAGATGTAGACCTGGCAATCATCGGATGCATGTCAGGAATGTCATTTTCATTGTTATTCAGGCAGACTGAGAGAATACCGACATACAACTCTTCTAGGCCCTAAACGTTAACTCGGGGTGTTGCATGTCGGTGTTCTTCCAATCTGCCAAAATTTATTTGTTATTTAATTGTAAATAATTATTTATAATCTAGATTATTTTATAAATTTTTCACTGAAGAATGCCCCTATTACACTATCGGCATTTTTTGGATCAAAAATGATTATTTTATTATTCGGCACCCTATTTCTAGTTTGATATTTATATGAACCCATGTGTAAATATATGAATTGAGAATAATTGGAAATTGTCTTTGACGCTTAATTTATGTTGCTGGATACCCTATTAAGTCGATGAAATTCAGATGATTAGATGTATTTGCCGATTAACACACCAAAGCAAACAACAGATAGCAGCTAACATTAAAGCCTCTGTTCAATCAAGGACCCGAAATTTTCAACTACAAATCCTTTAAAGTTTCTCGTGTTTCAAATCCCCCAACCAATCCCCCTTCATCCCCCCCTGCCATTCCTTCAACATCCCCCATTTCAGAGCGCCCCGGGTAGAGGAACCAGTCTCCCCCTCAGCAGTTAAGACAACCTACAGTTCCTACAAGGATGACGCTTACCACAAGTCTTCTCCTGAACCGTGAGTCAGAGATTGATTTACTGATTCGCTCTGATTTAGTTTCAGATTTACACTGATAAGAATGAAATGCTGGAACCCCTCAACCCCCTAACTCATTTTTCTTACCCTTCAGGATATCATTTCCTGCTTCCTATTTCCTAACTTCTTGGTTCCTCTTTTCAAATCCACCAGTATACCTACCTGTTCCCCCATTTGCCTGCATGATCCCTCTCGCTCTAACGCTGTTCCCTCAGAATGTCTGACGGAGAGCCTGCTCCCCCTGGACTCAGTTCCCGGATGAAAGAGAGACTTGGAACGAGCAGTGCTCGGCCCCCTGCCCCGGCCCCCTCAGCTCCTGAAGATGACAGGAAGAAGACCAGGAGGAAGGAGCCCCAGGAGAGGCCTGCTCCTGCCGCAAGGAGGGATACTTATAAGCATAGGGCTGATAACAATAGGGGAGACAACAGGGGCTCTCATAGAGGTGAGGCGGGTCTCGAGAATCTTAAGATATTTCAAAGAGATTGCCGTTTATCAGTACATTGCCTCGCCAACTTGTCATATAAAACTCCCTTCAGAGCCCTTCCATATTGCCCTAAATTCCCCAAAACTGGTTTATCTCGCCCCCATAATGCTAGTCTCCCTCCAAACCCCCACCCTCCCAGGTCCACGGGACGGGAACAGGAATGACACCCGTCGGAACGACTCCCGTCCCTCCCGTCCCCACAACAGACGTGACAGATCCCGGTCCCCTGGTCCCTCCAAGAGGAAACCCTCCCCGGAACCTGAGAGGAACAGTGCTAAAGACATCCTCCTCCACGGGGTATGATGCTTTTTGTTGATTGCTGCCGGCTGGAGGTTTCAATGACCCTTGATTGAATGAAGGAGGTGTTTTTGACAGTTTCTAAAGACTTCAATGCATGTATCGCAATGAGACTTTTGACAGCCCCCTCTTCTGGCAGAATACGTTATCCTCATTCCTGTTTTGTTCCATCCCATCATTTCTCTTTCAGACCTACCTGGACTATGTACGGGAGTACCAAAGCAAGCACTCCAGGCTGGCTGCCCTCCTCCAGGACCCTGTCCTGAGACAGGACATCTTTAACGCTGCTCAAGTGGCCGCTGCCAGCAACTCCTCCGCAAGACAGTCCTCCTCCTCCTCCTCTAGACGGGTAGGTGACGGGCGTTTACAATTTAGACGGATTGCACATGTGTATATGAGTGTAAAACACACGTGTATATGAGTGTAAAACACATTGTGTATTGTAACCCATTTGTGTGCTCATTCAAGTCATTCATCGATCGATGAAGGGATCGATCGAAAAGTGTACAATTCACTATTCGCGCAATTTAATTTTTAATGGAATTTCTGTCGTTTTTTGCGCGTTTCATCCATCAATCCATGTGCGCACATGAGATAATAGCGATAGCGCGCGTTATAGACTGAGTAGATGGTACCATGTGGAATACATTCCCTATATTTCCTCCAAAGTTTTCCCCGATTTCACCCTGTACACCCTTTCCATCATCCAAGAGCATGATTTCATGCTTCGATTGGAGATGATGAAGCTCTGCATCAATCATCGGCCATCAGGATTAAAAGATTAATTAAGGAGGATATCAATTAGGAAATTAATCGAATAAATCACAGACTTACTGTTCATTGAAGTCCTTTGACCAGTGAACCGGTTCATTGATCCACAAAGCCGGATCGGACTACTTAAGTCTTACTAAACCGATTGATAATCTGGGAATGGGATGTGTCTGTGACTTTGTAGATAATTATTATTATATGCAGTGTTTAATCACGATCACCTGCTGTGAGATGTGATCTGTGGTCAGCTTGATATCACACCACTTTAAAAGATAACTTCAAAAAGAGGCAGCATTTTCAGGAAGAGCAAGCGACATTTTTCGAAAATCGAAAATTTAAAAGATATTTCCCAAAACATTGAGACGTTATAGGTTATGAAACAAAATTATTGGAGCATTTGAATCTCGAATCAGTACATAATATTATCAACTGTAAACTTTTAATCGAAGCTTGTTTCAGCGCAAGGACGAGAAATATGTGAGTAAATGCTGTGCTTGATTTAGATTGCAGATTGCACATTTTTATTTGGATTTAGCTTTAAGAACGATAGAATTAATTGGGGATTGTTAAAGCTACGCATCTTTCACCATAAATGTGATTTGTGAAGCACAGTCTCATAATTAAAACTTGGGACATGAATAAATATTTCTTGTCTTGAGCCTGAAACTTAGCCCATGCCTGCCGCGAACATGTCGATAAAATAAATGGTTGAAATTAGCATAAATGATCAAAATAATATATCAGTTTAAAATCCACAAAACGTTTATCCCATGCTAAAAATAAATCGGAACTCTTAACCGTCTGAATAATTTCCTTAACCACCGTTTCGAATACTCTCTGAAAAGTTTATTCCTGACCAAATAAACGAACGGATTCACTAGCGCGTTAATCGGTATTGCTAAATTAAAAATATAATTATTAAAATAAAATCCGTCCTTGTCAAACTGAAACAGTTTCTCCACTTCGGTAGCATCGTAAGTGTAGATGACATAGCAGACGGCTGCTGGAATGTTGAACACAATGAACACTGCCGTTAGAACCAGGACAGTGACTGTGTTCTCCCGCTTTTTCTCGTGTCGAACCCTCGCTTTCTTAACCCAAATGCAGAGGGGCTGGTAGAGGTTTGAGGAGAGTTCGGAGGTGTGGAGTGGCAGCTTTAGGGGCACCTGGGATAATCTGGGATTAGCGATTTTTGATTTCCTCATGCTTCCCTGATGCAAGATTGCTAGAGAATAAAACTAACAGTGCTGAACTTAAGGCAAGTTCGGTACGATTGCGCGGCTCAGCACCATCGGACAATTTCGAGCTTATCAAAGAATTAGCCCTTCGCAAATTTTCCCGAAGCTAGTTTAAAGTTTCTGGTTATGTACCTTTTGCCGGTAGGTGTTAGTGGGAGGTTTATCCCTGGATAGGATGGTGCTGGACACAGCAGTAGATACCAGGATGGGTATCATTGGTAACACGTACATGGTAATCTCTACCACCCTGTTCACTTGCTGGTACCTGGTGTGTGGTTTGGGTGTTGTTAGTGAATTATTGGAGTGATGCCAACTTGGCATTATTCCAACTTAAATTATGCCCTTCGCTTGGCATTGCCAAGCAGGCAGCGGTGTCATTGAAAGCAACTTCGAACTTATGTAACCTCAATAGCTGCAGTATCCCTCATCCCCTCTTACCCTGTGTTAGAGGCTGAGTTAGCGCTACACTTCACACTTTGTCTGCTGTATTGGTAGCCTTCCCCATCCCAGAACACGAGGGAGGAGAGGAGGCTTTGCAGGAAGAAGTGGAGGATACACACCCCGCCCACCGAGCACTTGGTTACCTGGGGGAGTAGAAGATATTTCCTTGTGTTTTAGTTACATTTCGATTAGGTAGTGAAAGATATTTCCTATTGGTTTGTGATCTGAGAATAGAGAAGTAAAAGATAGTTGCTTGTGGTTTTGTTTTCTGCAGCTGAGCGAAACGTCTTCACTTGAATCGTCAAAACTTTCGGCAGAAAACTTTTTAGAAAGCTCACAAAAGCGATTAAAGTGAAGATTCACTTGAATCGCTTTAATGAGCTTCCTAAAAGTTTTCTGCCGAAAGTTTGCTGCTGTCATTATGCAGAGTATGAGAATGATAACAAAGATATGTAAATCACCCCTCCCACCTTCCCTCCTAAGAGAGATATTTAAATCACCCCTCCCCAAGTTCCCACCTACCCTCCTAAGAGGCTGTATTGTGATTCTGTACCCTCTGTGAAAACTGTGAATTTATTGCATAAAGCAGTAGCATAAGTTTCATAATTTATTTTGACGACATGCTAAGAGGTGCAAGATAAAGAAAAGCATACCCTTTCTGTAGGTTGGAATTGTCCCCACTCCCAAATTCACTCTCCCCAACGCTCCCTTATTCCCTATTCCCAGCAGTCCCTGATTCCCTATCCCCAGCGCCCCCTAATTCCCTGATTCCCCCTTTCCTAACTCACCCTTCTAAGTGGGTGTATCTGGAGGTAGGCCCTCGTCCCGCACAAGAAACACACGTAGAACACACTGAAGAGCTTGAGGGTGTGGAAGGTGAAGCCCCAGCCGTCACAGAAGGGCTGGTAGGAGAAGAGGAGAGGGGACCGGGAGGAGAGGTAGGAGAGCGACATGGGCAGCGCTGAAGTATAAGTGTATGAACGTTAAGGCTGTGGAGTGTCAATAATTCAGGAATATTTGATTTCGACGCCGCTGAACCACCAGAAAAAGTATTGCCCAAGCCATGAAACAGTTGCCCTTTTTGTCCATTCCTTATTAGATATAATACGGCAATTCGCCCATAAATTTACCTGAGATACAGATGAAGAGGTGGGTCCTGACAAGGCAGGCGTAGACGAAGGAGCTGAGATCACTCCTCAGGGAGAAGAAGGAGAGGGAGAGGAGGTTGCCAGGGATACCAACCACTCCGCAAAGCAGGAGCACAACCCCGTACACCGGGTCCAGGGGAGACATGTCACGTGTCACAAGGGCAGGTCACGTGGTCTCAATGTCACGTGGGCAGAGGGGTCTCAGGTCACGTGGTCTAAGAGGTCACGTTGTTTGGAGAATGTCGAGCTGTCGTTGAGTGTCCGACAGTCTTGAATCCTTGATAATGTTAAACTTGCGCTAAGAAAGATATGGGGTGATAGAATTTGGGGCTTAGAAAACTTCGGATTCAGGAGTGAAACTACGGCTTTTGTAGCCTTTGAGCAATCTCTGACAAAACTAATGTTAAGTAACGCTCTCACAAATGAAGCTCAGGAATAAACTCAGAAGAGATATTCATAAGAGATTTTCCAAATATTTATATCGTTCTGACATTAACCGATCCACTTTTGGAAACGAAACGAGCAATTATTTTTCCGAGGAATCGGCTCACTAATCACTAAAATATTCCTAAAGTTAGAGCCGATCTAAGAAGAACATGTCAGAAGATGAGTAAATTCGCTGGCTAGACAATCAAAACCTTTACAGCAAAGATTAAAACGACTGAAAATCTCCCGCAAGAAGTTTAAAATGATTGAAAATCACCCGCAAGAAGTTTAAAATGATTGAAAATCACCGGCAACGAGTTTAAAACGATTAGAAATGCTGTGTTTTAAAAGGATTGACAGACAACAATCCTATGGTAAACACGAGTTATAAACAGTTGCATGTGTGTTAGTAAGATAACACTCGAGCCATCGTAATTACTGAGTTAGTTCTGAGGCATACGACTGCTAGATGGAGATAGTGACGTCATTATCATAGATTAGAATGGTGTGTTATCGACACAGTACCGCGTATAGGCTGTGCACTACACTAAGCCCTGATATAAAAATATATCCAGAGATTGCTGTTATATTAACAGCACTATCGCTGATTTAGTGCGCATCAAAATAAATAAATAACACGGGTTTTATAATTGAAGTGAGATACCTAAGCTCGTGGGAGTGTGGCATCATGAGATATGTATCTACTTTGAAGTTTGGAGCCTGTCATCCTCTCGGAGACATATCTCACCGGACAACTGCTGGCAATTAGCCAATTAGCATTAGTGAAGCTCATGTACCAGACTCAGCGCTGAGTGTTACAGGCAGGATTATACTTTCAGCAGAGTCAGAAAACCGCGGTAACGTTTCAAACATTACCGCGGCGAGATTTCAAACATTACCGCGGTTTGTTTATTTTCACAAGGTGAAAATCCTATACTTTTCTGATGAATAATTGGCAGAAAACTCAAATAATTGGCAGAATACACCTCTCTGCCAGCTACTAAAAGGAACAACGTACAGTGTCAATATTATCAACGGATACCAACTATTTAATGAAAATGGTCTTCGACGAAAGCAATACTATACCACATGAGCCATTTCCGCAATTAAACCTATCCTAATCGTAATTAGGCGTTGTGTAATTTTCGAATTTGGTGCACAGGAATTAAGCTAGTGATTTATGCCCAAGCAGCCCATGCTGTGTGTATTTGGCGTTATTATAAATCCGTTAATCAGGGCTGAAGCAACCCGGACTTCCTAATTTATAGTACTTCTGTGGATGAAAATTAGCTAAATACTGATCTCTAATGACAGTCGGATATCTTCTGGGTTGTGATCGGATATTCCCAGTAGTGGTTGTTCAGGGGTATTAACTATATAAAACACGCATCTAAAGCAACATGTCATTAGATTGGGTATAAGGATGCCATTATATGAATTTACGAAATGATGGTATTTAGATCAAGTATAATTGTGTTGTCATAGCAACGTATAATTGCTGGTGGTCATTGTTGGTCGACAATCACCAATAATTTGATCATTAATTTATGCCAAAAATGTTCTTTTGATCTTCTGGACGCGTCCATATCATTATCATCTTTAATCTTAATCTCGGCTATAATAGCATATTTTGCAATATCAATGACAATGACATGAGAAGCTGAAGGTCGATGGCTCTCAAGTCACGCCCAATCTGTGAAGATTGAAGCACTCGAAGCTCTTTTCTGTTAAATCCCAGCATCCCTTCTCAAATCGCATGTTCATTCTCAATTACAGGTCATATCCGGCCGTTTTGGTGAAAGATAGATGATCCAAATCTCACTGTGGTACATTCTAATTTTACTGATCCACCTGACTCACATTTGTGACCCAACTGACCCCACAAATACCCAAGTTTCTGACCCCATGAAACCACCCACCATCCTGACCCTCTCAGCAACAGCCCACATTTACCACTGGACCCTTCCCCGGCAGTTTACCTTCCCCCTTTTCAGCTGGACTCCCGAGCCCACTCCGCCTTGGTAGACGAGTTCCTCTCAACGCATAACAACCGTCGCTAGAATTCTAGTCTAGCTAGAACAACCGCCGCTAGAATTCTAGTCTAGCTAGAACAACCGCCGCTAGAATTCTAGTTTAGCTAGAACACCTACCGCTAGAATTCTAGTCTAGCTAGAACAACCGTCGCTAGAATATAATCTAGCTTGAACAACTACCGCTAGAATAAGACTCCAGAAACAACAATAAACTGTTGAAACACGCTGGTTGATTGGCAGAAAAATAAAACTGCTCCTATTCTAGATTCGTTACGCCGAAGACTCTTAAGATTTCATATTATATTAACTTGATGTTATGATTCACAGACAAAGTTCAATGTTGACCCCTCTAAGCAGCATCTCGTAGGGTAACATTGTGTTGTCATAGCAACGTTGTGTTGTCATAGCAACGTTGTGTTGTCATAGCAACGTTGTGTTGTCATAGCAACGTATAGGTCACAGAAAAAGTGCATTATAAGCTGTTTTCGTTTCTGCTGGGATTTTTCTTCAAGGGTAAACCGAATATGGATTTATTATTTGTGTCCCCACCTTGACATCTAATCAATATATGTCTGCTATAACTCTTGTTTTTTAAATTTGCACACCTTTTGACTGTGTGCCTTGTTTTTACATCAATAAAACCTTGATGAGAAAAGAATTTTGTTACTTATAACAACTAAAGGCGTATGCATTGAAACATTAATCTCAAATTTGATATTTATATCTCAAACTATTTCATGTCAGAGTCTAATCAAGAAAATTGCTCAAAGTTTAGAGCATTTGATTCGAAATCTAATTTTGAATTTAGCAGCTGTCTTCAAGAACTCTAATTAAAACCTCTTTGTCCATGGTGGCTCCCTTATATCTGTCTCGCCTGAGTGGCTCCCAATCTCAAAGATAAAACCTTGATATTTAGTTTTGTATGTTTTAAAAGGTGCTGAGTGCCGTCACTACGATGCTTATAAGTGGTGATCAGATGACGCGCAGCGCGCGCAATTATTCTGCTGCTCCTATTTTTTGCTCCCCTTTCAGTAATGAAAGTGGTGCGCATGAGAAAGTGGGTGATTTGATGGCATCAGTTCACCACTCTAAGACAAAGTAGTGACGTTTCTAGCAGCACCCTGAGTTCTCTTGTACGAGACCTGTATCTTGTTATATAATAAAATCTCATTTAAATTTGTAACCCTGCAATTGTTGTTTACTTTTAAGTTAACTTCTTAATTTTGAGGACAGTCACGATATTCTTCCGAGGACCGTTCTGTATAACTTCATTTTCATTTCTGCTGTAAATTTACAGATCATTTCTAATGTTCAGGGAGCCGTCACATTCTACGACATTAAAACTAAATTGTGATGACAGTAAAATTGTTAGCCAATTCTAACATCCAGAAGAAAGGGAGGGGTATAAAATTAACATGTGACAGCTTCTTTGTTAGCGTTTGGGGTGTTAAAAATAAACCTTTCATTTTTGATGACCAATTGCTCAGGGGATAAATGCGTGCTTTAAATTACTTTCATTGTTTTTTTGTGCTCAAGTCCCAGTTATATCCTTAGTCCCAGGGTAAAAATCTGGTAAATGAGTGAAAGGAATTGAAGTGATTCCTGGTATTGTCAGTATCCTTGGTATGAGATGTTCCTCCTATGGATGGTTGTCACTGTTCTCACTGATGGTAATAATAATATTAATATGATAATTACTTCATCCATTTGGGTATTGATTCTAATTCAAACGATAACTTCTAAAAAAGCTGGATTTTACTGCCGTTGCCGGCTATTGTCTGGAAATAACCTTAATATCCATCTAGAGATTGAGTTTGAGAGTATCCAGTTTACGCTTCTGGACACCAGTCTGAAGTACCCCATTGAGAACACTGTGGAGAGCTCTCTGGAGGAGAAGAGTGGCCATCCCACAGCTGGGGTGCTGATGGTTAAACTGGCTGGAAAAAGGGTCGGTAGAAATGCAAACACAGTGAAATGTTTCAATGTTTTGGCCGCATCAATTTCAAGTCATTACGTTTATGGTTGAATTGTTTAGTGTCCCATCATGGCAAATTAATTACTAAACTTGTCCCTTTAAGAGTTGAGACGGTTGCCCCATTAAAACCCCCGCAACCCTCCTAGGACCGTTTGTATCAAGTGTGTCCCTTGGTCCTTTCCACACCCCTCTCCCACTCCATCTGCAGAGACATGGGGCACAATAAGTCCGCCCTGTGGTTCCCAGTCTCCTCCCCCGACTTAATGAATTCGGGTTTTAACATCGCTTACAAGTACTACATAAACTCCAGTAAGTTGATGGTCAGTTGGTGTAATGGTATCACGAGTCTGGCTCGTGATCGGAAGATCCCGGGTTCGATTCCCTGCCATTCTCACTGAAAGTGCCGGTTCTAACATCTCTTTCAAGTACTTATTCATCGTCTCCAGTAAGGGAGGGGGCCGTTAAATTAAAAACGTTGTCTGACTTAGACGATGTCTTCCACTTCGATTCGCGGGGTGCTCGCGAAGGGGATCAGACAACGTCTTCAAATTTTATCAGACCCATGGCCCTTTTTTCAGACGGTAGGAACGAAAGTCATCTCAAGATGAGGTGTCCTCAAGGGTCAACACACCCCAAACAATGCAGGTTTTGGAATGAGATTTGAGTGAGAGGAATTATCTTACTACTTTAATTCTATTCAGGCCAATTACATCAGTTCTAAATTTTATGATCAGCCTATTCTCCTCTCTGTCTAAATGTAAACTTTTGCAATTTCTAATAAAATGTTCGGATTTGCATGCCATTCAAATTTTGAATTCCTGTATTGTCTAGCGTTTTCTGTACTATTGATGATAGGACATCTCTTATTTATTGAAGAAAATCGTGGGCCCCTTGGAATAATTTTAGTTTTATGGGACCCTTTGTTGCGAAGTTGAGTCTCATATTCCCACGGTTCACCTGAAGATCCATCACCTTAAAAAATTTCACTCCCTGTTCCATCCAATGACCCTATCATTGCAGGTATTCATTGATTCAGAAGACTGAAGAATGCTTCACTCCGAGAATTTTCTTCATGGGCAGAGAATTTAGTGAGGAAATCAACTACGCTGTTGGTTTGGTGTGTCAGCCCAGAAAAGGTATTGCTAGAGTTTTGAAATGAGTTTTGAAATGAGTTTTGAAATGATATTCTAAACTTATTTGAATTTTCCCATTCTAGAGCAAAATATGATGGTTTGATTGTCTCCCCACCTCCTTATTATGGGTGTTGCAGCTGTTTTTCTGTCGTTGACAATGACACTTGACAGACCCTCGTCAGAATTGACGCACCTCGCGCGTGTGAATTCTCAACTGACAGTGACACATGCACAACCGCTTTGCGGCTTGTGTCAGCGGTTCAGACAAAGTGTGACAATGCAGCTGTATTTACACCTCCCAGACGAGTGCAAGGTGGAGCAACAGAACGGCTTTCTGAAAGTGAAATGTCAGACCGTCCTCACAGATCTGGTGGGATTCACAGTCTACAAGTGCGTCAACTCGGAGGACTATTTCGTGACCAAATTCCTGGACTTTGACATGAGATACTCGGAGTACTCGGAGAAGAAGTGGATCAGCTCTGCCTGCCCGGGAGATGACTTGAACTACCAGAGCTGTGGCCTCCTGCCGAACTCTGCAGTCCTCAACTTCCCCGGTAATTGCTGGGGCAGTTAGAACTCCAGTGTGCGCGTCTTTGGTGTGCGCGGCGTACAGATTTAAGTACCTATTATAACATTTCTGTGCGCCGCGCAATCTTGAGACGCGCACACATAAGATTAAGACTCACACACTGCAGTTCGAATTTTCACCGTTACTAACAGAAATGAAGCTATGAACTACCGGTGCTGTGGGCAACTCCCGAACTCAGCAGTCCTCAAATTCCCGGGTAACTTGTTACAGGAAATGAGCATTGAGCTTAAATGTCATATTGCCATGGGATTATACCCTTTTAAGGCCCCGCCTTATGGCCTAGTCAACTGTAAACCCAAACTCTAACAAGGTATACTGTGCGGTGAGGTGGTGTGCTGGTGGAGTGTACTCCTGGATGAAGAGGAAGAGGCGCAGGGGCCCCTCTTCCACGCTCCCCTCTTCCACTACCCTAACCCTGCTTTCTCAGGTATACTGTGCGGTGAGGTGGTGTGCTGGTGGAATGTACTCCTGGAGGAAGAGGAAGAGGCGCAGGGGCCCTCTTCCACACTCCCCTCTTCCACTACCCTAACCCTGCTTTCTCAGGTATACTGTGCGGTGAGGTGGTGTGTTGGTGGAGTGTACTCCTGTCAATGAAAGAAGAGGCGCAGGGCCCCTCTTCCACACTCCCCTCTTCCACTACCCTAACCCTGCTTTCTCAGGTATACTGTGCGGTGAGGTGGTGTGCTGGTGGAATGTACTCCTGGAAGAAGAGGAAGAGGCGCAGGGGCCCCTCTTCCACTACCCTAACCCTGCTTTCCCAGGTATACTGTGCGGTGAGGTGGCGTGCTGGTGGAGTGTACTCCTGGAAGAGGAGGAAGAGGCGCAGGGGCCCCTCTTCCACACTCCCCTCTTCCACTACCCTAACCCTGCTTTCTCAGGTATACTGTGCGGTGAGGTGGAGTGTCCGAGTGTACTCCTGGAAGAAGAGGAAGAGGCGCAGGGCCCCTCTACCACACTCCCCTCTTCCACTACCCTAACCCTGCTTTCCCAGGTATACTGTGCGGTGAGGTGGTGTGTTGGTGGAATGTACTCCTGGAAGAGGAGGAAGAGGCGCAGGGGCCCTCTTCCAGGCTCCCCTCTTCCACTACCCTAACCCTGCTTTCTCAGGTATACTGTGCGGTGAGGTGGTGTGCTGGTGGAATGTACTCCTGGAAGAGGAGGAAGAGGCGCAGGACCCCTCTACCACACTCCCCTCTTCCACTACCCTAACCCTGCTTTCTCAGGTATACTGTGCGGTGAGGTGGTGTGCTGGTGGAATGTACTCCTGGAAGAAGAGGAAGAGGCGCAGGGGCCCTCTTCCAGGCTCCCCTCTTCCACTACCCTAACCCTGCTTTCTCAGGTATACTGTGCGGTGAGGTGGCGTGCTGGTGGAATGTACTCCTGGAGGAAGAGGAAGAGGCGCAGGGGCCCTCTTCCAGGCTCCCCTCTTCCACTACCCTAACCCTGCTTTCTCAGGTATACTGTGCGGTGAGGTGGCGTGCTGGTGGAATGTACTCCTAGATGAGGAGGAAGAGGCGCAGGGGCCCATCTACCAATACTTCCGGAATTCTCTAGAGGAGGAGTGTGGCAATGTCCTGGACAATGAAAAAGTTTACGATGAGGAGGAGGAATTCCTCTTCTGCACTCCGCGCCTCGACAAGGAAGTGGGTGATTCTTTATACAATCAAATTGGAGATTTTTCTGGTGACGTATTAAAGTTTCGACGAATTTACTATTCCAGAAAAGAAATAAAGTTCGATTCGCTTCGCCGAGCCAAGAAAGTAACACTGAAATTATTCATTAGATATGCGAAGAGTTTGTGGAACAGAACGTCTTCTACCCCCTCTCCTCCTCCTCCTCCTCTAACACCCCTTGTGACATGGTGTGTCAGAGCCAGGACTCCTGCCTGGATGAGGCCCTGTGTGCGGGGGTGCACTACGGACTCTGGTGTAGGGTGCGGGGGCGGAGGGAGCATCTCATGGCATCCCGGATATGTGACGAAGTGTTCGATTGTGATAATCTGGTGGATGAGAGACACTGTCAGATGGAACTGGTGGCTTCCGAGCACGAGGCAAAGCCTGGCATGTGCGTGACTTGGTTTTATTTGGGGCACTTCGAACTGCAGTGTGCGCGGCTTTGTGTGCGCGTCATTATGTGCGCGTCTTTTGTGTGTGCGGCGTATAGCCACATAAATAACATGTCTGTACGCCGCGCACACACAATGACAAATTCAAAAGACTGAATCACTGAAGTTCGAACTGTCACCGTTATTTTCATTTTATCTTGATTGAATAATAAAAAAAACGCGGGTTATTGACTGGAAGTTGATATAATCTTCGTGTAAAACATCCGTCATCCATATTACAATTGTCCCTCCCATGTAGGTGTGTGAAGTATAGGAAGGCGTGGATAGGGCAAGACCATTTCCAGGTTCCGATTATTCCCAACGTTCGGTGCGGTCCACTGGAGATCGCTCCTGAACTTGGGGAAAAGAGATCCTTCTGCAAGGACTTCATGGACCAGGTGAATTTAACCAATACTTGTTCCAGGGTTTGGAATGGAGATACAGAATGTAACCTGCAGTGAGATGAATCGTCCACTGTTTGCCCGTGTTATAAGAAGTTGCACGTGCAAGACGCGCGCGCGCCTTCTTCAAAGAATCGGAAACAGCGCGCGAATTAACAGAAACCCATGATAGCATGCAGCAATCCACTTTACCTCTCTGATTCTGCATCTCATTCCTCGCTTCTCCCAGGTGAACTGCAGTGACCCGGCAAGAGGAGTGTTGCAGTGTGAGATTGGAGGCTTCCCCAGCACGGTGTCTAAAGCAGTGCTCTGCACCATAGAGGACAGGCCAGGGCTGTGTGATGACGATATAGACATTCAGGTACTGTGAAGCGCTGTTGATATCACTTACTGTACAAAACATAGATCAGTTACTGTGCACAACATAGATCAGTTTCGGACCGAAGTCCGAAACTGCTGCGCGCGAAAATATTGACCATTTCACTAATAAAACCATTTGTTAATGTCTAATCGATATCAAAAATTTGCATGTATACAGTTTATCGCATCAGACAGCTTCTGTGAAAATTTCATTCCTTGACCCCTTCATTCCTTGACCCTCATTCCTGGACCCCTTCTTTCCTTGACCCCATCATTCCTTGACCCCCACCATCTCTCCCTAGTGCCTGAGAGTGTCCGCGGACTGCTTCGTCCATAAGCACCTGCTCTGTGATGGAGCGGAGGACTGCCCGGACGGTAGCGATGAGACGGACAGACAGTGCGCAAGCGTCCTAGACACCAGCTGCTACCGCAGGTTCGTAGGGTTAAGACTTAGTTAAGACCTAAGTTAGAAAAGGGGAAAGGTATAGGTACACGGCATTACGGTGGCTTGTTACCCAATTAGGACCCCGAAAAATCCACATCAACCAATCAGTGCGCGAGTGAACTCTGAACTAGCGCGCTGATTCGTCACTGTTTGATTTAATGGGTTTGAGTGCAATTGGATCTTGTGTAAGACTACGAGGGGTGATTTTATGGATACTGGTTAGGGATCATGACTACATAAGTAGGTGGACCACATACGAACTATCTGTGATTCCGTGGCCCCAGGTTCACGTCCTCCCAGCGGAACACGACCCTTCCCCTCCCCCTCTCCTGGATTAATGACGGGTTCAGGGACTGCTTATCTGCAGTAGACGAGCTCAGCACCACTTGGCCCACGTGCAAACTCTCCCACACAACGCGCAGAGTCTCTGACAACAGCACGTGCAATAACGTGTTTCTATGCCAACAAGGGTCGCTGGACTATGTGGAGATGAGGGACCTGTGTGACGGCAGGGAGGCTTGCGGAGGTGAGGGGGCGGTGTGTCTTGCCTCCAGAACCACACCCCAACTCTACACCGCCCTCAATCTCTTCAAAGAGCAGGGATTGTTAGCACTTTACTGTCTTCCTGGGTTGGAGAGTATCCAGCTCCATGCTCCACCCTGTGTTAGGGAGCAGTTCCAGAGCCCTGATTACCCCACATTCGGAGAGTCAGACACTGTCCTGGTGATTCCTAACAGCACCAGGTCTTGTGAACATGTTTTTGGGGAGTTGTATGTCTACTTGAGCTGCACAGGACGGTGTTACGATGCGTCCTGTGTCCTGCAGCCACTCAAAGTGAAACAAGGCTCCTGCCCAGCCATCGCAAGGAAGACTTTCACTTTGGCAAAGAACTCCTACCTGACTTTCGTGGTGCAGCGGCGTGGCGAGTACCGAAATAACTTCTTCAAGTGTGATAACGAAATCTGTGTGAGGTTTGATCAGCTCTGTAACCTGGCAGATGACTGTGGAGATGAGTCAGATGAGAGAATGTGTAAGAACCACTTCCAGTGCAACAACTCTAGGTTTTACATCTCTCATGTTAAGAAATGTGACGGGAAAGTGGATTGTCTGGACCACTCAGACGAGTGCAATGAGGCGTGTGGGAAGGAGATTATCTCCGGATTATGGCTGAAGGTCCTGGCCTGGCTGATTGGGGGATTAGCAGTGCTGCTCAATGCTGCCTCCCTCATCAGAGGCATCACCACTGTAAAGGGCAAGACTAACGCAGCCCTGGCTAACAGAAGACTATCCTTCCTGATTAACTTCGGAGACCTACTAACAGGCCTGTACCTGCTGCTGATATCCACCCAGGACACCATCATGAAGACGGAGTACTGCAAGACGCAGTCCCTGTGGCTCTCCAGCGACTATTGCGCCTTCCTGGGGGTGCTGAACAGCTTCGGGTCCTCCCTGTCTCTCTTCTCAATGACCTTCCTCAGCACTTTCAGAGCTCTGAGCATCAAGGGCAGGACCAGGGGTACACAGAATATGAAGTGGAAGATAGGACTGGTGACTGCGGTTATCATAGGGCTGTCCGTTGCCATCCCCAGTATTCCGCTAGTGGGTTCTTTGGAGGACTCCTTCGTCAACGGCATGACTTACGAGGACATCAGTCTCTTTGTAGGGTCAGGCAGCAAGGGAGATCATCTCAATGTCTTGGGGGCGTACTTTGGGAAAATCAGCAATCCTGATCTTACTTGGCGGATGACCAGAAATCTTCTGAATTTGATGTTCTCTGACGATTACGGCAAAATCCGGAGCAGGAAGATTCATTTTTACGGAAACGATGGTGTTTGTCTCTTCAAGTTCTTCGTGAACAGCGACGACCCCCAGAAACTGTTCGTTTGGTCGGTGGTGATATTCAACTTCACCTGTGTCGTTGTGATTAGTATCTGTTACGGCCTGATAAACCTCAGTGCAAAGAGGAGCCGTAGGACAGTACGAGGAATGATGGCTGGCAATAAGGAGGCGCCAGACAAACACGCCCGGCGCCTCCAACGCAACATAACCCGGATCATCATCACGGACTTCCTGTGCTGGATCCCCTTCCTCACCACCTGCCTCTTCCATTCTCTGGAAGTGGTGGATGCCACCTCTCTCTACTCTGTCTTCTCCATCGTCATCCTGCCCATCAACTCCTGCATCAACCCCCTCATCTACGACAACTTCATCCGGGATAAGTTTCACCGGTCTGTGAGGGTTATCAGGGGAGGAGGGGCGGGGAGGCCCCGGAGATTAGTACTGCTGGTGCGACTGCTTGTGCTACTGCTGGTGCACACTGAACCGCTGCTAGTGCTACTGCTGGTGCTACTGCTAGTGCTGCTGCTAGTACTACTGCTGCTACTGCTGGTACTGCTAGTGCTACTGCTAGTGCTACTGCTAGTGCTAGTGTACTGCTAGTGCTCTTTACTGCTAGTGCTACTGCTGTGCTGTGACTGCTTACTACTAGTGCTACTGCTGCTACTGCTAGTGCTACTGCTAGTGCTACTGCTAGTGCTACTGCTAGTGCTACTGCTAGTGCTACTGCTAGTGCTACTGCTAGTGCTACTGCTAGTGCTACTGCTAGTGCTACTGCTAGTGCTACTGCTAGTGCTACTGAGTGTGCTGCTAGTGCTTGGTGCTGCTGAATGTACTAGTGCTACTGCTAGTGCTACTGCTGGTGCTACTGCTGGTGCTACTGCTGGTGCTGCTAGTGCTACCTTTAGTGCTACTGTGTGCACTGCTAGTGCTACTGCTAGTGCTACTGCTAGTGTGACTGCTAGTGCTACTGCTAGTGCGACTGCTAGTGCTACTGCTGGTGCTACTGCTGCTACTGCTAGTGCTACTGCTGGTGCTACTGCTAGTGCTACTGCTAGTGCTACTGCTGCTGCACTGAGTGCTACTGCTGAGTGCTACTGCTGGTGCTGCTGCTAGTGCTACTGCTAGTGCTACTGCTGGTGCTACTGCTAGTGTGCTACTGCTAGTGCTACTGCTAGTGTGACTGCTAGTGCTGCTGCTAGTGCTACTGCTAGTGCTACTGCTAGCTGGTGCTACTGCTAGTGCTGCTGCTAGTGCTGCTGCTAGTGCTACTGCTAGTGCGACTGCTACTGCTAGTGCTACTGCTAGTGCTAGAGCTGGTGCTGCTGCTAGTGCTACTGCTGGTGCTACTGCTAGTGCTACTGCTAGTGCTACTGCTAGTGCTACTGCTAGTGTGACTGCTAGTGCTACTTACTGCTAGTGCTGACTGCTAGTGCTACTGCTAGTGCTACTGCTAGTGCTACTGCTAGTGCTACTGCTAGTGCGACTGCTAGTGCTACTGCTAGTGCTACTGCTACTGCTAGTGCTACTGCTAGTGCTACTGCTAGTGCTACTGCTAGTGCTACTGCTAGTGCTACTGCTAGTGCTACTGCTAGTGCTACTGCTAGTGCTACTGCTAGTGCTAGTGCCACTGCTACTGCTAGTGCTAGTGCCACTGCTACTGCTAGTGCTACTGCTAGTGCTACTGCTAGTGCTACTGCTGATGCTACTGCTAGTGTGACTGCTAGTGCTACTGCTAGTGCTACTGCTAGGGCTACTGCTAGTGTGACTGCTAGTGCTACTGCTAGTGCTACTGCTAGTGCTACTGCTAGTGCTACTGCTAGTGCTACTGCTAGTGTGACTGCTAGTGCTACTGCTAGTGTGACTGCTAGTGCTACTGCTAGTGCTACTGCTAGTGCTACTGCTAGTGCGACTGCTAGTGCTACTGCTAGTGCTACTGCTAGTGCGACTGCTAGTGCTACTGCTAGTGCTACTGCTAGTGCGACTGCTAGTGCTACTGCTAGTGCTACTGCTAGTGCTACTGCTAGGGCTACTGCTAGTGCTACTGCTAGTGCTACTGCTAGGGCTACTGCTCCGGCCTTCGCGTCGGCACCTGTGCCTCAGCGTTGAGCGTACTTCCCGCGCTGGAAGGAAATAATTCAGACTGCCCAACTTCTTGCGCGCATAAGAAACTCTGGGTGTTTCATTTGGTGGTTCTCCGTTATAGAGTGCTACATGTGCTATTTTATTATTTTCAGTAGCAATGGAGCTACTTTGTACTATGAACACAAGCCTTGATTGGCATCTCAATGTGCTTGTGGCTTGTTTTTTTGTTTTTTTTTTTGTTTTTTCATTTTTTTATCGATTTAATATATTTCATTTATTTCGGCACATTGCTAGCCCCACCGTGGGTTTTAAAACGAATCATAATCAGAAAATAATATTTCGCCGGTTTATGCCTATATATATATAGATATAGGATAGCCAAAAACAATTGGAAATTATTTGGGTTTCGCAGCCACTCACGCCTTATTTCAACGTTACCTTGAAATTCAGAGAATAATCATCGAAATAACACGAAAAAAAAGAGTGATATGAATTTTAATCGCAGCCCGTCCGTGGCGGTGCGCTATGGGTACAAGTAATAGGCAGAATACTATCTTAACATTTAATTTTAAAGTCTTACTGGGAATTCAATTTCTCTTGGAGAATGACAATATGAGCATGTCATTTTGTGTGAGTGAGTTATCGTTTTTAATGAACGTGAATAAACACTATAATACTTAATAGGCCTTAATAAACATTTATGATTAACGTTAGTAATATTTATAATTATGAATGAACGCTTATAACAACCATGAATTAACGCTTGTAATAAGCTGCAATGATTATTGATTAACGCTTATTATAAGTGTGCGAATGATTTACGTTTACAATAAGTGATAAGGCTTACAACTGTAAGTTATACAAATGTAAAGCATGAAATGTTATGTAAGTGTTAGTTTAATTGCTTGAAGTTAATCTTGACCAAGATATTTCTTTGTATCCATAGCGCACCGCCACGGACGGGCTGCGATTAAAATTCATATCACTCATTTTATTCGTGTTATTTCGATGATTATTCTCTGAATTTCAAGGTAACGTTGAAATAAGGCGTGAGTGGCTGCGAAACCCAAATAATTTCCAATTGTTTTTGGCTATCCATATCACTGTTTTTGGCATAGTAATTATCCGCTATAAAGCTATAATTCGAGAAATTGAGAGATCCAACACAGATATTCGTAACGGATGAGTTTTTACTCTATAAAATGAGGAATCACGCTTCTACCTCATTTACTTTTTGAGATTTAAGCGATAATTACTTAATTTGGCCAATTATCTCATTAAGCAAGAGACCACCGATACCCTTGAACTAATCCTACTAAACGTATTATTTGCCGTAGTGAATAATGCCGTTAAAATCACGCTTCTATCTCTGTTATTTTTTGAGATATGAGCGATAATTACTTTAATTGGCCAATTATCTGATTAAGCGGGAGACCACCGATACTCAAAATAACCCTACCAATCGTATTATAGGCCGTAGTGAATAATGCCGTTAAAATCACGCTTCTATCTCTTTTATTTTTTGAGATATAGGCGATAATTACTTTAATTGACCAATTATCTAATTAAGCGGGTGACCACCAATATCCAAACCAATCTTACCAATTGTATTATAGGCCGTACTGAATAATGCCGTTAAAATCACCCTTCTATCTCTTTTATTTTTTGAGATATAGGCGATAATTACTTTAATTGACCAATTATCTAATTAAGCGGGTGACCACCAATATCCAAACCAATCCTACCAATTGTATTTTAGGCCGTACTGAATAATGCCGTTAAAATCACCCTTCTATCTCTTTTATTTTTTGAGATATAGGCGATAATTACTTTAATTGACCAATTATCTAATTAAGCGGGTGACCACCAATATCCAAACCAATCCTACCAATTGTATTATAGGCCGTACTGAATAATGCCGTTAAAATCACTCTTCTATCTCTATCATTTTTTGAGATATAGGCGATAATTACTTTAATTGACCAATTATCTAATTAAGCGGGTGACCACCAATATCCAAACCAATCCTACCAATTGTATTATAGGCCGTACTGAATAATGCCGTTAAAATCACTCTTCTATCTCTATCATTTTTTGAGATATAGGCGATAATTACTTTAATTGACCAATTATCTAATTAAGCGGGTGACCACCAATATCCAAACCAATCCTACCAATTGTATTATAGGCCGTACTGAATAATGCCGTTAAAATCACTCTTCTATCTCTTTTATTTTTTGAGATATAGGCGATAATTACTTTAATTGACCAATTATCTAATTAAGCGGGTGACCACCAATATCCAAACCAATCCTACCAATTGTATTATAGGCCGTACTGAATAATGCCGTTAGAATCGCGCTTTTATCTTTTTTATTTTTTGAGATATAGCCGATAATTACTTTAATTGACCAATTAACCAATTAATGAATTGGCCGAAAATTTTTTCATACGGCCTAGTACACGCACACCATTCTGAAGTTTCATATGCCGTTGAGATTATGATTCTATCTTTTATGGTTTTCGATAACACTCGACTATAAAAAGTGTCGGACCGTGTCGTGTCGTACCGTCCATAGAGCAAAATTTTGGAAATTTGGCTTTTTTCAATAATTTATTTTGAGAAAAAGACGCGATCGATTTTCATGAAATCTTCAGGGTTTGTTATTCATGTCATGGACTACGCCTCCACAAATTTTCATGACCAACAGATTGAATTAACATGTTTAAAACGCGACTCGAAAATCGCGATTTTCGCGAATCACTATATTTTTATATAATGGGCGCTGGCAAACGTATTTTTCAATACTTGAAAAACGGTTCCGCTACCACTTTTAGCACTTCATTCTGGCACTACTGGCTTGTTTGGAGTTTCTGGCCAGCAGTCCCGGCCCTTCGGGCCGGGACTGCTGGCCTGTTCGGCTGCCCTCGGCCAGCGCCCTGATTCTATATGTACAAAAATGGGCGTGACCTGGAATCGGCTTGGAAATGTTCATGGAAGTAAATAATGGATATGAAATAGATAGGAAAGGTTGGTTTCGGTGCAGATCACTCTCATGTCTGTAGATCAAGCCGCATACCTTTTACAACGATAAATGATATTTAGGCCTCAAGAATTCCATGTACTCAAAGGGTGGGCGTGGTCAGAAATGGTCGAAAAAGGTCAATAGCGCTTAGATAATGCTTGGAATCGATTCCCCATGCCAGAAAACATGGGTTTAGAGTACCCACATGCCATATATTGTGAATAATCGCGAAATGACATTTTGGCCTCAAAACTTCCATACGCAAAAAGTGGGCATGGTCAGAAATGGTCGAGAAAGGTCAATAGCGCTGAGATAATGCTCGGAATCGATTCCCCGTGCCAGAAAACATGGGTTTAGAGTACCCACATGCCATATATTGTGAATAATCGCGAAATGACATTTTGGCCTCAAAACTTCCATACGCAAAAATTGCTAAATTGGGCGTGGTCAGAAATGGGTCAAGAAAGGTCGTTAGCGCTTAGATAATGCTTGGAATCGATTCCCCGTCCCAGGAAACATAGGTTTAGAGTACCCATATGAATGTAAACCTGGATTTTCGATTTTTCACCAAAATTTCCCACGGTCAAAAAAGGGCGTGGCCCGCCTGAAATTTCCTCAAGGTATAGAACCATAACACTTCTCCTCGGTCAACACTTCAGCATGTAACCGCTTATTCTGCGTGCCATTGGTGACCTGATAAATTTTCAGGGAGAGTAAAGTATCAGGGCTGGCAGTGTTTTCTCTTCTCCCTTACGAACAGAGGATGTGCGTGCAGCACTCCCTGCTACACCGGCATCCCCTCTCCCAAGTCCTAGTGAAGGGGAAGGAGCAAATACTAGTGCAGGTATGTGGCACCCTCTCTCCCAAGTCCTAGTGAAGGGGAAGGAGCAAATACTAGTGCAGGTATGTGGCACCCTCTCTCCCAAGTCCTAGTGAAGGGGAAGGAGCAAATACTAGTGCAGGTATGTGGCACCCTCTCTCCCAAGTCTTAGTGAAGGGAAGGAGCAAATACTAGTGCAGGTATGTGGCACCCTCTCCCAAGTCCTAGTGAAGGGAAGGAGCAAATACTAGTGCAGGTATGTGGCACCCCTCTCCCAAGTCCTAGTGAAGGGGAAGGAGCAAATACTAGTGCAGGTATGTGGCACCCTCTCTCCCAAGTCCTAGTGAAGGGAAGGAGCAAATACTAGTGCAGGTATGTGGCACCCTCTCCCAAGTCCTAGTGAAGGGAAGGAGCAAATACTAGTGCAGGTATGTGGCACCCTCTCTCCCAAGTCCTAGTGAAGGGGAAGGAGCAAATACTAGTGCAGGTATGTGGCACCCTCTCTCCCAAGTCCTAGTGAAGGGGAAGGAGCAAATACTAGTGCAGGTATGTGGCATCCCCTCTCCCAAGTCCTAGTGAAGGGGAAGGAGCAAATACTAGTGCAGGTATGTGGCACCCTCTCTCCCAAGTCCTAGTGAAGGGGAAGGAGCAAATACTAGTGCAGGTATGTGGCATCCCCTCTCCCAAGTCCTAGTGAAGGGGAAGGAGCAAATACTAGTGCAGGTATGTGGCATCCCCTCTCCCAAGTCCTAGTGAAGGGGAAGGAGCAAATACTAGTGCAGGTATGTGGCACCCTCTCCCAAGTCCTAGTGAAGGGGAAGGAGCAAATACTAGTGCAGGTATGTGGCATCCCTCTCCCAAGTCCTAGTGAAGGGAAGCAAATACTAGTGCAGGTATGGCACCCCTCTCCCAAGTCCTAGTGAAGGGAAGGAGCAAATACTAGTGCAGGTATGTGGCACCCCTCTCCCAAGTCCTAGTGAAGGGGAAGGAGCAAAAATACTAGTGCACCCCTCTCCCAAGTCCTAGTGAAGGGGAAGGAGCAAAACTATGTGGCACCTCCCAAGTCCTAGTGAAGGGAAGGGCAAATACTAGTGCAGGTATGTGGCACCTCTCCCAAGTCCTAGTGAAGGGAAGGAGCAAATACTAGTGCAGGTATGTGGCACCCTCTCTCCCAAGTCCTAGTGAAGGGAAGGAGCAAATACTAGTGCAGGTATGTGGCACCCCCCTCTCCCAAGTCCTAGTGAAGGGAAGGAGCAAATACTAGTGCAGGTATGTGGCACCCTCTCTCCCAAGTCCTAGTGAAGGGAAGGAGCAAATACTAGTGCAGGTATGTGGCACCCTCTCTCCCAAGTCCTAGTGAAGGGAAGGAACCTTAAAATACTAGTGCAGGTATGTGGCACCCTCTCCCAAGTCCTAGTGAAGGGAAGGAGCAAATACTAGTGCAGGTATGTGGCACCCCTCTCCCAAGTCCTAGTGAAGGGGAAGGAGCAAATACTAGTGCAGGTATGTGGCACCCTCTCCCAAGTCCTAGTGAAGGGGAAGGAGCAAATACTAGTGCAGGTATGTGGCACCCTCTCTCCCAAGTCCTAGTGAAGGGAAGGAGCAAATACTAGTGCAGGTATGTGGCACCCTCTCCCAAGTCCTAGTGAAGGGAAGGAGCAAATACTAGTGCAGGTATGTGGCATCACCTCTCCCAAGTCCTAGTGAAGGGAAGGAGCAAATACTAGTGCAGGTATGTGGCACCCTCTCTCCCAAGTCCTAGTGAAGGGAAGGAGCAAATACTAGTGCAGGTATGTGGCACCCTCTCCCAAGTCCTAGTGAAGGGGAAGGATGTGGCATCCCCTCTCCCAAAATACTAGTGCAGGTATGTGGCACCCTCTCTCCCAAGTCCTAGTGAAGGGGAAGGAGCAAATACTAGTGCAGGTATGTGGCACCCTCTCTCCCAAGTCCTAGTGAAGGGGAAGGAGCAAATACTAGTGCAGGTATGTGGCATCCCCTCTCTCCCAAGTCCTAGTGAAGGGGAAGGAGCAAATACTAGTGCAGGTATGTGGCATCCCCTCTCCCAAGTCCTAGTGAAGGGGAAGGAGCAAATACTAGTGCAGGTATGTGGCACCCCTCTCCCAAGTCCTAGTGAAGGGAAGGAGCAAATACTAGTGCAGGTATGTGGCACCCTCTCTCCCTCCCAAGTCCTAGTGAAGGGGAAGGGCAAATACTTTAGTGCAGGTATGTGGCACCCTCTCCCAAGTCCTAGTGAAGGGAAGGAGCAAATACTAGTGCAGGTATGTGGCACCCTCTCTCCCAAGTCCTAGTGAAGGGGAAGGAGCAAATACTAGTGCAGGTATGTGGCACCCCTCTCCCAAGTCCTAGTGAAGGGAAGGGGCAAATACTAGTGCAGGTATGTGGCACCCCTCTCCCAAGTCCTAGTGAAGGGAAGGAGCAAATACTAGTGCAGGTATGTGGCACCCTCTCTCCCAAGTCTTAGTGAAGGGGAAGGAGCAAATACTAGTGCAGGTATGTGGCACCCTCTCCCAAGTCCTAGTGAAGGGAAGGAGCAAATACTAGTGCAGGTATGTGGCACCCCTCTCCCAAGTCCTAGTGAAGGGAAGGAGCAAATACTAGTGCAGGTATGTGGCACCTCTCTCCCAAGTCCTAGTGAAGGGGAAGGAGCAAATACTAGTGCAGGTATGTGGCACCCTCTCTCCCAAGTCCTAGTGAAGGGAAGGAGCAAATACTAGTGCAGGTATGTGGCACCTCTCTCCCAAGTCCTAGTGAAGGGGAAGGAGCAAATACTAGTGCAGGTATGTGGCACCCTCTCTCCCAAGTCCTAGTGAAGGGGAAGGAGCAAATACTAGTGCAGGTATGTGGCACCCTCTCCCAAGTCCTAGTGAAGGGGAAGGAGCAAATACTAGTGCAGGTATGTGGCACCCTCTCTCCCAAGTCCTAGTGAAGGGAAGGAGCAAATACTAGTGCAGGTATGTGGCACCCTCCCAAGTCCTAGTGAAGGGAAGGAGCAAATACTAGTGCAGGTATGTGGCACCCTCTCTCCCAAGTCCTAGTGAAGGGGAAGGAGCAAATACTAGTGCAGGTATGTGGCACCCTCTCTCCCAAGTCCTAGTGAAGGGGAAGGAGCAAATACTAGTGCAGGTATGTGGCATCCTCTCCCAAGTCCTAGTGAAGGGGAAGGAGCAAATACTAGTGCAGGTATGTGGCACCCTCTCTCCCAAGTCCTAGTGAAGGGGAAGGAGCAAATACTAGTGCAGGTATGTGGCACCCCCTCTCCCAAGTCCTAGTGAAGGGGAAGGAGCAAATACTAGTGCAGGTATGTGGCACCCTCTCTCCCAAGTCCTAGTGAAGGGGAAGGAGCAAATACTAGTGCAGGTATGTGGCACCCTCTCCCAAGTCCTAGTGAAGGGGAAGGAGCAAATACTAGTGCAGGTATGTGGCACCCTCTCTCCCAAGTCCTAGTGAAGGGGAAGGAGCAAATACTAGTGCAGGTATGTGGCACCCTCTCTCCCAAGTCCTAGTGAAGGGGAAGGAGCAAATACTAGTGCAGGTATGTGGCACCCTCTCTCCCAAGTCCTAGTGAAGGGGAAGGAGCAAATACTAGTGCAGGTATGTGGCACCCTCTCTCCCAAGTCCTAGTGAAGGGGAAGGAGCAAATACTAGTGCAGGTATGTGGCCATCTCCTCTCCCAAGTCTTAGTGAAGGGGAAGGAGCAAATACTAGTGCAGGTATGTGGCACCCTCTCTCCCAAGTCCTAGTGAAGGGGAAGGAGCAAATACTAGTGCAGGTATGTGGCACCCTCTCTCCCAAGTCCTAGTGAAGGGGAAGGAGCAAATACTAGTGCAGGTATGTGGCACCCTCTCTCCCAAGTCCTAGTGAAGGGGAAGGAGCAAATACTAGTGCAGGTATGTGGCCATCTCCTCACCAGGATATAGAGTCAGAAAATTTGCGAATATATCCTGTAAATTTCAAGGAGAAATTCTGGACTTAATTTTAACGGACCTGAAAATCACTGACATGAGTATCAAGGACATAATTTTCACGCTGAGGTGCTCAGCGTGACATTAATGTCCGTGATAATTATGTCCGATAAGATATTTTGTTTTCAAGTTTATTCTACTGCTCCGCTTCTCGCCCACTGACATTTCTCTCTCCTATATCGTTGTGTCCAATTTTACAAAAACTAAAGAATGGAATAAAAATTGTAGTAAACCTTGACTGTTTCATCATCGTATTTTCAGGTCGGATTCAGGCGATACGTTGTTAAGCCCATTTATTCGGACCACAGCAAGGCAAATAAACACAAGATGGAACGATTCATGCCCGATAAAGGCACGTTTTGCATTGAAAAGTAAAAACGGCATGGAAAAATAGTTAGTTTGTGTACCTACATATAAGTCACTCCAGTCTGCATTAAATATATTCTTTTGTTGTTGTGAAACCCACGGTCGGGCTGGCAATGTGCCGAAATGTAAAATTTATAATATCATAAAATAAATATCAGTAAATAAGTAAATAGCATCAGGAATAAACTTTAATAAACTAAATTAAGGCATTTGCCACGTCGCCACGAATTAGTGTTAAAAATTCTTCCCAAATTAGGCCCCTTTTCAAGACGGCTCTGGCAAAGCAAAGAAAAATAGTGCATCAGTACGTCAGTTTATGGCGCTGATAGAAGAATTATGGCAAAGTTATCACGTCGTCAATTCATTAATCAAATCAATGCCATATTTTTGCCTTAGAATGCCATAATTTCAAAATATATTATGGCCTCACTAAGAAAATTATGGCATCATCAAGTGCTCCTCAATTCCATTAGAAATATTTGGGCAGTGTTATGAAAATTATGGCATTGTAACATAAAATTATAGCAAATGATTGAAAGGAGCATCATTCCTTCCTCTTAAGGGGGGGGGTTCACCCTCACATTTTGGAAAACACGAATTTGAAGACCACGTCCCATACTGAGACATGGAAAGAAGACAAGTGAAGACCACGTCCCATACTGAGACTGGGAAAGAAGACAAGTGAAGACCACGTCCCATGCTGAGACATGGAAAGAAGACAAGTGAAGACCACGTCCCATACTGAGACATGGAAAGAAGACAAGTGAAGACCACGTCCCATACTGAGACATGGAAAGAAGACAAGTGAAGACCACGTCCCATACTGAGACATGGAAAGAAGACAAGTGAAGACCACGTCCCATACTGAGACATGGAAAGAAGACAAGTGAAGACCACGTCCCATACTGAGACATGGAAAGAAGACAAGTGAAGACCACGTCCCATACTGAGACATGGAAAGAAGACAAGTGAAGACCACGTCCCATACTGAGACTGGGAAAGAAGACAAGTGAAGACCACGTCCCATACTGAGACTGGGAAAGAGGACAGGAAGACCACGTCCCATACTGAGACATGGAAAGAAGACAAGTGAAGACACGTCCCCACTGAGACATGGAAAGAAGACAAGTGAAGACCATGCTGAGACATGGAAAGAAGACAAGTGAAGACCACGTCCCATACTGAGACATGGAAAGAAGACAAGTGAAGACCACGTCCCATACTGAGACATGGAAAGAGGACAAGTGAAGACCACACGTCCCATACTGAGACATGGAAAGAAGACAAGTGAAGACCGCATCCCATACTGAGACTGGGAAAGAGGACAAGTGAAGACCATGTCCCATGCTGAGACATGGAAAGAAGACAAGTGAAGACCACGTCCCATGCTGAGACATGGAAAGAAGACAAGTGAAGACCACGTCCCATGCTACGGAAAGAGGACAAGGGAATCTCCCATACTACATGGAAAGAGAACAAGTGAAGACCACGTCCCATACTGAGACATGGAAAGAGGACAAGTGAAGACCACGTCCCATACTGAGACTTGGAAAGAAGACAAGTGAAGACCACATCCCATACTGAGACATGGAAAGAAGACAAGTGAAGACCACGTCCCATGCTGAGACATGGAAAGAAGACAAGTGAAGACCACGTCCCATACTGAGACATGGAAAGAGAACAAGTGAAGACCGCATCCCATACTGAGACTTGGAAAGAAGACAAGTGAAGACCACGTCCCATACTGAGACATGGAAAGAAGACAAGTGAAGACCACGTCCCATGCTGAGACATGGAAAGAAGACAAGTGAAGACCATGTCCCATGCTGAGACATGGAAAGAAGACAAGTGAAGACCACGTCCCATGCTGAGACTGGGAAAGAGAACAAGTGAAGACCAGGTCCCATGCTGAGAAAAGGCAAAATAACCCGCAGGAAACAATAGAATTTGACTGAGTTATGGAAAGAAGACAAAATAACCCGCCGTCCCTACCAATAACGTTTCAATTTTACAAGGATTGGGAAAAATACGGCAAAAAACATGCTGATTTTTTTGGCGTTTAAAATTGAAGAAATACTGCCGTGAAGACCACGTCCTTCAATTAGAAATGTTGCTCACGTGACATGTTTGAAGAAGCTGAAGTCTAAGGGTCACGTGACATATAGGTCGCGCCCGCACTCTAAAATGTTCACGATACCATGATTTCATGCCATGAAGTAGGACATGTGCGCATGGAACGTCCCAGTATTTAACAACACGTGACAGACTCCGTGATGAAGACTACGTGACATGCTGAGAGAAAAATACGTGAATTTTTCACGTCCCATGAGGTCCAATACGTCGTACTTTTTGGCGATTTTTTCACGTATTTAACATTCTGGAATTTTATCGCATTTATGATTAGCTTATCCCCTCAGGCACGTTTGTTGCTAGCTACTACGCCCCCATAACTCTGTCAGATAGTCCCGCTATGGCGTTTAAAATTGAAGAAGATGGTACAGTGTCTCTTCTGGCTACTGGCTCTCTTCTATCCTGCAACCCTGACAGGTAACTCCCCTCAGGGTCACGTGACATGTCTCTCAGGGTCACGTGACATGTCTCTCAGGGTCACGTGCCATGTCTCTCAGGGTCACGTGCCATGTCTCTCAGGGTCACGTGCCATGTCTCTCAGGGTCACGTGACATGTCTCTCAGGGTCACGTGCCATCAGGGTCACGTGACATGTCTCTCAGGGTCACGTGCCATGTCTCAGGGTCACACGTGCCATGTCTCAGGGTCACGCATGACATGTCTCTCAGGGTCACGTGACATGTCTCTCAGGGTCACGTGACATGTCTCTCAGGGTCACGTGCCATGTCTCTCAGGGTCACGTGCCATGTCTCAGGGTCACGTGCCATGTCTCCTCAGGGTCACGTGCCATGTCTCAGGGTCACGTGCCATGTCTCTCAGGGTCACGTGACATGTCTCTCTCGTGGGTCACATGACATGTCTCTCAGGGTCACGTGACATGTCTCTCAGGGTCACGTGACATGTCTCAGGGTCACGTGGTCTCTCAGGGTCACGTGACATGTCTCTCAGGGTCACGTGCCATGTCTCTCAGGGTCACGTGCCATGTCTCTCAGGGTCACGTGACATGTCTCTCAGGGTCACGTGACATGTCTCTCAGGGTCACGTGACATGTCTCTCAGGGTCACGTGACATGTCTCTCAGGGTCACGTGCCATGTCTCTCAGGGTCACGTGCCATGACATGTCTCAGGGTCACGTGCCATGTCTCTCAGGGTCACGTGACATGTCTCTCAGGGTCACGTGACATGTCTCTCAGGGTCACGTGCCATGTCTCTCAGGGTCACGTGACATGTCTCTCAGGGTCACGTGCCATGTCTCTCAGGGTCACGTGCCATGTCTCTCAGGGTCACGTGCCATGTCTCTCAGGGTCACGTGCCATGTCTCTCAGGGTCACGTGACATGTCTCAGGGTCACGTGACATGTCTCTCAGGGTCACGTGTCTCTCAGACATGTCTCAGGTCACGTGCCATGTCTCTCAGGGTCACGTGCCATGTCTCTCAGGGTCACGTGCCATGTCTCAGGGTCAGGGTCTGCGTGACATGTCTCAGGGTCACGTGACATGTCTCTCAGGGTCACGTGACATGTCTCTCAGGGTCACGTGACATGTCTCTCAGGGTCACGTGCCATGTCTCTCTCAGGGTCACGTGCCATGTCTCAGGGTCACGTGACATGTCTCTCAGGGTCACGTGCCATGTCTCTCAGGGTCACGTGCCATGTCTCTCAGGGTCACGTGACATGTCTCTCAGGGTCACGTGACATGTCTCTCAGGGTCACGTGCCATGTCTCTCAGGGTCACGTGCCATGTCTCTCAGGGTCACGTGACATGTCTCTCAGGGTCACGTGACATGTCTCTCAGGGTCACGTGCCATGTCTCTCAGGGTCACGTGCCATGTCTCTCAGGGTCACGTGCCATGTCTCTCAGGGTCACGTGACATGTCTCAGGGTCACGTGCCATGTCTCTCAGGGTCACGTGACATGTCTCTCAGGGTCACGTGACATGTCTCTCAGGGTCACGTGACATGTCTCTCAGGGTCACGTGCCATGTCTCTCAGGGTCACGTGCCATGTCTCAGGGTCACGTGCCAGGGTCACGTGCCATGTCTCTCAGGGTCACGTGACATGTCTCAGGGTCACGTGCCATGTCTCTCAGGGTCACGTGCCATGTCTCTCAGGGTCACGTGACATGTCTCTCAGGGTCACGTGCCATGTCTCAGGGTCACGTGCCATGTCTCAGGGTCACGTGACATGCTCTCAGGGTCACGTGCCATGTCTCTCAGGGTCACGTGACACATGTCTCTCAGGGTCACGTGCCATGTCTCTCAGGGTCACGTGCCATATGTCTCAGGGTCACGTGCCATGTCTCTCAGGGTCACGTGCCATGTCTCTCAGGGTCACGTGACATGTCTCTCAGGGTCACGTGCCATGTCTCTCAGGGTCACGTGACATGTCTCTCAGGGTCACGTGCCATGTCTCTCAGGGTCACGTGCCATGTCTCTCAGGGTCACGTGCCATGTCTCTCAGGGTCACGTGACATGTCTCTCAGGGTCACGTGCCATGTCTCTCAGGGTCACGTGCCATGTCTCTCAGGGTCACGACATGTCTCTCAGGGTGTCTCTCAGGGTCACGTGACATGTCTTTCAGGGTCATGTGCCATGTCTCTCAGGGTCACGTGACATGTCTCTTAGGGTCACGTGCCATGTCTCTCAGGGTCACGTGACATGATTCTCAGGGTCACGTGATATGTCTCAGGGTCATTTGCAAGAGGGTGGTTTTGTCGGGACACCCGCTGAAGATCAACAAGAAAAGCGCCACAGTCCGGTATCTTTTCTTCTACAGAGACGATATTGCCTACTTCAAACCCATTGAGGTACGTTAATTGATTAGTTGTTTGTTTGTTTGTTAACTGTAAACTCTTTAAGATATAGCTTTTCTTAACCATAACGAGATAATCTGGGTTTGTGTTGAGAAACACAATTTGTTTATTACTACTCAGAACATCTGGATTCTGGGGCTGCTACCCCCAGACCCCTGTTTGTCCTTCAAAATTCATTTCGTTTTATATTTCTTGTGTCAGATGTCTTGAAATTTGGGCTAAAATAAGGGTAAAATTTAAAAATCATTATTAGGAGACAATTTCATCTACTCAGAACGTCTGGCTTCTGGAGGCTGTCGCCCTCAGACTCCTGCTTGTCATTCGAAGTTCATTTTCTCTAGAAGTCCTGAAGTCTTGTGTTAGACAAATTTAAATTTCGGCTTAAGTTAGAGTAAGAGTATAATAGTAAGGCGATAATTTCATCTACATAGAATGGCTGGTTTCTGGGGGCTACCGCCCCCAGACCCCTGCTTGATTTCCCAAGCATACGACCCTATTTCGCCTTATTATGGTTTTCTGTTATTCTCATCTAAGCCTCAAAAGGACGTAAGATGAAAAGCGATATTTGAGCCTTTAGATCATGTCAATGAAAATAAAGTAATTAGCAATGTTCCAACCCTCAGCTTATTTCAATAAAAATATAGTAATTAGCAATGTTCCAACCCTCAGCTTATTTCAATAAAAAGAAAGTGATAAGCAATGTTCCAACCCTCAGCTTATTTCAATAAAAAAATAAATTAATTAGCTAGGATTACAAGGATTACAAGGATTACAAGGATTACAAATTAATACTTTTTATTACATTGTAATGTCAAAAGAATAAATATATCTAATATCCTAGTCTATAACTGTAAATATCAATGTTCCAACCCTCAGCTCATTTCAATAAAAATAAAGGGTAAATTGAGCGATCCGTCGAGGCCAGTATCACGCCAGTATCGCGCCAGTATCAGGCCACTATCACGCCAGTATCACGCCAGTATCTGGCCTACCTCACGCCGTTATCGCGCCAGTATCACGCCAGTATGAAAAGCGATATTTGAGCCTTTAGATCATGTCAATAAAAAGAAAGTAATTAGCTATGTTCTAACCCTCAGCTTATTTCAATAAAAATTAAGTAATTAGCAATGTTCCAACCCTCAGCTTATTAATTCAATAAAAATAAATTAATTAGCAATGTTCCAACCCTCAGCTTATTTCAATAAAAATAAAGTAATTAGCAATGTTCCAACCCTCAGCTTATTTCAATAAAAATAAATTAATTAGCAATGTTCCAACCCTCAGCTTATTTCAATAAAAATAAAGTTATTAGCAATGTTCCAACCCTCAGCTTATTTTAATAAAATTAAAGCAATTAGCTATGTTCCAACCCTCAGCTTATTTCAATAAAAATTAAGTAATTAGCAATGTTCCAACCCTCAGCTTATTAATTCAATAAAAATAAATTAATTAGCAATGTTCCAACCCTCAGCTTATTTCAATAAAAATAAAGTGATAAGCAATGTTCCAACCCTCAGCTTATTTCAATAAAATTAAAGTAATTAGCAATGTTCCAACCCTCAGCTTATTTCAATAAAAATAAAGTGATTAGCAATGTTCCAACCCTCAGCTTATTTCAATAAAAATAAAGTAATTAGCAATGTTCCAACCCTCAGCTTATTTTAATAAAATTAAAGTAATTAGCAATGTTCCAACCCTCAGCTTATTTCAATAAAAATAAAGTAATTAGCAATGTTCCAACCCTCAGCTTATTTCAATAAAATTAAAGTAATTAGCAATGTTCCAACCCTCAGCTTATTTCAATAAAAATAAAGTAATTAGCAATGTTCCAACCCTCAGCTTATTTCAATAAAAATAAAGTAATTAGCAATGTTCCAACCCTCAGCTTATTTCAATAAAAATAAAGTAATTAGCAATGTTCCAACCCTCAGCTTATTTCAATAAAAATAAAGTAATTAGCAATGTTCCAACCCTCAGCTTATTTCAATAAAAATAAAGTAATTAGCAATGTTCCAACCCTCAGCTTATTTCAATAAAAATAAAGTAATTAGCAATGTTCCAACCCTCAGCTTATTTCAATAAAAATAAAGTAATTAGCAATGTTCCAACCCTCAGCTTATTTCAATAAAAATAAAGTAATTAGCAATGTTCCAACCCTCAGCTTATTTCAATAAAAATAAAGTAATTAGCAATGTTCCAACCCTCAGCTTATTTCAATAAAAAATAAAGTGATTAGCAATGTTCCAACCCTCAGCTTATTTCAATAAAAATAAAGTAATTAGCAATGTTCCAACCCTCAGCTTATTTCAATAAAAATAAAGTAATTAGCAATGTTCCAACCCTCAGCTTATTTCCAATAAAAATAAAAATAAAGTAATTAGCAATTTCAATAAAAATAAAGAACCCTCAGCTTATTTCAATAAAAATAAAGTAATTAGCAATGTTCCAACCCTCAGCTTATTTCAATAAAAATAAAGTAATTAGCAATGTTCCAACCCTCAGCTTATTTCAATAAAAATTAAGTGATTAGCAATGTTCCAACCCTCGGCTTATTTCAATAAAAAGAAAGTGATAAGCAATGTTCCAACCCTCAGCTTATTTCAATAAAAAATAAATTAATTAGCAATGTTCCAACCCTCAGCTCATTTCAATAAAAATAAAGTGATTAGCAATGTTCCAACCCTCAGCTTATTTCAATAAAAAAGAAAGTAATTAGCAATGTTCCAACCCTCAGCTTATTTCAATAAAAATAAATTAATTAGCAATGTTCCAACCCTCAGCTTATTCCAATAAAAATTAAAGTAATTAGCAATGTTCCAACCCTCAGCTTATTTCAATAAAAATAAAGTAATTAGCAATGTTCCAACCCTCAGCTTATTTCAATAAAAATAAAGTAATTAGCAATGTTCCAACCCTCAGCTTATTTCAATAAAAATAAAGTAATTAGCAATGTTCCAACCCTCAGCTTATTTCAATAAAAATAAAGTAATTAGCAATGTTCCAACCCTCAGCTTATTTCAATAAAAATAAAGTAATTAGCAATGTTCCAACCTCAGCTTATTTCAATAAAAATAAAGTAATTAGCAATGTTCCAACCCTCAGCTTATTTCAATAAAAATAAAGTGATTAGCAATGTTCCAACCCTCAGCTTATTTCAATAAAAAAGAAAGTAATTAGCAATGTTCCAACCCTCAGCTTATTTCAATAAAAATAAAGTAATTAGCAATGTTCCAACCCTCAGCTTATTTCAATAAAAATAAAGTAATTAGCAATGTTCCAACCCTCAGCTTATTTCAATAAAATTAAGTAATTAGCAATGTTCCAACCCTCAGCTTATTTCAATAAAAATAAAGTAATTAGCAATGTTCCAACCCTCAGCTTATTTCAATAAAAATAAAGTAATTAGCAATGTTCCAACCCTCAGCTTATTTCAATAAAAATAAAGTAATTAGCAATGTTCCAACCCTCAGCTTATTTCAATAAAATTAAAGTAATTAGCAATGTTCCAACCCTCAGCTTATTTCAATAAAAATAAATTAATTAGCAATGTTCCAACCCTCAGCTTATTTCAATAAAAATTAAAGTAATTAGCAATGTTCCAACCCTCAGCTTATTTCTATAAAATAAATGAAGGGTTTAGTAACAAGTAAAAGTTACTAAACGTAATATTAGACACGAGGGCCGAAGGCCCGAGTGTGTAATATGGCATTGAAAAACCGAGGCCGAAGGCCGAGGTTTTTTAATGCTGAGTTTAGTAACTTTAACGAGTTATTAAACTGAATTATGCACCATCATTACTCGAAAAAATGACAATATTTTCAAACACAAGGAAATGTTTTAAATCAAGATTTGAAGGTACTGTTTGCTCAACTGTGTGAAATAAATTGTTACGCACTGTTCTACTGCACCATAATAAATTATTATGACCTACAGTGCGTAATAAATTCAGATATCGGCACTACAGTGCGCAATAATTTATTGCACACGGTACCCTGGTGCGTATAGGGTTTTTGAAGACATAGCATAAACACGCTTGGAAGGTGCATAACAGATATATTCAAACTTGAGCTGAAGACTAAGGACGGTCGTCGAGGTCACATCAAGGAAGCTCTTGGAACCCACGGGCATTGCAAGATAACGTTTGATAAGCCAATCAAGCAGAGCGACACGGTAGTGATGAACTTGTATAAGAGGGTATTTCCTACATGGCACTTCCAGTACAGCTAATTAAGCGATAATTAGCTGCTAATTAAGCGATAATTAGCTGCTAATTGAGCGATAATTAGCTGCTAATTAAGCGATAATTAGCTGCTAATTTAGCGATAATTAGCTGCTAATTAAGCGATAATTAGCTGCTAATTAAGCGATAATTAGCTGCTAATTAAGCGATAATTAGCTGCTAATTGAGCGATAATTAGCTGCTAATTAAGCGATAATTAGCTGCTAATTTAGCGATAATTAGCTGCTAATTTAGCGATAATTAGCTGCTAGTTGGCAGTTACTCAGTTCATTTTGAGTTAATTAACGGTCGATTGAGTTTCATTTTATCACCTGATTAATGTACTGATTATATAATTTAGACGTGTGATAATCCAATGTCTTAACAAATACTGGGGGCTTTGCGTGACATTTTTACTTTTCATGCTTCATTGGTAAGCATTGACACTACAAGCAGGAACTTGCCGAATCAAGCTGAACAACCCGAAATCACCCCAAACCAACCCCAAAACCTCCCGAATCAAGCCGAAACAACCCAAAACAAGCGAATCAACCCAGGTCATGGTTAGGGTTGTATTGGGGTTGATTCGGAGATGTTTTTGGGTTGGTTCGAGGTGGTTTCGGGTTGGTTCGGGGATGTTTTTAGGTTGGTTCGGGGATGTTTTTGGGTTGGTTAGGGGATGTTTTTGGGTTGGTTCGGGGATGTTTTTGGTTGGTTCGGGGATGTTTTTAGGTTGGTTCGGGGATGTTTTTGGGTTGGTTCGGGGATGTTTTTGGGTTGGTTCGGGGATGTTTTTGGGTTGGTTCGGGATGTTTTTGGGTTGGTTCGGGATGTTTTCGGGTTGTTCCGGATCCGCTTGTTTCCGCACGATTCGGCTTGATTTGACCAGTTCCTGTTTGTTGTATCAAATGATCGGCTTTTAACTGTACTCTGATTAATTCATTCAAAACCCACTTGTCTTCCACTAAATTTTAAAAATCATTGTACGCTGCTCTAAAAGAAAATAGTTAATTCGATAGTTCCACTATGATACGTCTTGCTCCATCATACTGACCTCTGATCGTTCTTCGTTATTAAAAATAACCGTTATTATTTATAGTTTTACAACCTCCCAAATCAGGAAATTAACTTATCAATATTTTAGGTCAAATGAAATTCATGTCACTTTGACAGAACACGAACATTGGTCCCTAATAGCAACCTATATCGCCTCAAAGTAACCTTTTTAAGGCAAACCTTTTTAAAGCAAGCTTTAGAAAGCAACCTTTAGAAAGTAACCCTCTGAAAGCAACCTTTATAAAGCAACCTTTAGAAAGTAACCTTCAGAAAGCAACCTTTATAAAGCAACCTTTTGAAAGTAACCTTCAGAAAGCAACCTTTATAAAGCAACCTTTAGAAAGTAACCTTCAGAAAGCAACCTTTATAAAGCAACCTTTTGAAAGTAACCTTCAGAAAGTAACCTTTTGAAAGTAACCTTTTGAAAGTAACCTTCAGAAAGTAACCTTTTGAAAGCAACCTTTTGAAAGTAACCTTTATAAAGCAACCTTTATAAAGCAACCTTTTGAAAGCATCCTTTTGAAAGCATCCTTCAGAAAGTAACCTTTTGAAAGCATCCTTCAGAAAGCAACCTTCAGAAAGTAACCTTTTGAAAGCAACCTTTTGAAAGTAACCTTCAGAAAGTAACCTTTTGAAAGCATCCTTTTGAAAGTAACCTTCAGAAAGCAACCTTTTGAAAGTAACCTTCAGAGAGTAACCTTTATAAAGCAACCTTTAGAAAGAAACTTTTAGAAAGCGACCTATTCTACCTCCGCTCGGTCAAATAAAAAGAAGCATTATCTATTATTACAGACTTATCGTGGTAAGCTCTCTGTTAGCAATACTCAACGAAGGTAAACCGTTACTGCGGTTTTTCAATGCCGAAAAGAAAGAAAGTTTCCGCTGGCAAGTTGTCTCGGATTGGACCTGGGCTGTTCCTCGGAAACAAAGGTGCTGCCCAGGAGCTCCTGCTGGGAGATGACATTCAGTTAATTGCTGTGTTAAACGTTGGGGCGGGACCGCGGTCAGTACATGACAATACTCTCAGAATCAGCGTCAAAGACCAGGAGGATTGCAGTATGTTGGAATTCTTCGAAGAAGCATGTGCTTTTCTTGATACACATCTTAGGGTCGCGTTACACCCAAGGCTTCCTAAATTGGAATTCCGCCGTGAATTTGAAAGTCTGAGGATCGGAAGAAGCACGGTTGATTATGCTCAGAATCCGAGCTTTGCTGTGAACCCAAACAATAGCACCGGCTCTTGTAGCGCTCTTGTAGCCCACCAATGCTGTGGTGCGAGAAACACGGGCAATAAAGCCCACAATACGGGGGCAGGTCCCCATGTCAGCATTCCGGTCAGTGAGCGCCCGGAGAAAGCAGTGCTGGTCAGTGAGCGCCCGGAGAAAGCAGTGCTGGTCAGTGAGCGCCCGGAGAAAGCAGTGCTGGTCAGTGAGCGCCCGGAGAAAGCAGTGCTGGTCAGTGAGCGCCCGGAGAAAGCAGTGCTGGTCAGTGAGCGCCCGGAGAAAGCAGTGCTGGTCAGTGAGCGCCCGGAGAAAGCAGTGCTGGTCAGTGAGCGCCCGGAGAAAGCAGTGCTGGTCAGTGAGCGCCCGGAGAAAGCAGTGCTGGTCAGTGAGCGCCCGGAGAAAGCAGTGCTGGTGCACTGCCGTGCCGGGATGCGCCGCTCCCCCACCCTTGTGTGTGCTTACTTCGTGTACCTGGGTTGGAGTGTTGACACTGCAGTGGCTTTCGTGAGGGGCAAGAGAAGCATTGCTTGCCCAGGTAGGCATCAGCTGGAAGATTTGAAAGCTTGGGAGGGACTCTGTAACACTAACTCTGAAGTCCCATCAGAAGACATTTAGCCCGTGAGAATTGTGTAGTTTGGTCAGTATTTGCATGCACCCTGCAGTTGTCATATTTCCCACCATATAATTCCTTGTTATTTGCGTTTTTCATGTAATGAAAAACATAAAAAAGCAAGGTATTGACTCATTGAAAAATACATTAGGGAACGCTCAAAATGGCCACACCCATTTTTCCCTCCCCACTGGCCTTTTTGTGAATACAAAAAGGCAAATGAGAGGGTTGGCAGAGATCGTGGTTTGGGAATGTGAGAATAGGGATATGTGTATATCAGGTCCAGATTTACAATAGAACTACTGTAATTTCTGAAAAGTGCCCGGATTGCTCCTTTATAATATTAGTCGCGAAAATGTCCGTCCGTCCTTCCGTCCGTCCCCTTATCACTAATCTTCAAAGTCACGAATTTTATAATCATTGGCTGTCGGTTGTCAAAACTAAAGTCTGACTTGGTCCATCCGTGGAAAATGCTCAAATTCTCTAAAATTATCATAAATTCTAAATTGAAGGGATGTCGAAGAATTCGTGACTTAAAATCTTAGGAGTGAGTTGGGCTATGCATTGAGGGATAAGATGATAAGGCTTCGGTTCTGTATTAGTTTTAGTTCCAAACTGTATCACTATTCGATTGTATACTGAATTCGACTAAGTTCAAAAAATACGTTGGGTCGATGTGATTTGTGAAAGACAAATGATTCTTTTCGGAACGAGTGACAGCATTGAAACAGAAAGCATGAAATTTGAAATTTTGAAGATCAGATGAAAAGTGACATAAACAGTCAAGTGATATCAACAGTCAAGAAAATACAGCGTGTGAACAAAAGGTTACACTATATTCTGATGAGAAACGTTGACCAATTCAACGAAATGGCGCGAAATCTACAACGAACTGATTATAACAACTTGGTACGTAAGAACGCGCGCGCAAGAATTTCAGAAGAAATGGCACGTGCCAATGCATGTTCTCGGTGGTCGCGCGCAGCATTGGCGCAATATTTATACTCCTGCCTGTTGTAGTATGATGCTAAGGTTACATCAAGCACCGCCGGGGAGGGAAATTAAGCGCCTGCATACGGGTACATCCCCCAAACAAGATAAGAGGAAATAAGCCCGCAGGCGCAATTCTTGTTGACAGTAGGAAAATTCAGTAATTCATATGTTTATGGTCATATAACATGATGGGTGTCTGAACCTATGTTTTGCGGGACGCTGAATCGGTTGGAAGGGTTATTTTTAGGCTCTGAAAATCACAGGTGGTAGGGAACACACTAATTTTGACCGTGAGAACTTTTGATGGATTGATGTATCTAATCATTATGCATTTTACTCTGCATCTTGAATGTTAACTTGACGAGTCAGTGTTTTTGAAATTTGAAAATCGTAATTTTTGACCATTTTTTGGACAGGAGCCAACTTTTAAAATTCATATCTTCACTTCTGAGGCCTAAATCAAAAATCTGATTAATAACAAGTTTTTTATGCTCAGATAGAACATAACTACCAAGTTTCAAGGGTTTTACTTAAAAACTGTATGAGATAGATAGGAGGAGATAGATTTTAAAGTTAATTTTCGGCAAAATGGGTCGTAAGTTTGCGTGTGCACTGTAATTACAGGTGAAATCGCGAGTCGAAAAATTCTTTACTTCGGCTACTCGGCTAGGAACAATATTTTTTACATGGGGTAAAAACCTACCGGTAGCTAGCATCCTCCTCTATCAGAAACAACAAAAAACCGGAAAATGACCTCGGACCCCCCCCTTTATTGATGACACAATACCTTCATAGTGCAGCAATGGGATGTTCCAGTAGGATTCACCCGGATCAGAAGCGTACCTATTATATTCACTTCCCCAATGTGTTGGTGGGTTATATTAAGGATACCCATATGGACCAGGGTTTACTTGGGATTTCAAACCCTGGAAAACTTTATGTTTTCCGGATGTTTGACCAGGTTAACCAATACAAAACAGTCGCACCACGGAGCCAAGAGCAAAGTCAGACTCAGAGAGCCTCGTGGCCTTGTGTAGCTAAGTGCCAGAGTAGCAGTATAAGAGACTGTACACTGAACCAGGGTTTATTAAAATTTACTGTTTAAGAATCAGAGATTGGCTGAAGTCATCAAGAGACCAATTGGTCAGAAGAATCTGCCATGCCGATGGTAAGGAACACAGCAGTCAAATAATATATGGTTTGCATGGACTTACATGAAAGATTTAACATGAGTCAGACAGGGGTCAGAGGTCAGAGCAGACAAAATCGGACAGTGGCTTGCCATATGTAGAAAATAAGCGGAACACTTGGACCATTGATTCAGTCTCTTGAAATTAAGGGTAGCTTAGGGGCAGTGTGGCTAGCATGCAAGGCTACGACATACCATTATGTGATGCAAAAGTAATCCAGAAATTCCAAGAGGCAAAGTGGGCGTAGCACCTATCGTGGTAAATAAATAAATATATGGTAAATAATATATAATACGTCCAAAAAGGTTCTAGACCTCTGTTCGGACTGAAATTACAGTTTAATTCCAATAATATTCAATCTTTCAAAAAAGCCCTCTGAAGTCAGGAGTCCACAAAAAATGGCATTATAGCCCCAAAACTTACACAAAAACTGTTAAAAACACCCTGCAGAATGGCTAAGCCTTATCGACTGTCACGATTTGTCCCTGCTTGATGAAGTGCTTCTTGTCGGGATGTTCAGTCTTTTTACGCTTCAAGTCCAGGACCAACTCTCTGCGTTGAGATCGCTCTTCAGGGGACATGTCGGGCGAAACGTACACTGACTTCAATGCCTCAACGGATCTTAGTCGTTTTGCTTTGTAGAGTATCTGCTGCACCGGAACATAGCCATTCAACGTTACTTTCACTGCTCTAGGTTTTCCAGCAATCGTCTTCCCAATACGTGAAGCCACGAAGGTAGGCTTTTCCTCTACAGAAAGAAACACCTGTTCCACTTTCCCTGACAAATTCTCATCTTTCTCCTCTGGAAGCCCAAATAGCATCACATTTTTAGATCGATCTTCTTCCTCAACAACAGCTTGCACAACTTTCTTCAGGGCATCAGGGGAGATAACAGCTGCGGGTGTTGGCCCAGCTGTCAGGACACTGCTGTACGACTTGATCTCTGACTGCATCGTGTCCTTAACAGTCGACTGAACTGTAGTCTGTAGAGACTGGAGCTGCTCTGTTTTGCATTTTAACTGCTCTTCTTGTAACCTTATCATCTTTGACTGGGTTCCAGGCAACTCAGTTTTTAGCTCTCTATTAGCTCTCCGCATTTCATTCACTAGCTCGTACTGACTCTGGATAACGGAATAAGCATCAGCTAGCAGTTCGGCAAGTTTCGCTTTCTTGAGGACGGCTTCTTCAACGCTTCCCCGGAAATAACTTCGACCTTTTTCGTAGCTTCACGGAATTCTTCCAGCCATTCTTCTGTTTCTTCACGGAGATCGTCCAAACTATGCTGCTCGTATCTGTGTAACGGTACGAGGATTCCATCCTCTGAATACTTATCTCTGATAGCTTCCTCCTCAGAATCCATGATGTATAGGTTTATACACCGTGTATACTGTATATCTCAGCACACAGTAATGCAGCAGTCACTACTCAATAACGCATGCAGAGAGGGCTTGATTAGCAACCAAATGTAAAATGCAATATTCAGCAATATCGTGGACTGCCATCTATAAAATATGTGATGCTCAAAACCTAGAAATGGCTATCCGTTTCGATTCAGTGTCCTGAAAAACATGGCATCGGACACACATCATGTAGTACAAAAATCAGTCGAAAATTCCCGCAGTTATAGTGGGCGTGGTCCCTAAGGCATCTGTGATGCTTAGAGCCTAAATAGAACACTTCCAATCGATTCATAGGTTCTGCCGTAACTTTTTTACGTTCTCACTGAAATTTCCGAGTAGGAACTCGAAAATTCAAGTGAGAACGTAAATTATGAATTTCAACTGGTGCGCAACTGGTGAATTAAACCTTCAACTCGATCTTATTTTGGCGACCCTTCTTCCAACCTTGAGCATTAATTACGGAAAATCTCAAAATTACAAGCCTAAATTAAAAATTAAAAATACCATTCTTAGGAAGACACTTTTTTACCACCCTGTAAAAAATCGCGCGTTTTCAATTTCTAGTTTGTCAGTTTTTCTGGGAAAGCAAAGGCTCTTACCTTGAACTACCTCTCTCGATTTTAATAATCAATAATATGTATGCATGGGTAATACATACACATACATACACATACATACACATACATACACATACATACATATACATACATACATACACATACATACACATAAACATACATACACATACACATACATACACATACATACACATACAAACACAAACATACACATACATACACATACATACACATACATAGCATACACATACATACACATACATACACATACATACACATACATACATACACATACATACACATACATACACATACATACACATACATACACATACATACACAATACACATACATACACGTCATACATACATATACATACATACATACACATACATACACATACATATATATACATACAAACACAAACATACACATATGAGGTACAAAGTAAAACTGCGATGGTTCCCAACTTTAAGTTTCACGAAAAGTATGATGAGTACTAATCGATCGTCAAGGTGCAACCGATCATAAGTGAAAATGACAGAAATGATATCTGGATTACTCCTTTATAAATTTCCTCCCACGCAGAATACAATAAAAAGCCGAAATCGGCCGAAAATGAGAAATTTGGGCGACTCAGATTGGTAAAAATGATTAAAAAAAGCTTGTTAAAATCTGACTATAAAATCTAGAAAATTACGACGTAATAAAAATTGGTAAAGTTGATGAAACACTCAAACACCGTTTAATCAGTACTAAAATATACGACAGAAAGGTAAAATAGCTAAGAACAAAATCGTATTAAAAATTTTCTTCTGTGTCGACACTTGGAAACAAGTTCCGTCCGTTTATTTATACAAGACTTGTTTTTTAGAATTAAAAGTTTTTCTGTCAGACACAGGTTGCAAAATTTAGAGCCAGCTGTGTAACTCTTGCACGTAGCAAGTGTTTTCCAATTAAGCTCATACTGAATTTCCTTGTCCTTCAGTTCCCAAATTAATTTTGAAAGTTCTGTTTCGTTTCTATATCTATCAGCTCTAAACGATTTGTTATGATTTCTCCACCGCGTTTTGAAGTCCCCCTCGGCAAGTCCTATGTATGAGTAGGATTCTCCGTCCTCAGTTAACACATCGGCCTGGTAGACTGACGAGGTAACGAGGCAATGCCCCTGCAGTGGACAATTGGGCTTGTCTCTGCAGTTGCACTGCCTCGCACCCCCGTCGCTCTCAGTAGCCTCCAGGACCGATTTGTTGTGATTCTTGATAATCCTACCCACACTAGGCATACACGAGTAGCTCAGTTTGACAGTGTTACGGTTGATGATCTTGTGCAGCCGATGGTCTTTAGGGAAGTGTCTGTCGAGGATGCTGAAGAATCTCCGTCCGAGGTCCGTCTTGACATTTGTGCTGTAGGGGGGATTGAACCAAACGACATTCCTTGTACGTCTTCTTCTCTTGGGTGTTGTCTGTGGAGTTTGGTAGGAGAGGGGCTGATCGTAACCACTGGATTCCAGGGCAACATCGTACTCCTGCTTTGTGTCGTTGAAGTGTTGTTCAGTGCTGGATATGCTGCTAAGCCTTTTGGAGATCATGTCGGGGATGTTCTTGATGATACTAGGGGGATGATTTGACTTAGCATTGACGTACAAGGGGGTGTCATTTGGCTTCTTGTAGGGTCTGTAAGATTTGTCTTTGAGGAATAGCTCCACATCCAAGTAGTTGACTGAATCATCGTGTATTTCAACAGTGATTTTCAGCCCCTCACGCTTGAATGCGGCATGGAGTTTCTTCCTGATGCTGTCCAACTTAGGTCCGTTGGAATTCCCGATTATTGCTAATCCGTCATCCCTATACAGACCTAAGTCTTCTTTTGGGATGATGCTGTTGAGTTTGTTGAGCAGGTAGATGCCAATTAGCTCCGAAGTTTCTGCTCCGTCCAGGCTTCCCATGGTGACATCGAAGTTTGTGTCTGACTTCTTGACCCAGCATTGCCCGTCGTTGAAAAGGAATGACTGTTTGGTCAGTCTGATTATCTCCTTCTCGTCGTTGGACAAGTCTGTGACTGATTCCGCGAACTCCAGAGCACGATCCAACAGGCCTGATGATATCGAGGGATAAAACTCCACGATGTCAAACTTGATGAATCGAGCCTTCCTTGTGTTCTGCATGTTTCGGAACCACGTCAGCACGTCTGATGTACTTTTCCACTGGTTGACGCCCGTCCTTACACGTATCTCCGAGACTACCCGTTCAATGATGCATTTGCTGACTTTCCCGAGGTCTGACTTGGCGGGGTTAATCAAACGGCACGGATGAGCTGAATAAAAAAAATTTTTGTGGTCTTTGTAAGTGATGAAACATTGGTTTTCTGAGTACTTTTCCAGTCTGTCGTCAATTTCAAGTGTTGAAGCCAGTGTTCTTGTAGAATCATCAACTTTTTTCTGGTCGGCCTGATTTCCTAATTTGTAGTCCTTAGTGATGTTGTTTAAGAGCGTCTTTTTATAAATTTCAGGTGACACCTGGTAGAGGTTAGTAGTTTTGTCAGCCTCCACTATAACCTTACTACCAGTTTTTAAGTCTTTGATGTCCTTGGCCATTTTATCCTGAAATTCATTTGTGTTCTTTGAAAATTTTATGTTACTTATCATGGTGTACAATTCGCTTTCAAAATTAAAAAGAGCTGGGGTAGGAGGCTTCAGCATCCTGGACAGACACTTCCCTAAAGACCATCGGCTGCACAAGATCATCAACCGTAACACTGTCAAACTGAGCTACTCGTGTATGCCTAGTGTGGGTAGGATTATCAAGAATCACAACAAATCGGTCCTGGAGGCTTCTGAGAGCGACGGGGGTGCGAGGCAGTGCAACTGCAGAGACAAGCCCAATTGTCCACTGCAGGGGCATTGCCTCGTTACCTCGTCAGTCTACCAGGCCGATGTGTTAACTGAGGACGGAGAATCCTACTCATACATAGGACTTGCCGAGGGGGACTTCAAAACGCGGTGGAGAAATCATAACAAATCGTTTAGAGCTGATAGATATAGAAACGAAACAGAACTTTCAAAATTAATTTGGGAACTGAAGGACAAGGAAATTCAGTATGAGCTTAATTGGAAAACACTTGCTACGTGCAAGAGTTACACAGCTGGCTCTAAATTTTGCAACCTGTGTCTGACAGAAAAACTTTTAATTCTAAAAACAAGTCTTGTATAAATAAACGGACGGAACTTGTTTCCAAGTGTCGACACAGAAGAAAATTTTTAATACGATTTTGTTCTTAGCTATTTTACCTTTCTGTCGTATATTTTAGTACTGATTAAACGGTGTTTGAGTGTTTCATCAACTTTACCAATTTTTATTACGTCGTAATTTTCTAGATTTTATAGTCAGATTTTAACAAGCCTTTTTTTATCATTTTTACCAATCTGAGTCGCCCAAATTTCTCATTTTCGGCCGATTTCGGCTTTTTATTGTATTCTGCGTGGGAGGAAATTTATAAAGGAGTAATCCAGATATCATTTCTGTCATTTTCACTTATGATCGGTTGCACCTTGACGATCGATTAGTACTCATCATACTTTTCGTGAAACTTAAAGTTGGGAACCATCGCAGTTTTACTTTGTACCTCATAGAGAGCTCCCGGATTTATCTGGTAGAGCACTGTTTGTGTGAAGATCAACTGTCATTGTACACATACATATTACATACATACACATGCATACACATACATATTACATACACATACATACATACACATACATACACATACATACACATACATACACATACATACACATACATACACATACATACACATACATACACATACATACACATACATACACATACATACACATACATACACATACATACACATACATATTACATACACATACATACACATACATACACATACATACACATACAAACACATACATACACATACATACACATACATATTACATATATATTACATACATACACATACATATTACATACACATACATTCACATACATACGCACACACAAACTCATGTCATGATGTAATACATGTTTAGAGGAATGTTGTTAATGAACTCATCTTATGTTACTTGATACGCCTCCTACACTCTAAGATGTGTGGGACGACTTGTATTAAGAATATACTTGGGTCTCCGGTTTTTGTTGTTGTATTTCGCTACCATCCGTTAGTGTAGTGTTCTATGCCTGTTTTTTTCTCGGGATGTCGTGCAAGAAAAACCGAGAAAGCTGAGTTTGTCATTCATTTGATAATTGATGCGTTTAGGGTACATCTGTGGACTGGTCATTGACCAGTAAAGCGTCATTATAAAAGTGAAATTTAAGGTGCTTTTAAATTTTCAAAAACAATCATTTTAAGTGTTAGAACAATGATCAGGAATTGGTCAGTAGGGGTTTACCAGGGGTCAGTAGGGGTTCACCAGGGGGTCAGTAGAGGTTCACCAGGGGGTCAGTAGGGGTTCACCAGGGGGTCACTAGGGTTCACCAGAGGGTCAGTAGGTGTTCACCAGGGGTCAGTAGGGGTTCACCAGGGGTTAGTAGGGGTTCACCAGGGGGTCAGTAGGGGTTCACCAGGGGTCATAGTAGGGGTTCAGCAGGCTGGTCAGTAGGGGTTCACCAGGGGGTCAGTAGGGGTTCACAAGGGGTCAGTAGGGGCTGACAAAGGGGTCAGCAGGGGGTCATTGGTATACTTCAATCCGACCCTAAATGCATAACGTACTGTTTTGTGCAATGTATAATGTACTGTGTTGTGCAATGCATAACGTTGGTACTGTGTAGTGAAATTCATTACGTAGGTACTGTGTAGTGAGATGTATAACGTTGTAGTGAGATGTATAACGTAAGTGTGTGTTGTGAAATGCATAATGTACTGTGAAGTGAAATTATAACGTAAGTCTGTGTAGTGAAATGCATAATGTACTGTGAAGTGAAATGAAAGTGCGACATAACAAGGATAACAAATAATTACTTTTTATTACATTGTAATGTCAAAAGAATATACATATCTAATATCCTAGCCTTCTGTAAACATCATGTTTTCATTTTCCCCAGATCTGTCGGAATTGTAGCTTCCTCCTTCCGTAATGGCCGGGATTAAATGGATTGTGCTGTTGAGTGCGGTTGTGTTTGATTGAGGAGTAGTGAATAATTTATGTGATGTAATGGTTCTGTTGACTGCATAGAGATCACATTCGTAGAGAAGATGATTTTCATTTTCAATGATATCACTGCCTAGACAGAGTTTACACCAGAAACAGATTCTATTTTCCTTTGGAACATTTCTATATCTGCCTCTTTAAATTTCTAAGTGGTGTGCACAAATTCTGAGCCTAGTTAGGTTATGCCTATTTTTACAGTTATCAGCAAGATCAAGGTAGGGTTCCTTCGTAAAAGATGATTTATAGATCCTATAGTATTAGTAAGAGAGCTTGGTGGAAATACTGAGGTTGCTATCCCAGACATCTTTGAAATGCTTTTTGAAGGATTTGATAATGTGTATTATTGAAAACCGTTCACTGGGGAGAGGCTGGAGCTTTTGCGCTGGTAGAATTTTCCTGATGCCATGATGGATGGATTATGAAGTTATTTGGCGTGATGTTTGTGTTTGGAGTGTTTCTCATGGAGGAATTCGTTGAGTTGGTTTTGTTTTTGATGAGAGTGATGTATGAATGTATGATGATACATGATCAGCAGAGTAGCATGTGTCAGTTTTAAGAATCGATTCAATGCTGCTAAACCAATCTAGTTTGAGACGCTTCTGCTCTTGATAGGCCAATGAAACGAGTGAATTGTTATTTAGGCCCTTGACTCGGTGGAAATATCTCAAAGTTATCATAATGCCCTCGTCGATAATTGGATACCTCCCTTATTCGCCCCAGACACCTGTGTTTGATGCTTTGCGGTTAACACCTAGACCGCTAGAGCCCATTTAAAGAAATGAGTGTGAATACGTTCACACTCGGCCTGTACAATTTTCTTGTGTATGCTGCTGTTGCTATCAACATGCTCCTGCCTAGAATGCTTGGTTAAGCTGCGAATGATTGGCATTCCGGGTACCCAAAGAGGTGCTCCATCGAGTGCTATAGGCTTAATGTGGTGAGTGCTCTGAAAGAAAGATTATTTTTTATTAACAGTGCTTTTAAGACTGTATAGTGATCTCAATGCTTTTTTCTTGAGCTCATTTCTAGTTATTCTGAATTTCCCGTTCTTGTCAATTATAACAATAAGATAACAATAAGAATCAGCATTCAGGACAGGTTTATTACATAAATTGAGTGGGACAGTGTCGGTGTTGGAAGTTGAGTTAAATGTTATAAGTTTGGTTTTAGCCATGTTGATTTCAACCCCTCAGGTGGAACAAAAATCAGATAGTGATTCAAGTTGATTTTGCAGAGTAACTGGGTCCAGTGCAATCAAATGTCTTATCTATAAAGGTGTATGGGTATACTACAAACATAACAAAATACTGTACATCGATTTTCTAATTCAAGGATTGACATAAGAGGCGGAAGAGACTAAATGAATCATCAGCGGTTACCCTACAGTTGTAAGGTCTCCCTGCCATCTGCGATGTAGGTGTCCCATCAGCAGGTGACAAAGGGAAACGGAGGATGCCCTTGTACCCTCACAGCTTACATCTTAAAATATGAACCATCTGCCCAGAGAGGTGATTCGTTTGGTTCATGAGCATGGGACAATTAGGGTGCTTAACCAATGACCCTACTGACCCCTACTGAACCCCTACTGACCCCCTACGAACCCCTGGTGAACCCCTACTGACCCCCCCTGGTGAACCCCTACTGACCCCCTACTGACCCTCTACTGAACCCTACTGACCCCTTGGTGAACCCCCCTAGTCAGACCCTCTACTGATCAACTTTATGTCAATAAATGTCAAGAGCTAAATTAGCACATAAGTACAATGCTAAGTCTATTAAAACTAAATAATAAATATATACATCTTATAAATTCAAATTATCTTGGTCAATAAAACTTTGGTGAAAATTATACAACCTTGGTGATCCCCTTCGACCACTTTCTGATCATGATTATCACACCAAGTTTGGTTAGTCAGTAAAACACACAATTTTGTAGTGTATACTTCGTGGTTACATCCTTAGCTGCAAAATTATAAATTGGTTAAAATACAAAATTATCAACTTTATGTCAATAAATTAATAAAATGTCAAGAGCTAAATTACAATACAAGTACAATGCTAAGTCTACGCTAAAACTAAATAATAAATATATACATCTTATAAATTCAAATTATCTATAAATTCAATCATGAAAGAAACTAAGTTATTACGGAATTAATAATTACAATTACAATCATTTCAGTTACAATAATTTGGGGTGAGATCATTAAGATCATCGCTCTACTTTGCACCGGTTTAAGCCTATACAATTAGTTCTATACTTTTCAATGAATTTAAATTCACACCTATTTAATTGTCTGGGGTTACATTCTTTAAGAATAGCAAACTTGTAGATATCTATACTAAACCGACCAAACCTATCTAAATGGAGCTCATATGCGTGAATTGACAATGCAGACTTCTTGTAATCATATTAAAACAATCACGATGGCCGTTTATTCTTTGAGGAAATTTCTGCATTTGGCTAAAATAGGTGTCTTCAATTACAACATGGTAAGTGTCTTCAATTATGGTATTACAAATCGTACATTGCGCTACATATACAGTTTTTTGTCTTACAATTATAGCGATTTGGTATATTAACTCTCTGATCATTTACTGAAATTCCATCACTGAATTCTCCCAAAGGGGAGCTCCACATTTCTGAACCTGATTTCTACCCTGTTCAACTGGTTCTCTACAGATGGCACTGTTTCTGAGTACCCTGTTCCCAATTGAACATCCCTTTTTGGGTGCAAGAACTACCCTAATAGGACCCAATAATGTTTGAAGGTCAGGTTCAATGGTTTTCAGCATCTCCTTCAGTTGTGGCATTTCCGTAAAATACTGGACTGGGAAAACTATTGAGCTAGACTGGGGCTGATTTAACCCTGTCCTGTTATCTGAGCTGCCTGTTTGCTGAAGGACTTTGGGCTCTAGTTCATTCAGGATTTCGGGGTTGTGCCCACTTCTTTCCAGATCAGTTTTGAGTCTCAGTAGTTCTGCTTTGCAGGTATCCTCTCTGGAATTCCTGTTTACAACCCTTAGCATTTGCGAGAATGCAACTGATTTGAAAATGTGCGTGGGATGGAAACTTTCAGTTCGTAAGTAGTTTCTCGCATCTGTTGGTTTTGTGTACAACTTGTACTGGATCTTGTTCTCATCATCCAAGTAGGTACAAAGTTACAACTAGGAAGTTCACTTCCTTCCCAATTACCCAGCTACCGAATCTAATACCAAACCTAGATGCTAGGCCATTGAGCTTTGTTACAAAGGCACTGAACTGTCTTGAAGTGCCGTTCCATATGAGGAAGCAATCATCTATGTATCTTCTAAACATGACTATCAATTGATCCCATGATGAAAAGTTGTCCTTGATATTATCAACAACAAGCCAATGAAGAAAGATGTCCTCAATTTGTGTTGAGTCACATCCCCCCATTGGTATTCCCTTCAAGGATTTGAAACTTTCATTACGGAAGGTTACATAGGACTGATCAAAGGATATTTCTGTGAAGTTCAACAGAGCTTCCTTTGTGCCAGTTGCTGTCGTTTGATCAGCAGCAAAGCAAGCCCTCGTGGCTTGAAGAGCAAGGGAAGGATCTATTGACGGGTACAGTGCTTCGACATCTAGTGTTGCTAATGACAGATTCCCACTTTTTGGGGATTCATTGTACCTTCCAATTTGTCGGAGCAAGTCAGGGGTGTCGAGTATATATTACTCGCCACAATAGTCTTTTGGTAAAGTGCGGACTAGACCACTGTCCTAGTCTGTACAATGGTCTGTACTAACCTGCATTAATGAATCGTTGTGGTGGGATGCTTTTATTTTAAATCTGCTCTTCATTGATTGATTGATTGATTGATTGATTGAAAACCCTCGTGAGGGCACCGCTAAGGGCTTTTAAATATATGATATTATATTGTACTTTACATTCAAAAAATATATGGATATACTATAATCACTTTATTATAAACGTTAAATCACTCAATCAAATAGAAATATAGAAAGTAAAACTTCAAGTCGAGCTATATATGCCATCTTCGGCTCACCGTCTTTATTATGGTGGAAGGGGTGTAGTGAAAAGTGGCTTATTTTTGAGGGAATTGCTTTAACAATGAGGGAATCCCTTATAATAGAAAGGGAAACACTTAAAATGATAGGGAAACCCTCACCAAAAGCATGTCTTTTTCAGTGATTCTATCACGCTTTCCCTTAAGATTCTAGGCGAATTTCTAAGGTTCTGGAGTTCCATATAAGGCTACCCAGGAGTACAAAATATTGCCCGGGAGTCCGAGAGTGTTATTCAGAAGTACGATAGAGTTGTTCAGGAGTCCAATAAGGTTGTTTAAGAGTCCGAGAGGGTAGTTCAGAAGCACGAGAGTGGTGATCAAGAGTAGGAGAGGGTTGCTCAGGAGTTCGATAGAGTTGTTTTACAGTACGAAGCGTAGTTCAGGATTACGTGAGGGTTGGTAAGGAGTACGTGAGGGTTCTTCTGGAGTACAAGAGGGTTCTTCTGGAGTACAAGAAGGTTTTTCAGGAGTACAAGAGGGTTGTTCAGGAGTACAAGAGGGTTGTTTACCTGAGTATGAGAGGGTTTTTCTGGAGTACGATAGTGTTGGTCAGGAGTACAAGAAAGTAGTTCAGGAGTCCGAGAGGGTTGCTCAGAAGTACGATAGAGTTGTTCAGGAGTCCGAGAAGGTTGGACTGGAGTTTTGGTAATTGCATTAATCGATTTCTCCGGCCAAAACACCAAGTATACAAGTATAATTATGCCCTAGTTGAAGCTATATAATAACTTTGAATTTTCGGCCATAATATTTGGGCGTGGTCCAAAATGCCAAAAATATTAATTGTAACGTTTTTACAACTGCTTTAATCGATTTCTCGTGCCAAAAAAACTAGGGTTCAAGTAGAATCATGCGCTAGTTGATGCCATATAATAACTTCGCATTTTCGGCCATGATGCTCTTGCCAAAAAGTGGGCCGCGAGGTCCAAAATGCCCAAAATATTAATTATAGCGTTTTGGTAATTGCTTTAATCGATTTCTCGTGCCAAAAAACCTAGGATTCAAGTATAATCATGCCCTAGTTGAAGCCATATAATAATTTTGGCTTTTCGGCCATAATATTGATGACAAAAAGTGGGCCTGGCCCATAACGGCCAACATATTGGTTTTAGGACTTAGATATAGGTTCTAAACGATTTCTCGTGCCAAAAAACATGGGATTAGAGTATAATCATGCCCTATTTGCTTTTGAATTAATTATTAGCAATTTTTCTTTAAAATTCCCACGGTCAAAAATGGGCGTGGCCACCCTGAGGTTTCCGAAAGTCGAAAATTTGAATCAATTTTTTTGGTGACTCTAGACACCCATTAGAGTCAATTGAACCACTCAAACCTTTGTCAATAATTTTTTCCCAGGCCCTCAACACAATTCCCTTACTATTAAAGAAAATGAAGTTGTTATTATAAAGTCTTCCTAACCCTCTCATTTTGACCTTAAGAAAATGAAGTTGTTATTATTAAGTCTACCTAACCCTCTCATTTTGACCTTAGGAAAATGAAGTTATTATTATAAAGTCTACCTAACCCTCTCATTTTGACCTTAGGAAAATGAAGTTGTTATTATTAAGTCTACCTAACCCTCTCATTTTGACCTTAGGAAAATGAAGTTGTTATTATTAAGTCTACCTAACCCTCTCATTTTGACCTTAGGAAAATGAAGTTGTTATTATTAAGTCTACCTAACCCTCTCATTTTGACCTTAGAAAAATGAAGTTATTATTAAGTCTACCTAACCCTCTCATTTTGACCTTAGGAAAATGAAGTTATTATTAAGTCTACCTAACCCTCTCATTTTGACCTTAGGAAAATGAAGTTATTATTAAGTCTACCTAACCCTCTCATTTTGACCTTATGAAAATTATGTTGTTATTATTAAGTCTACCTAACCCTCTCATTTTGACCTTAGGAAAATGAAGTTATTATTAAGTCTACCTAACCCTCTCATTTTGACCTTAGGAAAATGAAGTTATTATTAAGTCTACCTAACCCTCTCATTTTGACCTTATGAAAATTATGTTGTTATTATTAAGTCTACCTAACCCTCTCATTTTGACCTTAGAAAAATGAAGTTGTTATTATTAAGTCTACCTAACCTCTCATTTTGACCTTAGAAAATGAAGTTATTATTAAGTCTACCTAACCCTCTCATTTTGACCTTAGGAAAATGAAGTTGTTATTAAGTCTACCTAACCCTCTCATTTTGACCTTAGGAAAATGAAGTTGTTATTATACGTCTAACCCTCTCATTTTGACCTTAGGAAAATGAAGTTGTTAACCCTCTCATTTTTCAATAATTTTTCTCAGGCCCTAACACCTCTCATTTGACCTTAGGAAAATGAAGTTGTTATTATAAAGTCTACCTAACCCTCTCATTTTGACCTTAGGAAAATGAAGTTATTATAAAGTCTACCTAACCCTCTCATTTTGACCTTAGGAAAATGAAGTTGTTATTATTAAGTCTACCTAACCCTCTCATTTTGACCTTAGGAAAATGAAGTTGTTATTATTAAGTCTACCTAACCCTCTCATTTTGACCTTATGAAAATGAAGTTGTTATTATTAAGTCTACCTAACCCTTTCATTTTGACCTTATGAAAATGAAGTTGTTATTATAAAGTCTACCTAACCCTCTCATTTTGACCTTATGAAAATGAAGTTGTTATTATAAAGTCTACCTAACCCTCTCATTTTGACCTTAGGAAAATGAAGTTATTATAAAGTCTACCTAACCCTCTCATTTTGACCTTAGGAAAATGAAGTTGTTATTATTAAGTCTACCTAACCTCTCATTTTGACCTTAGGAAAATGTTATTATTAAGTCTACCTAACCCTCTCATTTTGACCTTAGGAAAATGAAGTTGTTATTATTAAGTCTACCTAACCCTCTCATTTTGACCTTAGGAAAATGAAGTTGTTATTAAGTCTACCTAACCCTCTCATTTTGACCTTAGGAAAAAAAAGTTGTTATTATTAAGTCTACCTAACCCTCTCATTTTGACCTTATGAAAAATGAAGTCTTGTTATTATAAAGTCTACCTAACCCTCTCATTTTACCTGAAAACCCTCTCACCTCTCATTTTGACCTTTTTGACCTTAGGAAAATGAAGTTATTATTATTACGTCTAAAATTTTGACCTTAGGAAAATGAAGTTGTTATTATAAGTCTACCTAACCCTCTCATTTTGACCTTATGAAAATGAAGTTGTTATTATAAAGTCTACCTAACCCTCTCATTTTGACCTTAGGAAAATGAAGTTGTTATAAAGTCTACCTAACCCTCTCATTTTGACCTTAGGAAAAAGAAGTTGTTATTATAAAGTCTTCCTAACCCTCTCATTTTGACCTTAGAAAAATGAAGTTATTATAAAGTCTACCTAACCCTCTCATTTTGACCTTAGGAAAATGAAGTTGTTATTATAAAGTCTACCTAACCCTCTCATTTTGACCTTATGAAAATGAAGTTGTTATTATAAAGTCTACCTAACCCTCTCATTTTGACCTTATGAAAATGAAGTTGTTATTATAAAGTCTACCTAACCCTCTCATTTTGACCTTAGGAAAATGAAGTTGTTATTATAAAGTCTACCTAACCCTCTCATTTTGACCTTAGGAAAATGAAGTTGTTATTATAAAGTCTACCTAACCCTCTCATTTTGACCTTAGGAAAATGAAGTTGTTATTATTAAGTCTACCTAACCCTCTCATTTTGACCTTAGGAAAATGAAGTTATTATTAAGTCTACCTAACCCTCTCATTTTGACCTTAGAAAAATGAAGTTGTTATTATTAAGTCTACCTAACCCTCTCATTTTGACCTTATGAAAATGAAGTTGTTATTATTAAGTCTACCTAACCCTCTCATTTTGACCTTAGGAAAATGAAGTTGTTATTATAAAGTCTACCTAACCCTCTCATTTTGACCTTAGTAAAATGAAGTTGTTATTATTAAGTCTACCTAACCCTCTCATTTTGACCTTAGGAAAATGAAGTTGTTATTATAAAGTCTACCTAACCCTCTCATTTTGACCTGAGGAAAATGAAGTTGTTAAGTCTGCTCACCTATCTGTTGTGTTGGGAAGCGATCCAAGGCTTGAGCGGGTCTAACGAGAACACAGTGCTCAACAGAGTGAGGAGAGATCCGTCAAGTGACTTCAACGATTACAGGGAAATCATATACATTCTGGTGAGTGGTTATACCTTCATATTATTTAACTCACGGCCCGTTTGACGAGTTTGAAATCCAGTTACGGAGTGGTCTCGTAACTTTTGCTCAAATCGTTAAATAGTCCTAGATACTGTTGCAACACACTATTTCAGTGTGGATTCCCCATATTCCACTCGGCTTCGCCTCGAGGAATATTCACCAATCCACACCTCAAATTTGTGTTGTAACAGTATATTTAACCATCCCCAGTGGATTTTTTGAAAATTATAATGGCTGGGAATCTGTAAATTAGAGTAAAAAGTGGCTTTTTCAGCTTGGAGTAAAGACCAGCTGGTTTTGGCATGTTTTCATTAAACTGACTGAAATTTCGAAAAATGGCTTCATAACAATAGTTTATTGCTAGCTGGAGAAATAATAGAAACGTACAACAGTGTTTCTCATTGAATTTAAGGCCAGGTAGCGCAGTGGTTAAGGCGTCGTACTTTCAACCGAGAGGTTGGTGGTTCGATTCCCGGCCATGCCTACCGTGCTATCCCATATGTGTGCAGATCGCTCGATACGGAGGGCTCGATAACCTTACATACTAACACTTGCGCGCGCAACTCTTTTATACAGTAACTTACTGTACAAAAGAGTTGCGCGCGCAAGTGTTAGTATGTAAGGTTATCGAACACTCTGTATCGTAATCGAGCGATCTGCACGCATGCAAATTTTGGTATCGATTGGACATGCAAAAATGGTTTAATAAAAGAGTGGAATGGACAAACTTTGTGCGCAGCACTTTCGGTCCGAAACTGATTCATGTTATGCATAGTATTAGGGATCGTTCACATATTGCGTAATCACCTAGGGGGAGGGGAGGTGTTTTCAGATGATTACGTTTAATTACGGGGAGGGGGTTTGGTGGTTGATTACGTAATCAAAATCATCCTATTTTCGACACAATTTTTGAAATTTTGAAAATCAACTCAAAAGCACCATTTTTCGAAACTTACCTCAATATTTCATGAATTTTCTTCAAATGTGAAACATAATCAATATTAAAGTTTTTACACTGTCCATTTTCTTCATTTTCTCAGGGGGTTTGGGCTTTGATTACGTTTGATTACAAGGGGGAGCGAGGGGGGTTGAAGATGGCCAAAAATTGATTACGTAATATGTGAACGATCCCTTACAGGGGCGTGTTGACTCTACATGAACATCATGTGTGCAGATCGCTCGATAACCTTACATACTAACACTTGTATTTTAAACCGAGGCTTCTTGAAATTTTGATTGACACTTTTGCGACAAGATAAACTGCTCTTTAAGGGAGTCTTAAAACGTTTCGATGTTACAAACATACATCATCTTCAGGTCTCAAATTTGATTGTATAAAGTAGTGTTGTAAAGTTTAAAACTTGTGCGCTTTATACAGTAAGTTTCTGTATAAAAGAGTTGCGCGCGCAAGTGTTAGTATGTAAGGTTATCGAGCCCTCCGTATCGAGCGATCTGCACACATATGCGTATGAGGACTCTCACCTAAGCAGCCACGCGGTTCACTCAGCCGAGCGTACAGGAAACTGTGCGGGAGGGTTAAATGAGTTATGAGGAGCTGCCCATTGCAGGGAAGTCTCGGGCGAAGAAAGCATGGATTACACTTCCTTAACCGTCACTGGCTTGATTACACTTGAATCCTTCGATTCCTGTCATTGGCTGTTACAGCTGTTGGAATAGAAGTGAAACCTTCAAAAAAATGGTACTAAGGGGCGGATGTTTGCGGACGTAGGGGGAGGGGGTGTTTGGCCAAATGCGGACGTCCACATATTTGAAAATTTTGATCGATATGACTGGTTTTTCACCTGAAGTAGAAAATACTAAAATAGTTTATTTTTCAGAATTTCGACTAAGATTTTTGACATTGAGTAAAATAATATAATAAGGTTTATTTTGTCACCATATTAGAAAAACTAGCATAAAAATGATGACATGAAAGATTTTGAATGAAAATGCGGACATCCGGAGGGGGGGGGGGTATTTCACGTTGCGGACAAGGGGGGAGGTATAAACCCTTAGCGGAATACAGCCCATAGCGGTATAAACCCTTAGCAGAATACAACCCATAGCGGTACAAACCCTTAGCGGAATACAACCCATAGCGGTACAAACCCTTAGCGGAATGCAACCCATAGCGGTATAAACCCTTAGCGGAATACAACCCATAGCGGTATAAACCCTTAACGGAATATGACCCATAGCGGTATAAACCCTTTTTAACGGAATACAACCCATAGCGGTATAAAACCTTAGCGGAATACAACCCATAGCGGTATAAACCCTTAGCGGAATACAACCCATAGCGGTATAGACCCTTAGCGGAATACAACCCATAGCGGTATAAACCCTTAGCGGAATACAACCCATAGCGGTATAAACCCTTAGCGGAATACAACCCATAGCGGTATAAACCCTTAGCGGAATACAACCCATAGCAGTATAAACCCTTAGCGGAATACAACCCATAGCGGTATAAACCCTTAGCGGAATATAACCCATAGCGGTATAAACCCTTAGCGGAATACAACCCTTAGCGGTATAAACCCTTAGCGGAATACAACCCATAGCGGTATAAACCCTTAGCGGTATAAACCCTTAGCGGAATACAACCCATAGCGGTATAAACCCTTAACGGAATATAACCCATAGCGGTATAAACCCTTTTTAACGGAATACAACCCATAGCGGTATAAACCCTTAGCGGAATACAACCCATAGCGGTATAAACCCTTAGCGGAATACAACCCATAGCGGTATAAACCCTTAACGGAATATAACCCATAGCGGTATAAACCCTTTTTAACGGAATACAACCCATAGCGGTATAGATCCTTAGCGGAATACAACCCATAGCGGTATAAACCCTTAGCGGAATACAACCCATAGCGGTATAAACCCCTAGCGGAATATAACCCATAGCGGTATAAACCCTTAGCGGAATATAACCCTTAGCGGAATACAACCCATAGCGGTATAAACCCTTAGCGGAATACAACCCATAGCGGTATAAACCCTTAGCGGAATACAACCCATAGCGGTATAAACCCTTTTTAACGGAATACAACCCATAGCGGTATAAACCCTTAGCGGAATACAACCCATAGCGGTATAAACCCTTAGCGGAATACAACCCTTAGCGGTATAGACCCTTAGCGGAATACAACCCATAGCGGTATAAACCCTTAGCGGAATACAACCCAATGCGGTATAAACCCTTTTTAGCGGAATACAACCCATAGCGGTATAAACCCTTAGCGGAATACAACCCATAGTGGTATAAACCCTTAGCGGAATACAACCCATAGCGGTATAAACCCTTAGCGGAATACAACCCATAGCGGTATAAACCCTTAGCGGAATACAACCCATAGCGGTATGAACCCTTAACAGAACGCAATCCTCAGTGGCTAATCATCACAAGTCAACCATTCCACAGTCCACTATACCTTGAAGTGTAGATACTCCCTTACAACCATAAGTCAACCATTCCACAGTCCACTATACCTTGAAGTGTAGATACTCCCTTTAAGGTTACTTATGGTTGTAAGGGAGTATCTACACTTCAAGGTATAGTGGACTGTGGAATGGTTGACTTATGGTTGTAAGGGAGTATCTACACTTCAAGGTATAGTGGACTGTGGAATGGTTGACTTGGGAGATGGTTGACTTATGGTTGTAATACAACCATAAGTCAACCATCTCCCAGGTTTATCTCGTATCATATAGACGATTTTAGTTGGCCATTTTTAATCCTCGATAAATTGAAGCAAACATTTAAATTTCGAATAACAAAAATGACCATATCATAGCTAAATGTTGCCCATTTGATACTTTTGTCACCATTTTGACATATTGGTCACACACAACCCACTGTAGCCATCGATTCTTGAAATTCAAAATGAGCAATTCCAGCCTTATGTAACGAAAAACAGCATTGTGTGATTTCAATGGTGGAAAACGATTTCAAATCAATGGAATTATACTTTTTTGTTCCAAAACTATCCATGACTGAAGTCTCATGTGATAGTTGACCTTGAAATTAATTAGCCAAATGCCACTATATTAGCTATTTCAAGTAATTTCGATGATTGGTAAAGGGGTTTAAAGCGTAGAGGAAAAATGATAAAAGGAATTGAGTTATTCTGGATGTGAATGTTAATGATGGGTCGAAACGTGTCAAAAATCTTATTTTGGTGTGACTCATGCGACAAAATGACCTTTTCATTCATTTAAAGGCTCCCAAGCAGTAATATTTGTCAGATGTTGGTCATCAGTCTGATTTATCGTGTTTTATTATCATGCTCATTTTATGACTTTTCTCTAATTTCTTTGGTTTGTAGTGATTGGCCATGACCAAAAACATTTCGCAGAGTGCTATTTGATAACAAATTTGGCATGGTTTTGTCAGAATTGCAGAATTTTGGTATTTCATGGCATAAATCTACTCCTAAATAAGGCTGGAATTAGGACTTGCGTTGTCTGGCACTTATTTATTTCTGAGACGCAGACATTGGCAACTGATGGGTAAATGATGGTGGAACACCAAATGGGCAACATATTGCCACGCAAATGTTAGCAAGAGAATGCTCTTAATTGCCATTTTCACCATACACTGCATAAATCAAATTGGCCAACAAAAATCAATCGTATGATAGTGTATAAAGGTACTTCCTTACAACTACAAATTAACCACATCACTATGTCTTGTAGTCTAGATACTTACTTACCTCCCCACTACACCTTACAATGTAGTAACAACAATAAGCAAACCACTCCACTTTATCCTGTAGTGTGGATACTTCCTTACGACCACAAGTTAATAACTCCACCATGATACCCTGTTGGTTAGATAATTCCCTGTAAAATGTAACAATACGTAAACCACTCCTCTAAACCTCGTAGCTAGATACAATTCCTTGTAACCAGAACAGCTCCACAAGTCAACCACTTAACTCATAGTGTAGATATCTCCTACAGTCAAAAAATTGGCCTTCTGCGAAGAAATTGCTCCTTCAATAGAAACACCAATCAACGTAAAATTCTATTTTTAGCCATAATTCGGTCACAGTTTGAGCATTGTTCACAAATCTGGAGGCCAGTGCACAAAACAAACATTGATAAGTTTGAAGCCATGCAGAAAAGAGCCATTAAGTGGGTTTTCAGTGAAGATTTCTGCAGTTACACTAAATCAGAATACCACCTAAAATTGAAGAATCTAGATGTCCTGCCGATGAAGTACAAGTTTGATTATAATGACTTGGTCTTGTTCTATAAGATGTTCAATCATCCTAGCCCATTTTCAAGTATCCCTGGATATCTAAGGAAGAAGCACCTCCCTGACCCAAAATTAACTCGATATACTAGGAGTATGTCATCATCTGATGAACTTCAATTAGAATGCTCCATAAAACCTAGAATAGATGCTTTTAAAAATTCATATTTCTACCGTACACATCTACTTTGGAATGAAGTTCCATTGAATATAAGATCTGAAAACTGCTTAACAACCTTTAAGACTAAACTCAAGGAATATCTCTGGATGAAGGCGGACAGTGAATTTGGTTAATAGACCTAAACATGAATAATGAGAGAACAACGATTTGTTGCCAGTGTTTTCCTATGACATGCATAATAAAAGGCGAAAGGTACAGGCAAGGGACAGAAGGATTGGTAAGGGACAGGAGACGAGGAAAAGGTTCAAAAGGGATGCATATTTTGTTCATGATAGGGACCACCAGGATCAGGCTCACCACCCACATCACACATTCCATACATCTTTTGAATATTTCAGAGTTTTATATCACTCAGAGTAATAAAGCAATTCATCATTATTATTCTATTATATTTGACATCATTATTATTTTATTATATTTGCAATTTTACCAACTATGTAATCAACCAATTGTGTGATTTAAGATTTTTGAGGGCGTAATTGTGCAGCATAGAGTAGTCTCGACTACTCTGCACGTGCCCCACTCATAGCATATGCAACAAGTTAGGCTTTACTATGTTTATGTTTTATTCAACTATGATTATTCAAATCTTTTGGTTGGGGCACCCTCATGTTTCATGAATGATTTTATATAGGGCAAGTGACAATGTATAATTTGTTGTGTATACTATTTGTGATTTTAAATAAATAAAGCTAAACCACCCCACTGTTCCTTGTAGTGTAGATACCTCCTACAGCTAAACCACCCCACTGTTCCTTGTAGTGTAGATACCTCCTACAGCTAAACCACCCCACTGTTCCTTGTAGTGTAGATACTGTATACAACTACATGTAAAGCACTCAACTAGAATGTTTAAAATTGATACTCCCATGCAAGACACTTGCCTTGTAGTGTAGATACTTCCCGCTCGAACTCGAGCACTTGATAGCAGCACTCAGATCCCCAGACCCTAGTGACCCTAGACCCAAGTATATGATAAAAATCAGCACTGACTGTCTAGTGTCTGTCATCACTCCTCTAAACCTCGTAGTTAGATACAATTCCTTGTAACCACAACTCAACAACCACACCACTTAACTCGTAGTGTAGATACTTCCTACAGCTGATACTTTCTGCTCACTTTTCCCTGTGTCAGCGTACCAAAGTACCAGGTCTTTGACACAATGCTTGAGAAGCACACTGCATATAGTTTGTACACATAGGCAAACGGTTTTTCATGCACAGGCAGTATAACTTGCATCCGCAACTCCAACCACAATAAAAGCATTATTATCATCACCCTCCCGTGATTATAATTATTGTGTGATAATTATCGATATATCACCCCTTTAAAACTACTGTAAAGTGGCGCGCGCAAAAAGTTTCTAAAGGAGCAATTCAAACCGAAGTAACACCAAGTCTCAGTGGTGAACAGTCGTCAAGAAATCAAATGTCCAAATGAGCGCAGTGCAAAAAAATCTTGAAAAGAAATTTTGATAAAGGAGCACTCGCGAATCTATAAAGGCGTTCAATCCGGACGAGGGTCGTCAGACCCGAGCGGAAAGAAATACTGTTGTATGGCTGAAGGAAAGAGCTAGAATCCTGATAAAGGCGGGGTATAAGACAGAAATCAAAACAGCTAGGCCTAGCCAAGTAGGGTCGGGTGATAATACAATTAACTAACTCATGGATCGTGTGTTATCGAAAATTGTCAAACTCGGCTGACGCCTTGTGTGATAATTTTCGATAACACACTCCCATTCGTTAGTTAATCGTTCAGTATACCATTGATAGTTACATTTTCCAGTAGAATCAGTCGAATTACTGGTAATATTCCACATTATGAACTTTGTTTTTTAGTCTTCTACTTGATGATGAATTATAATTTACTCACTGTAGATCTTATGACTTAACCCTCCGACATCATTTGAAATTGTAAGAGCTTTAGGACAAAATCGGGATTAGGACCAAGCGGCCATCCCCTAAGTTTCTAGCTCTTGATAGCCAGTTTTCTGAATTGTGATGTCCCCATCCTGCCATGATGTATTCATGATGACCGTCATGATGTCATTATGGCCTCCCCATGGGAAGCAATCATTTGTACTTTCTTGCCATCTTCCATAACCCAGTAAAATTGCCAAAATACTCTCTTATGGAGTAATGGCAAACCCAATGCAATGGCTGTTCTTGAAATGGCAGCCTATCAATGCACAGACCAAAAATGAACTTTTCAATTCATGCTAGCCTCTTATCTCATCGAAGGATCCATTTCACTACCCATCCACGATTTCGCCATCTCAATTACTCGACCAGTACTGGCAGTACACCCATGCACTGAATCAACGCATTGGGCGGGGCACATACCACCTTACCAACGTAACACAGTAACACCTCCATAACACACCTACCTCTCCTCACACTCCCGAGGAAACAATGCACTCCCACTATGTCCAGAACACGACCACAGATCTATTGACGATTACTGGCACAAAGATTACAACCCACTGCTCGCGGCACATACCGACCTATTACCAACGCTACACATCCCTCACATACCTTCCTCTCTCCACATACAACTCTCAATTACTCTCACTAAGTCCAGCACAACTCAACCTGATGGATTGTTTGTAAGAAATCCCACCTGGGATAACATATCACAGAGTTAGAGGGACAGGCTAAACACTGCCACACTTACCACAGGGATCAAGGTAATCAATCTTCGGAGGGGCGCCCCCGACTCATTTGCTGCCCGAAAGGGCAGTATCACCCGGTGCCTGGTAAGGGGTTCTACAAGCTAGAAGTGCTAAAAAAGGAGGGATGGGTCTGAAATAGCCGAAATTTTGCGGACGTCCTTTATTTATGGCCCCTAATGATTATGAAATGTAATTATAATATGATGTTTTATTGAACAATTTTGACCAAAGGCAAACACAAGGAAATATCGCGGCTGGTTTGGGAATGCGGTGGCTGGTTTGGGAATATGGCACGATGGTTTGGGAATGTGACGGCTAGCTTGTTAATGCGATAGGAATGCAGCTGGATTCGGATTGGACACCGGGAAGGTCGATTATGGTATTCAGCTCCATCGACTTCATGATTTTGAGTTCATCATTAACGAAATGTGTCCAGAAAAGCTTATTTCTTTCGGATTTAAGCTTTTAATAATTTATTTGGAAATTTGACTGGGAATTTAATTCCCATATTCCTCATGTTATTCCGCTGGGAAGTACCATCTGTGTAATAGTACCTTTTAATGTACTTGTCACAAGCACATTAAATTTGGGGAAATCCTATTATTTGTTATTTGTATTTTGGCAATGTCGCATAAAGTAAGTGTGTTTTCATTATTCATTGATTTAATGCCTAATATCTGTCATGTGAAGGCTGAATGTTAGAATTTTGGAATGCCTCAGGTTGGTCTAGTGATCGGTGGCATTGTGGTCTGTATGCTGGTTTACGTGTTCTGTTGTGGAAAACGGCGTTAAATTCACCCTCCCACTCCACTGAAGATAGCTGCTACCATCCTGCCCTTGCAAAGGAGATCACGTCATCAAAACTCCTTGTTGAGATGTGATAATGACGTCATCAGAACTACTTGTTAAGATGTGATAATGACGTCATCAAAACTCCTTGTTAAGATGTGATAATGACGTCATCAAAACTACTTGATGAGATGTGATAATGACGTCATCAAAACTACTTGTTAAGATGTGATAATGACGTCATCAAAACTCCTTGATGAGATGTGATAATGACGTCATCAAAACTCCTTGTTAAGATGTGATAATGACGTCATCAAAACTCCTTGATGAGATGTGATAATGACGTCATCAAAACTCCTTGATGAGATGTGATAATGACGTCATCAAAACTACTTGTTAAGATGTGATAATGACGTCATCAAAACTCCTTGATGAGATGTGATAATGACGTCATCAAAACTCCTTGATGAGATGTGATAATGACGTCATCAGAACTACTTGTTGAGATGTGATAATGACGTCATCAAAACTCCTTGTTAAGATGTGATAATGACATGTTGCGATGTTTTACCATTTCTATAGGAGGTATGTCGTACGATACTATGATATCAAAGAAGCAATGTTTATGTATAGAACCCTCTGAAGTTTTTATCTACAAACCATGGTACAGAAGTGCTGTAATCGGATCAATCCATGTATTTACTAGTATTAGTAAAGTTATAGTATTATAAGTAATATAAATCCGGGAGCTCTCTATGAGGTACAAAGTAAAACTGCGATGGTTCCCAACTTTAAGTTTCACGAAAAGTATGATGAGTACTAATCGATCGTCAAGGTGCAACCGATCATAAGTGAAAATGACAGAAATGATATCTGGATTACCTTTATAAATTTCCTCCCACGCAGAATACAATAAAAGCCGAAATCGGCCGAAAATGAGAAATTTGGGCGACTCAGATTGGTAAAATGATAAAAAAGGCTTGTTAAAATCTGACTATAAAATCTAGAAAATTACGACGTAATAATAAAATTGGTAAAGTTGATGAAACACTCAAACACCGTTTAATCAGTACTAAAATATACGACAGAAAGGTAAAATAGCTAAGAACAAAATCGTATTAAAAATTTTCTTCTGTGTCGACACTTGGAAACAAGTTCCGTCCGTTTATTTATACAAGACTTGTTTTTAGAATTAAAAGTTTTTCTGTCAGACACAGGTTGCAAAATTTAGAGCCAGCTGTGTAACTCTTGCACGTAGCAAGTGTTTTCCAATTAAGCTCATACTGAATTTCCTTGTCCTTCAGTTCCCAAATTAATTTTGAAAGTTCTGTTTCGTTTCTATATCTATCAGCTCTAAACGATTTGTTATGATTTCTCCACCGCGTTTTGAAGTCCCCTCGGCAAGTCCTATGTATGAGTAGGATTCTCCGTCCTCAGTTAACACATCGGCCTGGTAGACTGACGAGGCAGTAACGAGGCAATGCCCTGGTGGACAATACTGGCTTGTCTCTGCAGTTGCACTGCCTGCACCCCCGTCGCTCTCGTAGCCTCAGGACCGATTTGTTGTGATTCTTGATAATCCTACCCACTAGGGCATACGAGGCTCAGTTTGACAGTGTTACGGTTGATGATCTTGTGCAGCCGATGGTCTTTAGGGAAGTGTCTGTCGAGGATGAAGAATCTCCGTCCAGGGTCCGTCTTGACATTTGTGCTGTAGGGGGATTGAACCAAACGACATTCCTTGTACGTCTTCTTCTCTTGGGTGTTGTCTGTGGAGTTTGGTAGGAGAGGGGCTGATCGTAACCACTGGATTCCAGGGCAACATCGTACTCCCTGCTTTGTGTCGTTGAAGTGTTGTTCAGTGCTGGATATGCCATAAGCCTTTTGGAGATCATGTCGGGGATGTTCTTGATGATACTAGGGGGATGATTTGACTTAGCATTGACGTACAAGGGGGTGTCATTTGGCTTCTGTAGGGTCTGTAAGATTTGTCTTTGAGGAATAGCTCCACATCCAAGTAGTTGACTGAATCATCGTGTATTTCAATAGTGATTTTCAGCCCTCACGCTTGAATGCAGCATGGAGTTTCTTCCTGATGCTGTCCAACTTAGGTCCGTTGGAATTCCCGATGTGCCCAATCCGTCATCCCTACAGACCTAAGTCTTCTTTTGGGATGATGCTGTTGAGTTTGTTGAGCAGGTAGATGCCAATTAGCTCCGAAGTTTCTGCTCCGTCTAGGCTTCCCATGGTGACATCGAAGTTTGTGTTCGACTTCTTGACCCAGCATTGCCCGTCGTTGAAAAGGAATGACTGTTTGGTCAGTCTGATTATCTCCTTCTCGTCGTTGGACAAGTCTGTGACTGATTCCGCGAACTCCAGAGCACGATCCAACAGGCCTGATGATATCGAGGGATAAAACTCCACGATGTCAAACTTGATGAATCGAGCCTTCCTTGTGTTCTGCATGTTTCGGAACCACGTCAGCACGTCTGATGTACTTTTCCACTGGTTGACGCCCGTCCTTACACGTATCTCCGAGACTACCCGTTCAATGATGCATTTGCTGACTTTCCCGAGGTCTGACTTGGCGGGGTTAATCAAACGGCACGGATGAGCTGAATAAAAATTTTCTTTGTGGTCTTTGTAAGTGATGAAACATTGGTTTTCTGAGTACTTTTTCCAGTCTGTCGTCAATTTCAAGTGTTGAAGCCAGTGTTCTTGTAGAATCATCAACTTTTTTCTGGTCGGCCTGATTTCCTAATTTGTAGTCCTTAGTGATGTTGTTTAAGAGCGTCTTTTATAAATTTCAGGTGACACCTGGTAGAGGTTAGTAGTTTTGTCAGCCTCCACTATAACCTTACTACCAGTTTTTAAGTCTTTGATGTCCTTGGCCATTTTATCCTGAAATTCATTTGTGTTCTTTGAAAATTTTATGTTACTTATCATGGTGTACAATTCGCTTTCAAAATTAAAAGAGCTGGGGTAGGGGTGGCGAATTATTCGATTTGAGCCCGTAATTTTCACCGAATTCATCAGGGGTGATGTTTTCGTCTTTATTTTGATGTTTCGTACCCAAAAACTTTCCATCTGAGTCGTCTGATGAAGTTCTCAGTTTGGTGGATCAGTGACTTTAAATATGCATTCTGAGTGGGGATAGGAATATTCTTTAAGGAGTAACCCAGATTACACTTTGTCAAGTTCACCATGTTCTACTTTACTGCGATCTGATTGAAAGTGCTCTACAAAAAGCAAGCTTAATGGAGCAAGTTACAATGACAGTTGATCTTCACACAAACAGTGCTCTACCAGATAAATCCGGGAGCTCTCTATGAGGTACAAAGTAAAACTGCGATGGTTCCCAACTTTAAGTTTCACGAAAAGTATGATGAGTACTAATCGATCGTCAAGGTGCAACCGATCATAAGTGAAAATGACAGAAATGATATCTGGATTACTCCTTTATAAATTTCCTCCCACGCAGAATACAATAAAAAGCCGAAATCGGCCGAAAATGAGAAATTTGGGCGACTCAGATTGGTAAAAATGATAAAAAAGGCTTGTTAAAATCTGACTATAAAATCTAGAAAATTACGACGTAATAAAAATAAAAATTGGTAAAGTTGATGAAACACTCAAACACCGTTTAATCAGTACTAAAATATACGACAGAAAGGTAAAATAGCTAAGAACAAAATCGTATTAAAAATTTTCTTCTGTGTCGACACTTGGAAACAAGTTCCGTCCGTTTATTTATACAAGACTTGTTTTTTAGAATTAAAAGTTTTTCTGTCAGACACAGGTTGCAAAATTTAGAGCCAGCTGTGTAACTCTTGCACGTAGCAAGTGTTTTCCAATTAAGCTCATACTGAATTTCCTTGTCCTTCAGTTCCCCAAATTAATTTTGAAAGTTCTGTTTCGTTTCTATATCTATCAGCTCTAAACGATTTGTTATGATTTCTCCACCGCGTTTTTGAAGTCCCCCTCGGCAAGTCCTATGTATGAGTAGGATTCTCCGTCCTCAGTTAACACATCGGCCTGGTAGACTGACGAGGTAACGAGGCAATGCCCCTGCAGTGGACAATTGGGCTTGTCTCTGCAGTTGCACTGCCTCGCACCCTCGTCGCTCTCAGTAGCCTCCAGGACCGATTTGTTGTGATTCTTGATAATCCTACCCACACTAGGCATACACGAGTAGCTCAGTTTGACAGTGTTACGGTTGATGATCTTGTGCAGCCGATGGTCTTTAGGAAGTGTCTGTCGAGGATGCTGAAGAATCTCCGTCCGAGGTCCGTCTTGACATTTGTGCTGTAGGGGGATTGAACCAAACGACATTCCTTGTACGTCTTCTTTTCTTGGGTGTGGTCTGTCGAGTTTGGTAGGAGAGGGGCTGATCGTAACCACATCGTACTCCTGCTTCGTGTCGTTGAAGTGTTGTTCAGTGCTGGATATGCTGCTAAGTCGTTTAATGATCATGTCGGGGATGTTCTTGATGATACTAGGGGATGATTTGACTTAGCATTGACGTACAAGGGGTGTCATTTGGCTTCTTGTAGGGTCTGTAAGATTTGTCTTTGAGGAATAGCTCCACATCCAAGTAGTTGACTGAATCATCGTGTATTTCAACAGTGATTTTCAGCCCTCACGCTTGAATGCGGCATGGAGTTTCTTCCTGATGCTGTCCAACTTAGGTCCGTTGGAATTCCCGATTATTGCTAATCCGTCATCCCTATACAGACCTAAGTCTTCTTTTGGGATGATGCTGTTGAGTTTGTTGAGCAGGTAGATGCCAATTAGCTCCGAAGTTTCTGCTCCGTCCAGGCTTCCCATGGTGACATCGAAGTTTGTGTCTGACTTCTTGACCCAGCATTGCCCGTCGTTGAAAAGGAATGACTGTTTGGTCAGTCTGATTATCTCCTTCTCGTCGTTGGACAAGTCTGTGACTGATTCCATGAACTCCAGAGCACGATCCAACAGGCCTGATGATATCGAGGGATAAAACTCCACGATGTCAAACTTGATGAATCGAGCCTTCCTTGTGTTCTGCATGTTTCGGAACCACGTCAGCACGTCTGATGTACTTTTCCACTGGTTGACGCCCGTCCTTACACGTATCTCCGAGACTACCCGTTCAATGATGCATTTGCTGACTTTCCCGAGGTCTGACTTGGCGGGGTTAATCAAACGGCACGGATGAGCTGAATAAAAATTTTCTTTGTGGTCTTTGTAAGTGATGAAACATTGGTTTTCTGAGTACTTTTCCAGTCTGTCGTCAATTTCAAGTGTTGAAGCCAGTGTTCTTGTAGAATCATCAACTTTTTTCTGGTCGGCCTGATTTCCTAATTTGTAGTCCTTAGTGATGTTGTTTAAGAGCGTCTTTTTATAAATTTCAGGTGACACCTGGTAGAGGTTAGTAGTTTTGTCAGCCTCCACTATAACCTTACTACCAGTTTTTAAGTCTTTGATGTCCTTGGCCATTTTATCCTGAAATTCATTTGTGTTCTTTGAAAATTTTATGTTACTTATCATGGTGTACAATTCGCTTTCAAAATTAAAAAGAGCTGGGGTAGGGGTGGCGAATTATTCGATTTGAGCCCGTAATTTTCACCGAATTCATCAGGGGTGATGTTTTCGTCTTTATTTTGATGTTTCTCGTACCAAAAAACTTTCCATCTGAGTCGTCTGATGAAGTTCTCAGTTTGGTGGATCAGTGACTTTAAATATGCATTCTGAGTGGGGATAGGAATATTCTTTAAGGAGTAACCCAGATTACACTTTGTCAAGTTCACCATGTTCTACTTTACTGCGATCTGATTGAAAGTGCTCTACAAAAAGCAAGCTTAATGGAGCAAGTTACAATGACAGTTGATCTTCACACAAACAGTGCTCTACCAGATAAATCCGGGAGCTCTCTATGAGGTACAAAGTAAAACTGCGATGGTTCCCAACTTTAAGTTTCACGAAAAGTATGATGAGTACTAATCGATCGTCAAGGTGCAACCGATCATAAGTGAAAATGACAGAAATGATATCTGGATTACTCCTTTATAAATTTATAATTTCCAAGTGTCGACACAGAAGAAAATTTTTAATACGATTTTGTTCTTAGCTATTTTACCTTTCTGTCGTATATTTTAGTACTGATTAAACGGTGTTTGAGTGTTTCATCAACTTTACCAATTTTTATTACGTCGTAATTTTCTAGATTTTATAGTCAGATTTTAACAAGCCTTTTTTTAATCATTTTTACCAATCTGAGTCGCCCAAATTTCTCATTTTCGGCCGATTTCGGCTTTTTATTGTATTCTGCGTGGGAGGAAATTTATAAAGGAGTAATCCAGATATCATTTCTGTCATTTTCACTTATGATCGGTTGCACCTTGACGATCGATTAGTACTCATCATACTTTTCGTGAAACTTAAAGTTGGGAACCATCGCAGTTTTACTTTGTACCTCATAGAGAGCTCCCGGATTTATCTGGTAGAGCACTGTTTGTGTGAAGATCAACTGTCATAATATATATATATATATATATATATATATATTTCAAAATTCAACAGGACTCAAATGATACAACATTTAACTGATCTGGAACTTCGATAAATTACATCTTCTAAGGATCATACTAAAAATACATAAACGAATTAGTATAACAGAATACAATATCAAATTTGAAAAGTCAAGTGATGACATACGGTCAGAGCACAGTTAAAAGGTTGAATTGTTACAATTTCAATGGATCATAAATATCTAAAAGAAAGTTTACATTATCAATGGGTAACATACATCTGAAAGAATACAATATCAATAATAATACATCATAAAACATCAAACTTAAATACATCTGAAAAGTATAAACATAATTCGGGTAAAATGATGGAGAAGATTGAACAATGCAAAATGATTAAATAAGTCGATTAGTAAACTCCTAGTAATAAATAAAATATAGAATTGACTGATAGAAGGGATTTGGGAATGCTCTGGTGCCTATTTAAAGTCATGGGATTAGTTGCCTTGTGTACGCTTATTGGCTATTATGCGCTCATTACGGATGTTCAGCCTCCATCTGATTCAAAAGTTTTAAGTTGGTGTTAAGCAATAAGCCTCTTTCTTACTTAACTTATTAGTGATGCTTTCAGGGTATCCCATGGCTCAGGCTTAACCTTATCTACAAGGGTGACCTTTAATTCTTGTGCTAGAGTGGCATTAAACTGAGCTTGACTGTCTATACTAAACTTATGCCCCTTATTTTGGTTATAATGCACAGCCACTCTACAACTGTTAACCTTTTCTTAATGTGACTTTATGATTGGAAAAGCGAAGTTTCATAGTGCTATCAGTGCTACCTACATTTTGTTTATTACATACTAAATCGGTTATTACATATATTACATGTTCATCTTCACACGAAATAGACTGATAAATATTATGAATTCGTTTGGTAGTTAATGACTGAATTTAACTGTATTGTCAGATAAAAAGAATTTACATAAATTACACTTACCACAATTGATGTTACCTAGGACTACACACTATTGTCTTGTGGTATTGCGTGAATAACGAATGAACAAGAGAATCCCCGATAGTCCTAGCCTTTCTAAAGGTCACAAAGATCTTGTCTTTGGAGACTACATCCTTTTCAGAGAATCATCCAAGTCTAACAGGTGTTTATGTTTATTAACAGCTCTTGAAGCACCTGAAAAACTTGGATGAAAGTCTAAGACTAGAGGGATTCTCCTACTAGTCTCATTACTCTCAATGGTAAAACCATTTCTGGGTCACCAATAAGATCAAGTCTGTCAAAATTATCACATTTACTAAATTCTGCAGAAATAAAATCCATATTATAACCTCTGTCAACAAAATGATTAGCATGAGAAGTTTTATGAGTGGTGTATTCATTCTCCTCTGAACAAATACGTTTAATACGTTTAGCCACTCCCTGAGGTATGTTATTGCACACATGCTTAGGATGACAAGAGTTGGGGTTGAGATAAGCATGCGTGTCTGAGGGCTTCGTGTAAAGAGTAGTATGAATAAAAGAGTCCTTTATATACACTCTTGTGTCTAGGTATTCAATGCCTTCCAATTGATTAGTTGCATAGTTCATTGTAAATTTAATTTTAGGATGAAGAGTGTTGATCCAGGCATTGAACTCATGGAGTTTTTCTAAACCCATGATCCACGGACAAAAGATATCATCTTTAAACCTGCACCACAAGGCTATAGTGAAATCATTGCTATTGTTAATAATCTTATCAATGGGGGTGCATGGCTATATGTCCGCATATGAGCATGCATTATGCGGTCCCATAGCCGTTCCATTTTTCTGAATGTAAGCAACATTGTTGAAGAAGGAAATGTTGTTCTCCAAGGTAATCCTAGTAGCTTCTAGGATACTAGTGGTGCTGGGGAACTTAACATCTCTCTGATCAAGCAACTCTTGACATGCATCAAGCCCCATGACGTTGTCAATACTGGGGAACATTGCTACAACATCCCAACTTACCAAAATAATATTGTCTATTTGATCATTTTGGGTAAGGTTAAACTTATGAATTTCATAGAGGAACTGTGAAGAGTCTTTCAAAACAAAAGGTAACTCCACTGCCAATTGTTTGAGGTAAAAATCAGACCAAGCAGCTAGATTCTCTGTAGGAGATCCACACCCAGAAGTAATTAAACGCCCAGGGTAATTCGCCTGGGGTTTGTGCACTTTGTAATTACAGTAGTCATACCCTGGCCGGGATTCTTCTTTGACAATCCAGGATGCAATACGTTTACTGATATCACCTGCCTCCAATGAAGTTTCTACCCACTTTTCAATGATCCCATTGATTTCCTTGATCTTTTTCGGAATGGGAGAAGTGTTGTTAGCTTCATTGATAGGGATGAACGTGTCTGCATCACCGAGATGTTCCATCACCTTCTGTTCATAGTTGTCTTGGGTATCCAACACCCAACCAGTGCCCTTATCAAAATACCTAAATACTGTGTCATCCCAACTTTGTAACTGCTTGAGAGCTTGACGATGGTTGGGTGACATATTGTCAAAAGATTTGTTGCATAGACCTATGGTTTTCAACTCTTTGACTGTCAGTTGGAGGTAAAGCTCTAGAGCCTGACTTGTACTCTTAGGAGCTTCCTTCCCAGATGGAGGTATGAGAGCAATTTCAGTGTCTCTGTGAACATTCGGAGTACTGGAAGGAGTGACTTTACTGAAGAAATGTGCCCATCTGATTTTGCTTACCCACTTGTCGATATCATTATCCCTCTTATCAATCTGTGGATGAGAAGGGGTGGGGGCAAAATCAGGGCCTAGGGTTAGCACTTCTTTCTGTTCATCAGTAAGGGTCTTTCCTGACAAGTTCAGTATCATCCTGTCATTGATTTTAACTGCCTCATTGCCTTTTATGAGTTTATTTAGTGTTTGTTTCCTGTTAGACCTAGGCTTGTTCTTCTTTTTCTTAAATTTTCGATTATTTTTCCTATTACTAACTGAAGAATTATTAACAACTGAAGAATGATCTGGATTACTGCACTGATTAACTGAACTGATATACATGAATTTTTCTTTTTGGCTGATTAAATTAACGAGTTTCTTGTGGTGATTCTGTCTCATATTATTAGTGATTGGTACAAAATATACATTGAAGTCTGTAATAACATTATCCACATCAGAAGAGTTGTACAAATTCCTTAAAACATCTATCTGAGTATACATAGAGTTTCTCCAAGCTTTAGTCCTGTTTTCATAATCCGTGATGATAAGATCCAAAGTCCTTGATTTTGTGGCTTGAAGAAGAGTCGAAATTTGAGATGAGAGATCATGGTTATCATAACTCAGTGTAAATTGACACTGGTCATTGATACCTTGTGGGATAACGTTTGCTGTACGACACTTTTTCATGAAATCTGACTGGCATTGAAGTGAGTACAGCTTTTTCATACATCTAAACAGTTTCTGATACTCAGGGTTTGTACAGAGTTGTTTGATGTTTTCACTCATAACAAATACAAGAACAAGAGACTAAGGAACAGATAATGTACAAGGTGACAAATGTCAAGAACAGTGGATTCTCCTATGATAGAAGAATGCAAAAGAGATTTCCAATCTGAACCAAGTAGTTCTTGAGAATCTTAAGGAAATCCTCTAACACTGATCTGATTTTGAGTCTCTGAATCATATATATTTCAAAATTCAACAGGACTCAAATGATACAACATTTAACTGATCTGGAACTTCGATAAATTACATCTTCTAAGGATCATACTAAAAATACATAAACGAATTAGTATAACAGAATACAATATCAAATTTGAAAAGTCAAGTGATGACATATATATATATATATAATATATATTTTCACTTATGATCGGTTGCACCTTGACGATCGATTAGTACTCATCATACTTTTCGTGAAACTTAAAGTTGGGAACCATCGCAGTTTTACTTTGTACCTCATAGAGATTTTGAAACCAAAATTGACAACTGGGCATATTTGTTACGCTATGCAGTGACACTAGGGAAGAAAGGCAATATAGCCCCTAAGGACCCCTCAAAAATATTGACCCTAGAAAAACAGCTTGTGAAAAAGAAAAACTACACCCCTATAGCCAGCTCAGGTCATCCTGCCCTGGAACTATTCATCCAGAAAGTGAAAACAGATCTCTTAGACAACAATAAATCATCTAAGAAAGCTATCCCCAACCTGTCAAGAGAACATCAGAAAGCCCTTAAAGAACTCCAGAACCTGGAGGACATCATAATAAGACCTTATGACAAAGGCCAAGGTTTCTTCCTAGACTATAACTGTAACTACCTTGAAAGAGTCAGGAAAGAACTGGATTCAGACCTCTATGAAGAGATAGCTGACAAGGAACTCATCCAAAATGAGGTTAAACAGAAAATCACAGAGTGGGGAGAAAATGGCTAGAAAAAGAACCCTATCTCACTTCAAAATTAGTCGATTGGATAACACCTTCCTCTGAAAATGCCCCTGGTAAAATTTACCTCAACTACAAGAAACACAAGCCAGAAAAGAACTTTCCAGGTAGACTCATCACTAGTGGGTGTGGATCCTTCACAGAAAACATTTCAGAACTCATCAGCTTGGAACTGAAGGACTGTGCATTCAAACTCCCTTTCATTCTGAAAGACACCAACCAGCTCCTCAGATGCTTACAAAGGATCAATGAAGGAAAAGGGACTCAGGGTAAGGAAATAATACATGTGTCATGGGATGTGATTGCCATGTTCCCTAATATCCCTAAAGACCTTGGAATCAAAAAATGCAAGGAGGTACTGGATGCCCGTGACTCACAAAGACTTAGCACTGAATGTATCATTGAAGCCCTGAATATTTCTCTTGAATACAACATTGCTCAATTTGACAATGTGTGGTACAGGCAAACAAGAGGAGCAGCCATGGGTCCTCATGACTCATGCCCATACGCTGACATTGCTATGAGTGAGATTGATGCCAGAGTCCACTCAGATGAAAACACGATAAGAAAAACCGGAAAACTGGTTAAGATACAGAGATGATATTTACGACTCATGGTTGGGTACTGAAGAAGAACTGCATGAGTTCACATCATGGCTTAACACCCTGAATTCTTCAATTCAATTTACATGTTCATTCTCCAAAGAAGGAATAGAATTCCTGGACACATTCATCTATGACATCAATGGCAACTTGCACACCAAACTCTTCAGTAAGCCCAGTGATACTCATGCCTACCTTCCCCATCATCATGCCACCCATACCATGTGTGCAAGAATAATCCCTCACAAATTGCCAGAAGAGTCCGAAAAATATCATCAGAACAAAAAAATTATGAGGCAGCCAAGATAAAATTCAGTGGCCATCTTGTCGACAGAGGGTATTCAGAAGGGATTGTACAAGAGGCTTTCAGCAAGTTTGATGAGTCTGAGAGAACCTCCCTCTTTATGGAAAGCACTAAAGATGAAAACACAAAACGCTGCTTCCCCCTGGTCACTCAATTTAACCCTCACCTCCCTCGTTGCCCCAGTCCTCAATAAACACAAGCATCTCCTACTAGAGGATCCCATTGTTAGCAAATTCATTCCTCAGGACAGTATATTCGCCTCGTACTGCCAACCTAAAAGCATTCAATCCCTCCTGGTCTCATCCACCTTTAACAGCACCCCCTCCCCTAATTCAGTGGGCAAATGCTTCAAATGCGAGAGTAATTGTACCTTCTGCAAGTTTCTCCTCTTAGAAACGGAAGTCATTTCAAAGCTACCACACTGATAGGCATTATAGGATCAAACACAGCCTTACATGCACCACTGAAGGAGTGATTTACCTCCCTCAATGATGTAGTTTGCCTTAGATCTTACGTGGGCAGCACCATAACGGACATGAGGACCAGGGCAGCTAACTATAGAAACCACATCCGCACCAAGCACAAAGGGTGTGAAATTGCCACTCATTTTGCAGAAGAAGTGGAGAACCACCCCCACCCCTATTTCAGAGAACAGTTCAAAATCAGAAATGCTAGCAGCATTCAACACCCAAATCAGTCAGCAAATTCAGTTTACCATCATTGACAGAGTTGAATTCCCTGAGAATGCCACATATGTTACCAAAAAGGAACTAATTTTCAAAGCTGAGGCATATTGGCAAACTCAGTTAAGGACAATGAAAAAATATGGAGGACTAAATGTGAGAGATGAGAGAAAAGTAATGAACTCAAAATTGCCAAAGGGAACACCACCAAAGTTCTAGAACTCCCCCCTCCCCAATTGAGTAGATCCCAAAATTCTGACCCCACCCCTAAAAATACTAGTCAAGAACCCCAGAACAAACCTTCCCCTACCAGAACCCAACCCACACGCAACCCCTCCCATGATACCCCCCCAGAGAGTTCAGTTACTTTACGGCGTTCCCAACGAAACAGGAACAAACTTCCTAGGTGATCTCGCTGTTCATCATTCATCTTCAGATTTTGAGCACATCATTCTTTTCAGGCATTATAACTAGTTAGTGTATTTCAGGATTTTCCATGTGTAGAACCAAACGTGTGTCGATGTATTGATTTTATTTTTGACTTTGTTAGCAATATTGAATTTCTGCTGTAATTAATTAATTGATTTTTCTGTTTTTTGTTACAATTTCTTTCAGAATAAAGGATAACATTGATTTATTCATTGATTGATAATAAATTTATCTGCAATATTCTATTGATTGATAATCTGATTCAAAGATTTGATAATTGATTGAAATTCAGGGATTTTTTCCATCTTGAACAGATAACTGTTTATTTTTTCAGCTCATAACTGCTTTCATCTTTTGGGATTTTTCAAAGCATGTCCAGGTTATTATATTCTTATGAAACTAACCCAGGCAATTTTATGTGTTTCAGAGTTTATGATACAATGCTTTTAAAGATTACGAGACGTTAGCAACATTCATTTCGTATCATTGTGTTAAAGAAAGTTAAGAAAATATATATAACTCTTTAACACAAAAAGATACTGCAAAGGTTGGGTGATTCAAGAACACTACGCATTCAAAGTCCTTGTGGCAGCAGTTTTGAATCCCTTGCATCAGCTCCGTGATCCCTTTTGCAGTTTTACATCATCTTCTCATTCCATAATCATCAAAAAATGGAGGACTGCAGGACCATAGATAACTTGGATTTGCTCATGTACTACCTTTCAATCACAGAAGGGATAGTATCAGACACACTGATATCCCAGGGTAAGAAAATGATAAGTGTAGAGATGCAGTTAAAATACCAAAAACAGACCCTTCATAATGGATGTGTACCTCAAGGGATAGCCAAACAGACTACTTGTAGGTACAGTGGAAACAACCCTGACCTGCAGGAGAAGATAAACTGGGAATATCACAAAGCAGCATCACGAACGTTTGATCTCATCATCCAAGACACAGAAATTAGAGCCTCATCACTTAAAAACAGCCACTACTCAGCATTGAAAACCCTTGAAAAAGACTGCAAAGACCTCAATGTCCCATTCAGCACATTATCAAAGGAAGTGAGTTCTAAACTAGGACGAGAAAAGAAAAGATTGTCAGACATCCATGCCAAAAAACTGGAACGAGACCAAACTTTCCACAAAATCTACATCCCCAAGGACATTTCCACCAATCCAGTGAAGAAAACACCCACTAAGAAGAACAGACGCTTCTGCAAGAAGACAAGACATTCAGCTCACCCACCAAAGAAGAAAACTCGAGCACCCATGTATAAAAAGAGAAGGAAACAATTGAAGTCACACAAAATTGACAAAATCCCACCAAATGTAGACCCAACAATATTTTACCATAATCTGACCAATTTTGTCCTAGATGAGAACCATAAATTTATATTCTATTTGGGCCCAAAGTTCTGTCCCACACCCTTCAAAGCTAACCTGGAAGAATTTGAAACCAAAATTGACAACTGGGCATATTTGTTACGCTATGCAGTGACACTAGGGAAGAAAGGCAATATAGCCCCTAAGGACCCCTCAAAAATATTGACCCTAGAAAAACAGCTTGTGAAAAAGAAAAACTACACCCCTATAGCCAGCTCAGGTCATCCTGCCCTGGAACTATTCATCCAGAAAGTGAAAACAGATCTCTTAGACAACAATAAATCATCTAAGAAAGCTATCCCCAACCTGTCAAGAGAACATCAGAAAGCCCTTAAAGAACTCCAGAACCTGGAGGACATCATAATAAGACCTTATGACAAAGGCCAAGGTTTCTTCCTAGACTATAACTGTAACTACCTTGAAAGAGTCAGGAAAGAACTGGATTCAGACCTCTATGAAGAGATAGCTGACAAGGAACTCATCCAAAATGAGGTTAAACAGAAAATCACAGAGTGGGGAGAAAAATGGCTAGAAAAAGAACCCTATCTCACTTCAAAATTAGTCGATTGGATAACACCTTCCTCTGAAAATGCCCCTGGTAAAATTTACCTCAACTACAAGAAACACAAGCCAGAAAAGAACTTTCCAGGTAGACTCATCACTAGTGGGTGTGGATCCTTCACAGAAAACATTTCAGAACTCATCAGCTTGGAACTGAAGGACTGTGCATTCAAACTCCCTTTCATTCTGAAAGACACCAACCAGCTCCTCAGATGCTTACAAATGATCAATGAAGGAAAAGGGACTCAGGGTAAGGAAATAATACATGTTTCATGGGATGTGATTGCCATGTTCCCTAATATCCCTAAAGACCTTGGAATCAAAAAATGCAAGGAGGTACTGGATGCCCGTGACTCACAAAGACTTAGCACTGAATGTATCATTGAAGCCCTGAATATTTCTCTTGAATACAACATTGCTCAATTTGACAATGTGTGGTACAGGCAAACAAGAGGAGCAGCCATGGGTCCTCATGACTCATGCCCATACGCTGACATTGCTATGAGTGAGATTGATGCCAGAGTCCACTCAGATGAAAACACGATAAGAAAACCGGAAAACTGGTTAAGATACAGAGATGATATTTACGACTCATGGTTGGGTACTGAAGAAGAACTGCATGAGTTCACATCATGGCTTAACACCCTGAATTCTTCAATTCAATTTACATGTTCATTCTCCAAAGAAGGAATAGAATTCCTGGACACATTCATCTATGACATCAATGGCAACTTGCACACCAAACTCTTCAGTAAGCCCAGTGATACTCATGCCTACCTTCCCCCATCATCATGCCACCCATACCATGTGTGCAAGAATAATCCCTCACAAATTGCCAGAAGAGTCCGAAAAATATCATCAGAACAAAAAAATTATGAGGCAGCCAAGATAAAATTCAGTGGCCATCTTGTCGACAGAGGGTATTCAGAAGGGATTGTACAAGAGGCTTTCAGCAAGTTTGATGAGTCTGAGAGAACCTCCCTCTTTATGGAAAGCACTAAAGATGAAAACACAACACGCTGCTTCCCCCTGGTCACTCAATTTAACCCTCACCTCCCTCAAGTTGCCCCAGTCCTCAATAAACACAAGCATCTCCTACTAGAGGATCCCATTGTTAGCAAATTCATTCCTCAGGACAGTATATTCGCCTCGTACTGCCAACCTAAAAGCATTCAATCCCTCCTGGTCTCATCCACCTTTAACAGCACCCCTCCCCCTAATTCAGTGGGCAAATGCTTCAAATGCGAGAGTAATTGTACCTTCTGCAAGTTTCTCCTCTTAGAAACGGAAGTCATTTCAAGCTACCACACTGATAGGCATTATAGGATCAAACACAGCCTTACATGCACCACTGAAGGAGTGATTTACCTCCTCAATGATGTAGTTTGCCTTAGATCTTACGTGGGCAGCACCATAACGGACATGAGGACCAGGGCAGCTAACTATAGAAACCACATCCGCACCAAGCACAAAGGGTGTGAAATTGCCACTCATTTTGCAGAAGAAGTGGAGAACCACCCCACCCCTATTTCAGAGAACAGTTCAAAATCAGAAATGCTAGCAGCATTCAACACCCAAATCAGTCAGCAAATTCAGTTTACCATCATTGACAGAGTTGAATTCCCTGAGAATGCCACATATGCTACCAAAAAGGAACTAATTTTCAAAGCTGAGGCATATTGGCAAACTCAGTTAAGGACAATGAAAAAATATGGAGGACTAAATGTAAGAGATGAGAGAAAAGTAATGAACTCAAAAATTGCCAAAGGGAACACCACCAAAGTTCTAGAACTCCCCCCTCCCCAATTGAGTAGATCCCAAAATTCTGACCCCACCCCTAAAAATACTAGTCAAGAACCCCAGAACAAACCTTCCCCTACCAGAACCCAACCCACACGCAACCCCTCCCATGATACCCCCCCAGAGAGTTCAGTTACTTTACGGCGTTCCCAACGAAACAGGAACAAACTTCCTAGGTGATCTCGCTGTTCATCATTCATCTTCAGATTTTGAGCACATCATTCTTTTCAGGCTTTATAACTAGTTAGTGTATTTCAGGATTTTCCATGTAGAACCGTGTGTCGATGTATTGATTTTATTTTTGACTTTGTTAGCAATATTGAATTTCTGCTGTAATTAATTAATTGATTTTTTCTGTTTTTTGTTACAATTTCTTTCAGAATAAAGGATAACATTGATTTATTCATTGATTGATAATAAATTTATCTGCAATATTCTATTGATTGATAATCTGATTCAAAGATTTGATAATTGATTGAAATTCAGGAATTTTTCCATCTTGAACAGATAACTGTTTATTTTTTCAGCTCATAATTGCTTTCATCTTTTTGGATTTTTCAAAGCATGTCCAGGTTATTATATTCTTATGAAACTAACCCAGGCAATTTTATGTGTTTCAGAGTTTATGATACAATGCTTTTCCAGGGTGACCAAGTGGTCCTCGTAAGGAATTTTGTACTCGTTACAATTTGCACGCAGTACCAACTAAGAATTTTGATTCATGGACAATTTCGAGATATATGAGTATAAAGTATTTAAAAGAACAATTCACTAATTCAGCATCCAGCATTACTGTGATGACGATTAACGAAGTATCAGTGTATCCTGCATCACCAAAGATTGTCTTATATTAAAAGATAACACCTGATAACAAAGATAGGGTCTATTGAACTGCTATAGTACCTGTAGAGGTAGGGGATCAGTACCATCCGCTTTAGCGTGCTGCATCTGAAGCCACTTGTTCTTATACCATTCTAACTTCTTCCCTTCATATCGGACAGTAGTCCAGCCACATGCACTCTTCTTCTCAGGGTTCACAATCCTCTTGCAATGAGACGCCCAAGCACTTGCCGTACAGAAAACCAAGTTGTTGTCTTTCCACCTCACTTGGCCATCTTCCAACAAATCTCCCTCAAAAACGTGGCCAACATACTCCATTTTTAGCACACCACTCCCTGGGGGTATGGAATATTGTTATATAACTCCCTCCCTTCTTACTACAGCTCTTTTATGCTGGAAAATTAGATGCCTAGCGAACATCTATTCCCAATACTGAGGGTGAAACTCAATGTCGTATTGGATACTTGGATACGTGAATAGCATGAAATTATTTGAAAAATATGAGAAACATTACCCCTAACCACATAAAGCCATTTAACAAAATAACCTGGAGTTAGAAGTCCATCCTTGATGAGGAAGGAGAGGTGAAGACTTCGTCCCCCTATCTTTTTCTCAGCTTTGGTAAGAGCCCCGCCAGAGCTTGTTCCTGCTGAGCCTCCACGGCCTCTCCCTTTTCCTCGGTTCTGAGAACTCCCTCTCATTGCTTGCTTCTCCAATGTCTTGCGAAGAAGGTCATCCATATCCATGATTGTTACAAGTCACTTGAAAAAACTGTCCTAGATTGAGGCATCAAAGTTTACCTTTTTATTACATTGGAATTTTAATCAATGTAATTATTTACAGCAATAGGCAATTTACTTTCAAAACTGATCTCTGAACTTCTGAATGCAATATTTACCAACTATCTGTCAAGAAAGAATTTCTAAATGTAAAATTGTAAGGAACTAGTGTACTAAAAAGGGGAAATAAAACATTTTTAATTGCATAAATAAAAAAATCATCTATGTAAAAATCCTTATTCTATATTTTGTTTTTGGAAAAATCATCGTACAATTTAATGCTATTTTCAGAAGTTTGAGGAGACATGGAATTTATAACATCAAATATAAGTTGAACAGTTACCACACCACGACTTATTGATTCGATTGCAGCAGCGTGGCAGACAGCTACAACTTCTGCCCCAGAGAACCCATGAGTTAACTTCGCACACTCCTCAAAGTCAACGTCTTCATGGGGTATTTTACTGAACTTGAGTTGGAATATTGCCAATCTACAGGAGTAATCAGGAAGAGGAATGTGCACTAGTTTCTCCAAACGTCCTGGTCTGAGGAGAGCCTTATCAATCCTATCAGGCCTGTTTGTAGCAGCAATAACAATCACACCAGTCAAGCCCTCCACTCCATCCAACTCAGTCAGCAGCTGCGCCAGAACTCTGTCTTGAACACCACTTCCCTTATCTGCCCCACGATGAGTGGCCAAAGCATCTATCTCATCAAAAAATACAATAGCAGGAGCTGCAGAACGAGCCTTTGCAAACAAGTCTCGGATTGCTCGTTCACTTTCACCAACATACATAGACAGAAGTTCAGGACCCTTCACGGAGAGGAAATTAAGACCTGATTCTGTAGCAAGTGCTTTTGCCATCATGGTCTTACAACAACCAGGTGGCCCGTACATGAGAACGCCTTTTGGAGGAGATATGCCCATTTCCCTATACCTTTCATAATGAATGATAGGCCAACTTATCACTTGAGTCAGAAGTTCCTGAACATCTTCAAGTCCTCCAATGTCGCACCACCTTACTTCAGGAACTTCTATATTGATATCATTCATAGAGGAAGGCGGAACTTTGGTCACTGCAGTTAACAGATGCACTAATTTGAGAGGCCCCGCATCTGCTAGAAGAAGAGCTTGCCTGCATACATTACAGATATCTGCTCCTACATAACCATGAGATTTTGATGACACCACGTCAATGTCTTCTGCAGAAACCGAATCAGAGAATTTCTTTAGGAAACTGGTGAAAATTTGAGACCTTATCTCTGTGGTCACGGCAGGCATTTGAACTTGAAGGGGGAAATATTTCCTGAAAGCTGGTGATACTGATGAAGCAGTTGCCAATATGAAAGGATTTCCTGGTGAAACCTTTAGAAAATTAACAATGTTTTCAATCTTACTGAAATCATCATCTCTGATTGAATCAAGACCATCCAGTAGAATAATTCGACTGTGCTCAGCTCTAGAGATAGGCTTATTGAAATCATGAAAAATCTCACCATAATATTCACTGTTTGATTTTAAAATTGTTTTGCAAAGCAACGTTTTACCAGAGCCAGATGGACCTGTGATCAGAAGAGTTCTAGGTGGACCCATGCTGTCGAATTTATCTGGTGATTTCAGACAAAAGTTTAATATGTTCTGCACTTTCAGGGAGATTTCTTCTGCACCAATAATCTGTGGCAACTCAACCATTGCTTCCTTTTCGACAAATGATGTTGTAGCAAGAATCTGATAATATCTGTCATTTAGGGAACTATTGGATAATTCAACAGTTATTGATTCGAGATCTGTAGACTCTACACCATTCGAACAAGTTTCTGCTTCCTTTGTTGATATCTTATCAATTGTTATAGTGACAGCCTTTGAAAAGTATGGAACAGATATTTTTTGTCCACAGTATATTACTTTATTTTGTAGCACAAATGGTAAATATGACTTATCAATCTGCCCATTTATAATAACAGACACTAGACTAGCACTTCTTATCGAATCTATCATAATCAAACTGACTAATGACCTCTCTTGGGTAGAGCACCCGACGTTATCAAGCAGAATTGAAGGATCAGGCCAACATTCTAATACCTCAGACTCAATTCGAACAAATGACCCGATTTTTATACCAATTTCCTTCATAGTATCTGGATGTAAGTGACAGTAAACAGTATCTTTATAGACAGACATCAATTTTACAGCTGATTCTCCAATACATGTACCCACTGTTTCACATTCATGGTTAACCATAGTTTTGAGACCACATGCATCACATTTTATCCAACATGGCTTTGGCCCTTTTGCTCCTCTTGGGGTTCGTCGTGATGGAGTTGATTTTGGACTTTGTTGAACCATTTTACCTCTTAACCTATGTAGAATTCAAATATTAAATTAACAAAAGATATTAAATAGTTACTAAGTTACTTAGTTACAGTACTGAAGTTAATTTAATGTATTACAGCAGGAAGCTAACAAATTTATAACTTGGGTATTAGGTCATTTGATGTAGTACCAATTTAGGATATATTTAAACAAGAAAACCGATTGGCTTTTCTCTTTAATTGGACGCATTTATTCAGTTGGATGTACAATAAATTGAACGAAGTCATTGATGCGATTTTTTGTTGCTGGGGGTAGGCCGTAGGGGTGCAACGTAACGAAATTACGAAATATTTACATAATAATAATAATAATTTCCCAAAACCAAAAAGGATTTGGTTGTGATGGTCCGCGGCGGTTTTAAGGCGTTCTTTACTTTAAAACCCATGATATGGAAAAGAACGCGACGGTTAAAACTGCTGCAACGTCACTTCAAATTGTACAGCATTCACGAAACTATAATGCTTCGAAAAGTGCCGTTGCGGCAGTTTTAACCGTCGCGTTCTTTTCCATATCATGGGTTTTAAAGTAAAGAACGCCTTAAAACCGCCAAGGACCATCACAACCAAATCCTTTTTGGTTTTGGGAAAAAATATCACCCTTTTTCTGTGCTCAGATATTGAAATTTGGCGTCAAATCGCGCGTACAAAATTCGCGTTACCTAGCATTACTGATGACGTCACATTTACGTCATAAAATTAGATTAACTATCTGAGACCCATTCATTAACACAATTAGGACTATGACCGACAACATATCCAAAGATGAAGTTCTGGGCTGGTCCCGTTCTCTCATAATCATCCTTACCGTTTTTGCTATTTTTTGCGATTTTTTCGTGTCAAAGTGTTTCAAACAAGCGCAAATATCTCAATGATCCCAAGGAGCCCAGAACTTTACGACCACATTTTTGGAAAGTTCGTTGAATTTCCTTCCTGCGCTAACAGGAGCATTTTTTCCTATCTCGAAAGCTTCATACCGAAAAATTGCGTTGAAAAACGCCTATTTTTCGGGAATTGAAATTTAAAATTCATGACATTGTGACGTCATAATGACGTCATAAACATGACATAAGACAATTTTTAAGGGCAATAATCGTAAGTTCTACCTTTCTTCTATCCAACGCTGGGTCGATGAGCCCTGTATCTTGTATGGTTCTCGAGATATGGCTTTTTAAAGAGGGTACACTTTTCGCCTAAAAATGTTCTCTATTGGTATGTATGTACATATGTATATCTATCTATATATACCTATATACCCAAAACCAAAAAGGATTTGGTTGTGATGTTCCGCGGCGGTTTTAAGGCGTTCTTTACTGTAAAACCCATGATATGAGAAAGAACGCGACGGTTAAAACTGCTGCAACGTCACTTATAAAATATACAGCATTCACGTAACTTAAATGCATCAAATAAGTGCCGTTGCGGCAGTTTTAACCGTCGCGTTCTTTCTCATATCATGGGTTTTACAGTAAAGAACGCCTTAAAACCGCCGCGGAACATCACAACCAAATCCTTTTTGGTTTTGGGAAAAATATCACCCTTTTTCTGTGCCGAGATATTGAAATTTGGCGTCAAATCGCGCGTAAAAATTCGCGTTACCTAGCATTACTGATGACGTCACAATTACGTCATAAAATTAGATGAACTATCTGAGACCCATTCATTAACACAATTGGGACTATGACCGACAACATATCCAAAGATGAAGTTCTGGGGTTGTCCCGTTCTCTCTCCACTAGCTTCACAAGTTTTGCCATTTTTTGTGATTTTTTTCGTGTCAAAGTGTTTCAAACAATCGCATATATCTCAATGATGCCGGGGAGCCCAGAACTTTTCGACCACATTTTTGAAAAGTACATTAAATTTCCTTTCTACGCTAGGAGGAGCATTTTTTCCTATCTCGAAAGCTTCATACCGAAAAATTGCGTTAAAAAACGCCTATTTTTGGGAAATTCGACATTTGAAATTCTTAGTTTTGTGACGTCATTATGACGTCATTATCGTGACGTAAAATAGTTTTTAAGGTCACTAACTGCAAGTTCTATCTTTCTACTTTCCAACGCTGGGTCGATGAGCTCTGTATCTTTTATGGTTCCCGAGATATCGCCGTTTAAATAGGGTATACTTCTTGCACTAAAGCGTCATCTCTCTATATGTATATACCTCTATATATCTGTATATATATCTGTATATATATGTGTATATATATGGTCGTAACCCTATTTAACAAGAACACCCTCGATTTTGGCAATATTCAAGTTGTAATAACTCGGCCATTTTTAATCCAATCGATCTGAAATTTTGACAGTTGCACCTTTGACCTCTAAATATGCGATGTTCAAATTTTGGTGCAATTTCGGCAACGGAACTTACTCAAATTTTAACGTGAAATATGGCCAATCCATGAAAACATATAGTTGGGGGCTGGCAAGCAAAGTTAACAAAACTCACTTCCGATGTCCGGAAGCTCATTTACTGTTAGGATCGCCGTTCAATGCTCGCCCTCGACCCTTCGGGTCCTCGGGCTCGCGGCCGGGCCTTCGGCCCTCGCACTGTTAGGTCCGCCGTCAATGCTCGCCCTCGGACCCTTCGGGTCCTCAGGCTCATGGCTCGGGCCTTCGGCCCTCGCACTGTTAGGACCGCCGTCCAATGCTCGCCCTCGGGCCCTTCGGGCCCTCGGGCTCGCAAACCGCCGCGGGGGGCTTGCCAGCCCCCTGATATACCTATGTATATATATGGTCGTAACCCAATTTAACAAGAACACCCTCGATTTCGGCAAAATTCAAGTTGTAATAACTCGGCCATTTTTAATCCAATCGATCTGAAATTTTGGCAGTTGCACCTTTGGCCTCTAAACATGCGATGTTCATATTTTAGTGCGATTTCGGAAATGGGAACTTACTCAAATTTCAACGTGAAATATGGCCAATCCATGAAAACATATAGTTGGGGGCTGGCAAGCAAAGTTACATAAACTCACTCCCGATGCTCGGAGGCTCGTGTACTGTTAAGATAGCCGTCCAATGCTCGCCCTCGGACCCTTCGGGTCCTCGGGCTCGCGCTCAGGCCTTCGGCCCTCGCACAGTTATATTCGTCGTCTCATGCTCGCCCTCGGACCCTTCGGGTCCTCGGGCTTGCGCTCGGGCCTTCGGCCCTCGCACAATTAGGTTCGCCGTCCAATGCTCACCCTCGGACCCTTCGGGTCCTCGGGCTCGCAGCTCGGGCCTTCGGCCCTCGCACCGTTAGGTTCGCCGTCCAAAGCTCGCCCTTGGGCCCTTTGGGCCCTCGGGCTCGCAAACCGCCGCGGGGGGCTTGCCAGCCCCCTGATAAGTTATATTTATAATTTATGGTGGCACAACTTCTATCACACTCAGGTGTGCCACAAAAACATAACTGTCAAGATTACATATTAAACAGTGGTCAAGTATGTTAAAAATGCTAATCAGTTTCATTAGGTCAAAAATTCAAGAAATAAAATTATACCTAATTTGCACTGTTTAATGAACAACAACTAAATGGATATCTAATGTTAACTAATGTTCTTTATATGTTTCTAAAAATAAATGAGTCTTCAAAGCAGTTTTGAAAGCTACAATATCAGAACAGTGCTTAACATGTAAGGGTAGCATGTTCCACAACTTAGGCCTAGCCTTCGAAAAACACCTATCACCATAACTAGTGAGCATCTTAGGTTCCTTTAATTGCACATTTGATCCCAAAATATTAGCATGATTCAAATCTGATGAAAGATATTCTGGACCGAGATTGTTCAAACACTTGAATACTAATAAAAGTATCTTGTATGTAATCCGTTGCTTTACGGGAAGCCAATGAAGTTCATTTAGGATTTGAATATAAATAAAAATTTTTGCCGATTTTGCGATTGAAAATTAATTTCAAGGGAAGAACTCCAGAACAATGACCGTTTTCTTATCCATAGTTCAGATTCGGAGAAAAGATGGGCAATAAATTTGAATCCAAGCTCATTGAAATCAAAATTGCGCGCATTTGCATCTGTTTAGAACCCACTTCTAACTTGAGTAATAATAAATTCCTCCTTCTGTCGAATTCTCGCAGCAAACCATCGAAACTAAAAATATCTTCATACGAAACAATTATCGCTGATTTTCACAATGGAACAAAATTTTAAAGTCGTACCCTTTCTCCTACAGTAGTGATTAGAGTTGGCGGTGTTATGTCGTAAACTTTTTACGAAACTCGAAAATTCCATTGAGAACGTAAATTATGACTTTAAGCAGTTGAAACGTTTCCGAAGTACACAGTAACAAAATGGAAGATTCTTTGTTAAAATGCACGTGCAGTTTAGCGTGGGCTTCAACATGTAGCCATAGCAACGCATGCAACTGGTGAATTTAACCTAGAACGCGATCTTCTAATTTTAGGGTGGATTTTTCGGACTTTCAACGTTATTTACGAAAAATCTAAAGCACAAATCCTAATTTTGGCCATGCTATCTTTAAGTTTAGACATTTTCTACCTACCGCCTTGCAAAAAATCGCGGCTTTGTAGCTCCATTTGGGTCAGTTATTCACATACAAACGTAGAAGTGCCTCTTTCCTTTATACTTTTATATTAACGATTCCAGGATATTAATTATAAATATAACTTGACAATCACTGATTTTAATTGTCATTCTAGCAAGGGCGATCAAGGGCCTTTCTCTAATCAGCAATAATAAGCACTTTTTAAGCACTCAATTAACACTTTACTGAGAAAAGCGCCTATATAACTCTAAAAAATTGCTTATTGTCGGCTAAATAAGCACCAATTTGCGCTTAGCTGGGATTCAAAGCGGTACCAAATCACTAATAGATTCAACTTGGCACTTACTAGTGCGAATTATCACTTCTGCTGTAAAATCCGGAGTAAAAGCGCTTATGAGCGCTAATTTAGTCTTTTTTGTGAGTAAAATTAGTGCTTTTTTAGGAAACGAGCAAATTGAGCACTTAAAAAGTGATTATTATCGCTAATGAGAAAACAGGCTCTCGATCTCCCTTGCCATCATTCTTTAACGAAACTTTATACCTTTTAAGTATAAAATTTAATCTTGTGAATTATCTAATTACATGATAAGATTCCTTGGTTCAAGTTAAATCCTTAATTAATGATCTACCTATTATGAACTAATTTAATTAATAAGCTTGGGCCTGTAGCTGGGATTGTTTGTGGATAGGGCCCTGCACAGCGAACCAAAGTATAATATTATTTATGATTATCAGTCAAACACTATCAGTCCAAGTAAAAAATACTTATCTTTTGGAGGTTCACATTTTTCCAGAGGGGGGGGGGGAACCCCCTGCACCTGGAATGGTCGCATGGCTATGGGCCTGCTATAAGCTACTTAAGTAATTTAAAGTAATTTAAACTATTTAATAATTCCCAACAGTTAAGATATTATAATTATATAACGATCGTTATATAATTCTTGCTCTGATATTTTTTGTTATATAACGGCTTCAGAAATGGAATTTAGGGGTCAATAAATAATTTTCATAAGATTTTAAAATTTTCTAAATTTTGGGGTGTGATAATTTTTCCAGGTGTGTGATAACTGTACAGTTATCACACCCCTCAAAGAACAGTTATCACACCTTTGAAAAATTATCACACCCCAAAAATCAAAACTTTAGAATTTTGTTATTCGTATTTATTTACTATGTAAAATCATTTCAATCTGACTTTTAGTCAATTTTCTCACTCCATTACGATACACCAGTGTATACAATATACATCTTATGTTATCTTGTTTATGCATTCACCGTTTACGTTTGTCATTATATGAGCCGCACACGTGCCAGTAAAGCAGTAAGACCACTTGATCTAAATCAATACACCAGTGTATACATATTATGTTATCTTGTTTTGGTTCATGAGTTTATGTATATTTGTTTGTCACTATATGAGCCGCGCACCCACGTGTCAGTAAGACCACTTGCTTTCACTCCATTACGACACATCAGTTTATACATAGTATGTTATCTTGTTTTGATTTAATGAGTTTATGTATACTCAGCAGTCCTTATATGAGCCGCGCACCCACGTGCCAGTAAGACCACTTGCTCTCACTCCATAAGCTCATAAGGATACATCAGTGTAGCAGTGTATTCATTTATTTTGTTATCTTGTTTTGGTTTCATGAGTTTATGTATACCCAGTAGTCGATGTATCAACCGTGCACCTACTTACCCTCACTACAATTTGCCTATAAATATTAAAAAAAAAAAAAAAAAAAAAAATTTTGGCCTCTTCTGATATGGTTTTACATATATGTATAGATAGTCCTTTGGGGTGGCCCTATTAACAGTCTTAATGATTGCCTTGGTGCTTTCCCTCAGCACAACCAGAGAAGCCTCCTTTATAATTAGAAGCAGTTTATATTTTATCCAATTGTGCTGTAAAACATTAAATTGAATTGAATTGAATTGAATTAAATATGCATCCGTTACGGCGTTACACTCTTACACGGAAATGATCTTTCAATTTTGTTTTGATGTTGCTACACATTTCAATCGACGATCACTTTTATAGTATCTTTGAATCGAAAGATATGAGCAAAGTTTGTAAAGATTCCGGATTTACGTTTTATTCATACTTTGAAGGCAAATTTAGATATACATAGCCACTCTCCACCATCTAATCTAAGATTCCTGGCCAATCTTGATATTTTCCTTAATAATAAATTTCAGGCCCTATACTCTTTAGCTCAAAGGATTTTTATATTTAAAAGCTTCTAAATTTGCTTTTTTATTGGAACAACCAGTGTAGATCTCCGCCCGTTTCTCACGTTATATAATAGATTAATCAAACACCCTGAGGATACGTTTATATCAATTATCACACTCGCCTTCGGCTCGAGTGATAATTGGAATTATTGCACTCGCCTTCGGCTCGAGCTTAGTCTTAGTAGTCTTAGTAAAACGGCCACAGTCGGTTTAATCAACCAGGCCGGTGGCAGCCATGCTGAGCATGGAGACTATCCCTAGTACACTAGGCGAAGGGTGTGAACTCCTGGGTGGTTTTTCAGGCCACCCGACTGCCGGAGATATCCTGGGCTGAGAGTAGCCTACCCGTCCAGGACCTCACTGGACCAGCAAGCCACCAACGCCCCTGGCTTCAAACAGACTGCAAAACAAGTCAGTGCTTGCCTGCAGATTAAGTCGGAGATCAGCCGGAGGTGGCTATGTACCACCTCCCTTCATCTGACTGAGCCACAGGGAGGTCTGACCCAACCAGACTGTGTAAATAATATTCCCATTGATTGGAGTTATGCTGGGATCAATGGGCAAAGCCCAGCTATGGGGTACTACCTGGAAAAGAAGAGAGGGAACTGATTGTTAGTTTTGTGATATTTTTGGTGATGTTTTTGGTGTTGTATAATTGTTCATTAATTTTGGAAATGTTGCTAAATCTGATTTATTGGGATGGAACATCCTTTCGGAATTGGCTGCAGTTTGTACTGTAGAATTTATTTCTATGGGTCTAGATGTACAGAAATTTGTTGCCTGACGGAAGTGGTGAGGTAATGGGACTTAGCTGGTTTGAAGTACAGAGTACCCAGCAGGTGAGGGTGATGAAAGTGGGAGATAACGAAATAAAATGTTGTTTCCTAATTGGATATAATATGGGAGAATTGGACAGTGGGCTTAGTTTTAAAGCAGTAAGAGGGTTGATAATGCAGGGGTCGCCAATGTAACTGCTGCTTCCAGAATGAGACAAAAAATTATTCCATGATGGTGCTGAGGAACCTTGGAGGGATCTGAACTTTGGAGGGATCTGGAGAAAATCTTATTAGGGGTTCTTGACTCTTGAGTGGCCTTTGAGAGTTTGAGGGAGGAAGCCATATTGTTTTTTTGTAGTACAAAGTGAGTACTGACTACCGGGCTGTGCCCATGTTGTTACAGTATATAATATGTATTTATGGGTGATCATTCCCTTTGAGGACAGTCTTCAAGTTAGTCTACCTGAATTATAGTCAATTAAGTAAAAAGATAAAAGAATAGTATAGATATAGAAAGAGGGGGCTAGGGTGGTTATAATGTAAAATCAAAAGTTAATATACCGTGAGGAGCTGGATAGTGAAGTTATGATACTTAGCTGGTGAGTGGTACTAGAGAGTACCCAGCAGGTGGAAGGTGTGGATGATACCAACTGCATGGGGAAGTGCAGTTGGCACACTCGGAAGGGGGAGGTGCGTGAAGCCCCAACTGGAAAGAACCAGGTCCCTGGAAAGAACCAGGTCCCTGCTCGAGCAATAATTCGAATTATCACACTCGCTTCGCTCGTGTGATAATTCATATAAACGTATCCTAAGGGTGTTTGATTATCCTATATTAAATGAAAGTACAGGAATGCACACTTTAATACAAAATAGATCTGAAGCAACTTTTAAAATACACACCTTTGACTTTGATAAATCATTAGTATTTTTGAAAAAGTAATCTTCTATTCAAATTGAGATGTGTACTATAACTCTGTACTTCTGTGAGAGTGTAAGAAACACATTAACTTATTAAATCATTCCTAATTCATCATAACTAAACAAAATGAAATATATCTTATCATGCTTAGTGAATAGTGCCAAACCATTGTCGACGATTGATTCAGGTTTCCTATCAAAATTCATGAACACGTAAACACTCATTGAGTGAAAACACTATTGAATAGTGCATGTGGTAACGATTCACCTTTTGATTCGACAAGCCTTCTTTGTTTTGGCTCTCTTACTGAATTATCTGACACATCTGCATTGGATAAAACTTTTCCTCCATTGCTACCTGAAACTGAAGCAGTAGACTGTCCTTTTTCTTCACGTTTACGTTTGATAGCAGTTACTTGCTTATTTTTGTCCATCTGCTCTAAATAGAAGTTTGTCTCTTTCTTAACTTGAGCTAACTCTTGTTGAAGTTTCTTTTTCCGAACAGCTGCATCATATGCCAGCTTTTCTGTTAAATTAGACCACTTAAACCTTGGCAAATATTTCATTGTCCAAATATCATCATGGTAGTAACTACCCTTTTTTCCTCCAATAATATTACCATTCAGTGACTGCACAACAGCTTTTGCTATTCTCTTCTTTTTGAATTCAATCCAGCCTTCAGTGAATTTCTTTTTACCTGGGGAGTTTGATATTTAAGGTAGCACGTAGGTGAATAAAACTATTTACCTAAATCCTGAGACTTAAGGGGGTTCACCCCCCTTAAGTTTGCCCATTGATTTACCCATCAATATTGACCTAAATGATAGACAAAGCAAGTTAGAAGCTCATATCTCCAGCTCAATAGTTGTTTATTGCCCAAAACGTTCACCTTTTGGTCTAAATACTGAAATAGTCTGGTGCCACATTGGCATGTGTGCTTCCCAATTTCCATGGTCATAAATATGGACCCTTTTTCATCCAATTTTAAGTTTTAACACTAATTGTCAAGACAAATGGATAAAAGGAGTCAGTCAAACTATGTGGTATATTGGCTTCGGAGGGGCTTATTTTGAACATAGTACACTATAAGGTGCCAGGTACAAGTCAAATGGAACAAACAAGGCTGTGAAGCACTTCCCTTAACTGTCACTGGAACACTGGCTTGATTACTTGGATCCTTGGACTCCTGTCATTGTCAATGGCTGTTGAATAGAAGTAGAACCTTCAAAAAAAATAGAAGCATGGACACTTTGAAATTTGTAATATGGATTGGAACATATTAACATATTACCTATAGCCACTCACCTGAACCACCACCCAACTTTCTTTTCTTTCTGATTGCAGAATCTTCCCCAGGTTGTAAGTATCTTCCCACTTCCCAAATTGGCTCATTATATTTCATCTTATTTGGCTTCATGTAAGGAGGACAGAACTTAGGTATATGATACCCGGTTTTGACTTTCTTTGCAATGCATTCTCATCTGGCTTTGATGACATAATATGATCTTTTCAGTTTTCACCAAATTGTTGATCTAAGGAGGTTATAATTTATTTCATTTCTAGTTTGAAACTGATATCATTAATTTGATAATTATTCAATCTCACTGAAATCCAAGTCTTTGATCTCAGTGAAATTGAATCAAATTAAATAGTTAAACATCATCAATTCAAAGTATGATTATATTATTAACTGTTAATTCAATAATCTATGAGGCATGAATTTAAATGCACAAAGATTAGATCTTTGATAATATGTGGGAAAACATCAATTGTGAAATTAATTTTGGATTGCTAGGTGGTTATTGCTTGTTATTATCGACTAAGGCTATATATATTATAAAGTAAACAAAGTCAGGGCATTTGGTTATAAACAAAACACCTCATTAAATGATTATGGCGGCGCCTGTGTTAGGGCCTACAGATTTGTAACAACTTGGTTAATTAATCAATGTGATAACTAATTAATGTTGATAAATAAGTGGGTTATACTAGACAGCTCAGGGGCAATGCATAGCTTCATGCTAAATTGAAATGTGCTAAATTCTTGGCATGGACATAAATCCAATTCCTTAACACGTAAAACAAAAAACAGTACAAAAAAGATAGTGGCCTTGATATTTTAATAGTATTGAAAACTGCTAAGGCATAGTAGTAATTGAATTAATAAATATTAGTGAGTAGAAAACAAAATTTATTCACTAGTTAAAAATCTATTACTATACAATGTTATCTAAATAAAATATAACTGGTTCAATTAAACAATTTCAAGTTAGCATCAGTTTAAGGGTCTTTTATAGCTTGGGGCATTAGTCCTGTTATTTAAGATAATGAGGTTCTCAATATGCAATGGTTGTTAGTTAATTTCACATTATTACTAAACACCAATTTAGTTGATAGAATAGAGAAATTTTTAATAATCATATATTTAAATCCTACTAAGCCAATAGTCGTCAACATGATGGATTCATTTTCATTCATTATATGCGTTAAATCACCTCTCAAACAAGCAAAAGGGCACCAGAATTATAATACTTACTGAGTTAAATGCAGTTGTTTTTAAATATGGTCCATCCAACAGATTACTCAAAAAGTTAAAATTTCTAGAATAAATAACTGACTTCTTCCTCTATTTAGTCAATGGGTTACAGCCCCCAATTCCAAGTTATGACTTGAATCATAGATATTTGAAATTTGATCTCACATATTGTATTGTTCATTATTGTATTTCTCTGCTTCTATTTTAAATAAAGTTATCATAATGTTTATCTGAATGAATTGTTAAATTTTGGGGTTTTGTATGCTCTAAAATTTTAAAATCCTTTTCTAATTCTCTCTTTTTTCTCTCACCCATCTTTTTAATTTTGTATCTAATCAGAATAAAGGATTTTTTTCTTCTTTTTTGTTTCTTTCTTTATTTGCCTGATTTTCTGTGATTTTTTAATTCTTTAGTAAACACCATGTTTTCCCCTTTCTCAGAAAATTCAAATTTTCATGAAAATATTAAAAAACCCTTCTCAGGTGTAAAAGGGAACTAAATTTTATAATTTGTTTTTTTTATGTCTTTGACATTTCTAAAAAAGGACCCATCACCCAATTGGCAAAATTTATGTTCGTTTTTGTTTTAAAAGTCTTTTCCCAAATTTTCCCTGATAATTTTTCACTTCTATATTGACCCATGCCCCAAAAGGGTTTGATACCCCCTTGATTTCCCCAATTTTTTTTTCCCCCATCCTTTTTTTTTAATCCCTCTACATTCTTCCCTTGATAAAATTTTAAAAGATTTATGTGCCCACTTTCTTATATCTTCGGGGATATTTTCCCAGCCTTTCTCAGAAAAGTCCCTAGCTTCACTTTCTGAAAAGGGCTATTTTTTTTTTTCTTTTTCTTCTGGATTAGCATCCCCTTCATCTTTTTGCACATTTTCTTTTTGAACATATTTTCTTTGGGAAAAATATTCATATTCCTCTGAAATTTAGAAATTAAAAAAATTGGGGGTATTAACATGATGCAAGTGCACAATCAAAGGGTTTTTAAATGGTTTAAAAGGCCAGGAAAAAAGCCATCATGTATCCCAATACCCAAAAATTTTTTCAGGATTGATTTTCCCCTGATCAATCTAATTTCGGGCAAAAATTAAAAAGAAAATATAGATATGGCTGAAAATACCCGAGCAGTTTTGGGTCAAATTTGTTATACTACAAACTTTTTTCTCAACCAAACCCCCAAATTCTTTACTCTTTTTACTGGCGTTTTCACTCTATTTTGGGATTTGCTTTTTACTGATTCTAAGCTACTCCCAAAGGGAAAAACCGAAGGCCCGTCAATCTCTTGACAGAAAGAGCTGTTCCCAACATTTTCTTGAAACTGGAAAAGGAAATGAAACAATTCCCCTCTCCTCAGTTGACTATGGCCAATATTTTTATAAATATATCAACAGTATATTAACAATATATATAACAAAGAAACAATTATAGACAACAGTTATAGATCACAACCCAAATATTCGTAATGGATAGTGTATTGCAAAAAAAATTTGATAAACTCCCAAAAAAAAGTATTTTAAATAGTAAAAATAAATTAATTAATTTGATCCATCAAAATCTTAGCAATAGTCAATCCATTTGTTTAATTTAAAAACCCCAAATCCAAAATTTGTAAACTAAATTTGCGTTTATTTGTTGCATTAAAATTCTTTTTGGGAATTAAAAAAATAAAGAATTTTTCTTTTTATTCCCCCTTGCCCGCTGAAAGGAGGTCTGACAATTTTTTGAAATGATAGGTTTATACAACGAATCTTAAAATAACTTTATACTACTGTTCTTTGAGCCGTTCGAAAAATCCCAATGCTGGTTTATTTAACCCCCATGGTGTGCGTACCGCCGCCCCCCAGGGAAGGCCCCCGGCCACCAAAAGGTTGTGTTTGTGCCCAAACCAACGCCCCTTTACTGGTGCGGCCAACCGCCAACCCTGGGGGAAAAGCAAGCTGGCTTAAAGCGGGGCGAAACGACGCGCGCGGGCCCCTTTGTCTCGTATCGAGGGATGACGCCCGCCCGGGAAAAGGCTGGCGCCGCATCAGCCCCTGATTCTCGAAGGGTTTCAACCGAACGTCAGGGAAAGCGCGTCGCGTACAAAAAAAAGGGTTCCGTAAAGTAAATTTACATATAAAAGGGAAATAAAAATGGGGAAAACGCTGCCCAACACACGGTTGGGAAAAGCCCAACCATCTTTTCCCCCCCCGCCCCGGTAGGTGTGAAACCCGCCCAAACAGGGAAAATATTGTTTGCAATTGCCCAAACCCCGGTGCGTGTTCGCGACTTCGCGCCGCGCAAGGCAAACAGGATAAACGTGTTTACTTTTCCTTTTAAAAAAGTCCTTTTCTCGCGCGGCAACCTATGCGGGCAGAAAAATTTGTCTTCCCGAAATTTGGTTTTCTCCCCGTCCCTATAAACGGTTGGTGAGTCAGATCTAACGTCAATTTTTTTGTATTCTAAACCCCATGGCTCAAAGCCTAACCAACTTTCTAAACCAACCCATAACCCGAACCCCAAATTTGTTAAAGCGCTAGAGCTTAATTTTTTTTCAGGTGACGTCATTGTCTGTTTGGTCCCGTTTATATGGGGATGCCAAATTTGGGGTTTATTAAATTTCCTTTTTAAACCCCGTTGGTGGGCCCCTTTTTAAGGGTGTCCGAGTGATATTTTTTTCCCTGTTAACCCCTTTTGAAATGTCCCCGTTGTGATGGGGGGCCCTGTTAACGAAAAGTCCCCTGTTTTGGGGTTTCCCACTGTTTCACATTCATGGTTAACCATAGTTTTGAGACCACATGCATCATTTTATCCAACATGGCTTTGGCCCTTTTGCTCCTCTTGGGGTTCGTCGTGATGGAGTTGATTTTGGACTTTGTTGAACCATTTTACCTCTTAACCTATGTAGAATTCAAATATTAAATCAACAAAAGATATTAAATAGTTACTTAGTTACAGTACTGAAGTTGATTTAATGTATTACAGTATTTACTGTAATTACAGCAGAAGGTAACAAATTCATAACTTGGGTATTAGGTCATTTGATGTAACCAATTTAGGATATATTTGAAGTTCCAGGATATTAATTATAAATATAACTTGACAATCACTGATTTTAATTGTCATTCTAGCAAGGGCGATCAAGAGCCTTTTTCCAATTAGAAATATTGAGCATCTTTTAAGCACTCAATTAGCACTTTCCTGAGAAAAGCGCTAATGTAAATCTAAAAAATCGCTCATTGTCGGCTAAATAAGCGCCAATTTGCGCTTATCTGGGACCCAAAGCGGTACCAAAGCACTAATAGATTCAACTTGGCACTTACTAGCGCAAATTGTCACTTCTGCCGTAAAATCCGGAGTAAAATTGCTTATGAGCGCTAATTTAGTCTATTATGTGAGTAAAATAAGTGCTTTTTTTGAAGGAAAAGAGCAAATTGAGCGCTTAAAAAGTGATTATTATTGCTTATGAGAAAACAGGCTCTCGATCTCCCTTGCCGTCATTCTTTCATATTAACGAAACTTTACAGCTTGTAAGTATAAATCTTGTCAATTGTATAATTACATGATAAGATTCCTTGGTTCAAGTTAAATGATCTACCTATTATGAACTACTTTAATTAAACTTGGGCCTGTAGCTGGGATTGTTTGTGGATAGGGCCCTGCACAGCGAACCAAAGTATAATATAATTATGATTATCAGTCAAACACTATCAGTCCAAGTAAAAAATACTTATCTTTTGGAGGTTCACATTTTTCCAGAGGGGGGGACCCCCTGCACCTGGAATGGTCGCATGGCTATGGGCCTGCTATAAGCTACTTTAAAGTAATTTAAACTATTTAATAATTCCCAACAGTTAAGATATTATAATTAAATGGTCGAGGATTTGAAAGTACAGGAATGCACACTTTAATACAAAATAGATCTGAAGCAACTTTTAAAATACACACCTTTGACTTTGATAAATCATTAGTATTTTTGAAAAAGTAATCTTCTATTCAAATTGAGATGTGTACTATAACTCTGTACTTCTGTGAGAGTGTAAGAAACACATTAACTTATTAAATCATTCCTAATTCATCATAACTAAACAAAATGAAATATATCTTATCATGCTTAGTGAATAGTGCCAAACCATTGTCGACGATTGATTCAGGTTTCCTATCAAAATTCAAGAACACGTAAACACTCATTGAGTGAAAACACTATTGAATAGTGCATGTGGTAACGATTCACCTTTTGATTCGACAAGCCTTCTTTGTTTTGGCTCTCTTACTGAATTATCTGACACACATCTGCATTGGATAAAACTTTTCCTCCATTGCTACCTGAAACTGAAGCAGTAGACTGTCCTTTTTCTTCACGTTTACGTTTGATAGCAGTTACCTTATTTTGTCCATCTGCTCTAAATAGAAGTTTGTCTCTTTCTTAGCAGGCTAACTCTTGTTGAAGTTTCTTTTTCCGAACAGCTGCATCATATGCCAGCTTTTCTGTTAAATTAGACCACTTAAACCTTGGCAAATATTTCATTGTCCAAATATCATCATGGTAGTAACTACCCTTTTTCCTCCAATAATATAACCATTCAGTGACTGCAACAGCTTTTGCTATTCTCTTCTTTTTGAATTCAATCCAGCCTTCAGTGAATTTCTTTTTACCTGGGGAGTTTGATATTTAAGGTAGCACGTAGGTGAATAAAACTATTTACCTAAATCCTGAGACTTAAGGGGGTTCACCCCCCAGTGGAATAATATGAGGAATGTTGGAGCGACAATCCCAGCCAAAATTTGTCCATATCGAAGCAAAAAAGCCCATTTAGGTTGACAGAAACTTGATATTAATATTTGGCTATTTTACGCCGCACAATTATTATCATGGTCTCAACTCGCTAGTTTTGATAAAGGAGCAATTTCCAATGCAAACTGCGTCAGAATCCAATTAACGCCCACAAAACGCGCGTCATTCATTCCTAAAAAAGCTACCAGGATCCTAATCTAGCCAAAATATTCCCAAACTAGCTGCCAGACTCCAAAAGTAGCCAGGGACTCCTAAAATCCGCTGCAAGGATTCCATTGCTTGTTAATACATCCAGGAACTCATTATATCATCTTTCTGTCGTGAAGCAGTGTTTTTGTGATTCATTGGAATGTGGGAACCCTATCAGCCATATGGCTCAATATGTTTTGAAATAATGTACTTAGCAAGGTTGACTTCGAGGTCCCTGTTTGGATTGTGAAATCCCTTATGACTCATAAAAAGGCATTTTGCTACTTTATGACTCCATTCAGATAGTATAAATTATAATGAAAGTGCAGCTCTTTGCGTTATATTGCCCGGGAGTTCCAAGCTTAATTTAATGGATTGAGTAGTGTTGCGCGCGCGACGCGCGCAAACACACTCACTAATTACATTACTTGCTTTGCATACGAAGTAACCTCCGCAGAACTTCCATTTTTGCCTGATACATACTAATGCGCGGCGCAATGGCGCATGTAGCGAAAAGAAAGTGATTTCGCATTATTCCATTTGTATCTGTTATTTCGTAACGTCATCGTATCATGTTGCCTAGTGAAGACGTTATTGAGAATGAAATCATGACTGAATAAGTCTTAGACACGCCGCTAGACAGAAAAAAGCCGTTTTTCCCGCGAAATCCCCATTCCCAGCCACTTATAAAAATTATTCCACTGGGGTTCACCCCCCTTAAGTTTGCCCATTGATTTACCCATCAATATTGACCTAAATGATAGACAAAGCAAGTTAGAAGCTCATATCTCCAGCTCAATAGTTGTTTATTGCCTAAAACGTTCACCTTTTGGTCTAAATACTGAAATAGTCTAATGCCACATTGGCATGTGTGCTTCCCAATTTCCATGGTCATAAATTTGGACCCTTTTTCATCCAATTTTAAGTTTTAACACTAATTGTCAAGACAAATGGATAAAAGGAGTCAGTCAAACTATGTGGTATATTGGCTTCGGAGGGGCTTATTTTGAACATAGTACACTATCAGGTGCCAGGTACAAGTCAAATGGAACAAACAAGGCTGTGAAGCACTTCCTTAACTGTCACTGGAACACTGGCTTGATTACTTGGATCCTTGGACTCCTGTCATTGGCCAATGGCTGTTGGAATAGAAGTAGAACCTTCAAAAAAATAGAAGCATGGACACTTTGAAATTTGTAATATGGATTGGAACATATTAACATATTACCTATAGCCACTCACCTGAACCACCACCCAACTTTCTTTTCTTTCTGATTGCAGAATCTTCGGGTTGTAAGTATATCTTCCCCACTTCCCCAAATTGGCTCATTATATTTCTCATCTTATTTGGCTTCATGTAAGGAGGGACAGAACTTAGGTATATGATACCCGGTTTTGACTTTCTTTGCAATGCATTCTCATCTGGCTTTGATGACATAATATGATCTTTTCAGTTTTCACCTAATTGTTGATCTAAGGAGGTTATAATCTATTTCATTTCTAGTTTGAAACTGATATCATTAAATTTGATAATTAATTCAATCTCACTGAAATCCAAGTCTTTGATCTCAGTGAAATTGAATCAAATTAAATAGTTAAACATCATCAATTCAAAGTATGATTATATTATTAACTTATTAATTCAATAATCTATATGAGGCATGAATTTAAATGCACAAAGTTTAGATCTTTGATAATATGTGGGAAAACATCAATTGTGAAATTAATTTTGGATTGCTAGGTGGTTATTGCTTGTTATTATCGATTAAGGCTAGATCTCTAATATAATTTCGCAACCTCTGTATATTGTACGTCCGTCACGTTTTTTGTCCTTTTGTAGACACATTTTGAAGCGTGCATGTGCAGTATGGATAAATGCGCGGGCGTTGCTATGGTTACATATTGCGCATGCGTTCATTTCTTTTTAATGCTGTTTTGAATACGCTGCTGCGTAACTTTTGATGTGATTGGAATTTTTTATGCGGTAAAAAGTATTTAGTTAATTTGAATTTTGCGAACGAGGTGCTGCGTAGCAGCACTGAGTGAGCTGTGTATTTGCAGGCCTAACGGGCCTGCTAGTATATTATAAAGTAAACAAAGTCAGGGCATTTATAAACAAAACACCTCATTAAATGATTATGCATGGCTTTGTGTTAGGTCACATTTGTGAATAACTTAATTAATCAATGGTGATAACTAATTAATGTTGATAAATAAGTGGCTATACTAGACAGCTCAGGGCAATGCATAGCTTCATGCTAAATTGAAATACAAGCAAATTTTGGCATGGAAATAAATCCAATTCTTAACACCTAAAACAAAAAAACTAGTGCACAAAAAGATAGTGGCCTTGATATTTTAATAAAGTATTGAAAACTGCTACAGCATAGTAGTAATTGAATTAATAAATATTAGTGAGTAGAAAAACAAAATTTATTCACTAGTTAAAAATCTATTACTATACAATGCTATTCAAATAAAAATATAACTGGTTCAAATCAAAACAATTTCAAGCTACATCAGTTTAAGGGTCTTTATAAGATTAGCACAGTCCACAATTTAATATAATGAGAGTTCTATAATATGCAATGGTTGTTAGTTAATTTCACATTATTACTAAACACCACTTAGTTGATAGAATTAGCAGAAATTTTTAATAATCATATATTTAGAATCCTACTAAGCCAATAGTCACCATGATGTTCCGTTCATTTTCATTCATTACATGGATTAAATCACCTCTCAAACAAAGCAAGGGGCACAGAATTATACTACTTACTGCAAATTTAAATGCAGTTGTTTTTAACATGGTCCATTTAACAGATTACTCAAAAAGTTAAAGTTTTCTATAGAATAACCAACTGACTTCTTCCTCTAATAATGGTCAATGGGTTACAGACCCAACACCCAAGTTATTGACTTGAATCATATATTATTTGAAATTTGATCTCACATATTGTGGATTAAACTGGCTATTATATTTCTGCTTCATTTTAGGCTGAAAGTTATCATAATGTTTATCTGAATGAATTGTTGAATTTGGGTTTGTATGCTCTAACAGTTTTGAAGCTCTTGCTTTTTCTGAATTCTCTCTCTTCATTCTCTCATCTCTCATCTTTTTTAATTTTGTATCTGAATCAGAATCAGAGCTAAGGATTTTCTTCTTCTTTTTATGTTTCTTTCTCTTATGCTTGCCTGATTTTCTGTGATCTTTTTTAATTCCATTAAGTAGAACACCATGTTTTCTCCTTTCATCAGAAAATTCCTTAACCTTTTCATGAAAATCAATATCTACAAAAACCTTCTCAGGTGTAGAAGGAACTGGACATTTATAATTTGCATTTTTATGTCTTTTAGACATTTCTAACAAAGGATCCATCATCTCAATTGTGTCAAAATTTATGTTCCGCTTCTTTTTTTGAGGTAAGTCATTTCCAATTTCCTGATACCATGGCTTTTCACTTGCTAGCTCACTTGACCCATGTCCCAAGGGCTTTAGATATCCCACCTTGATTTCCCAATGTTTTTGCCCATCCTTTTTTTCTTGAATAGCCTCTACATTGTTCACCTTGTTATCAAAATTTGAAAATAGATTTATGTGTCCACTTTCATTATGACTAACTTCATGACCAGGATATTTTCCACAAGACCTTTTTCTCAGTAAATTCAACCTAGCTTCACTTTCTGCAAGGGCTATTCTTTTTTGTTCATTTTCTTCCTGGATCTTAGCATCCTCTTCATCTCGTTGTACTCTTGCAACATTTTCTTTAGTACGAACATGCCACTTCTTCTTTGGAAGAATATTCATATTCCTCTGAAATTTAGAAAATTAAAAATTGGTGGTATTAACATGTATGCAAGTGCTTATCAATCAAAGGTAACATGTTGAAATGGTGTTAAACAGGCCAGTTGAAAGAGCCATCATGTGATCCCAATACCCAAAAGTTCTTTCAGGATTGACTGTCTCCCATCATGATCAATCTAGAGTTTCAAGGACAATGTTAACACTAACAGAAAATATAAGATATGGCTGAATATATCTGAGCAGTTATTGGGTCAAATGTTGGTATACCTACAAACTGTGTTTCTCAACACAACCCCAGATTAACTTGACTCTTTCTACTGGCTTTTTTCACTCTATTTGACATGTTGCGTTTGACTGACGTCTGACAAGCTACTCCCAAAAGGGAAGGACCTGCAAGAGGCCTTGTCAATCTCTTGACATGAAAGAGCTGTTCCCAACATATTTCTATGAAACTGGAGAGAGTGAATGGGAACAATTCCCATACTCCCTCAGTGTGACTGATGAGCACAATATTTTGATAATATATATCAACAGTATATATCAACAGTATATACATACTGTAAAGCCATATATTTTCGCAGGTGCTATTTTTCGCGTTTCTTTAAAAACAGACTAATTTCACGGTTTTAATTTTCACCCATTACAAAATTCCTTAAACATTAACCAGTGCTTGTACATGGCCATTTATCATTTTCGCTAATTGCTGTACACCTTGATAGCCGGTGATTGTACAAAAGCAAAAGCCTAGTAATGAGGTGTCTTGTTCGTCTATGTTTACTTAAGTGTGCCTCTGTTTGTCAGACATTACAGCATGTCATTCGTAAACGATACTGCAAACTTAGTTGAGGGCTTAATGTTTTAATGAGACACTTTGGGTTGAAAAATAATGCCTTGATGACGATCCAATCTATCGAATACTTAAGAGGTAATAACGTATGTTGCTATACCTACTAACAATGTACAAGTTTCTTCCACTCAAGAAATACGCAGATATGAATTTATCTCCAAGAATTGAAAATTAACTTCACAGCTGATATTTTCGCGGATTTTCTTTTCCAGATAAATGCGCGAAAATTAATGCCGCGTGAAAATTAATGGCTTTACAGTATATAACAATTATAGATCAACAATTATAGATTAACAGTTATAGATCAACAAAGCACCAAACATTCGTAATGGATAGTGTATTGCAATAATAATTAATGATAAACAATCACCAATGATAAAGTATAGTAAAAATAAGATTAATTAATTTGATCCATCACAAATCTTAGCAATAGCCAATCCATTTGTTTACATTAAAACACCCAATCCAAAATTTGTGAACATTAATCAATAGCCGTTTATTTGTTGCATATAGATGTCTTAATTTGGAATTCCACAAAATAAAGAATGATTTCATTGTCACATGTCATGCCCGCCCGCTGAAAGCGAGGGGTCTGACAACTTTTGACAATGATAGGTTTATAGCAACGAATCGTTTAACATAACATGTATACTACTGTTCGCTTTGAGCGGCGCGCGTTCGCATACCAATGCTGGCTTATTCCTAAGCCCGCATTGTCAGACGTTGTCTGACCCCTTCGCCTTCGGTGGGCGCGCGCGAAGCGCGCGCGTCCGCCGAAGGCGGACAACGTCTGACAACGTCTGTCAGACAACGTCTGACAAAGCCCGCATAGGTGTGTGTACGCGCCGCGCGCTTCCCTACGGCTGGGGAAGCGCGCCGCGCGAGCCACACAGGGATATACGTGTTTAGTTGCCATAACCAGTGCCCTGCCGCCCTGGTTTCGCCCACTGAGTGCGCGGCGCGGCAAGCCGCTAAACCCCTGGTTAATAATTTAATACGTAACTAATTAAGTAAGTATAATGCACATACAGAATAATGAAAATGATAAATCAAAAATTTAATTCAAAACTACGACAATCTCACGTTAAAGGGACAAAACAGAAAACGAATATTGTTCTATGGTGAAGCAGTAATACGCAGTATCCCGATGTACGCACGTACATGCTAATTAGGTATTGGGTGTATCACTACTGCTACTTTCCTTGAACAAACATTCCAATTCCCTTAAGTCACTGAATTTACCAGTAAAATTGTACTTCTGTGCGAGATGACGGTATTTTCTCAAAAGAATATTCCGATTAAATCCTAACTTAGTAACTTAATAAACACACCAAGCATTATGTTAATTCTACTTTTAAAATTATCAAGATAATTGCAAATTCTAAAAATCTAATTAATTGTGACCCAAATACACCAAATACACCAAATACACCAAATACACCAAATATATCGAACTCGGTAACGCCAAAGAGAGTGCTGTTAAGATCATTATAATAGCTTAATGTAGGCTGCAGTGAGTAGTGACAGCGAACAGAATTCTTTCATAAACAGCGGTAGCTTGGGGATCCCAGAGGACACCATTTGGCATTGACTTCGAACTGAGGGGTTTCACCAGAGCACCAGGAACACTGAAATACACAAATGTAAATTTAATGAAATCACAGGAACCAATAGGCAATAAGACTTGCTAGCAATTTTTTGAGTAAAGAACACACCTTGTCCCACCCCTAAAGCCGTTTACAGCGATGTTTTGTTACCCTTTATTTTAATTCACACATCAAGGTGTGCGATGAGCCCGTGAAATGAGCTAGACATAAATATCATGGATTAGCGGACAATGGTTACCGTTCAATGACAGTAACTCGTAACCTGCGTGAAGGAAAGGTCAGCAAATTAGAATTAGAAAGAACCTTAAAAAATATTTCCTTGGGTTTGAAATTGCGCGCAATTTTATAACAAAATATTTAATTATGACAATTTCAAGCCTTTTCTATGTCATGGTATATAGCAGCTAAAATTGTCAGTAATCCCAGCTCACTATGGTGGGTTGTATGGCTCACTAATAATACAAAAAATTGCCGGTTTAGTGTGCCAATATGCAGCCCACTATAATAGACAGATTAAGTATAAAAGGCAGTGGTCGACCGAGGGCGGAATCATGGCGATTCATGCCGGGGCCGGAGAAGACTTGATAAATTTGCCCGGGCAGCCAACAATTTAGCCGGGGTCGGGGATTGATGACCTAAGTTGTAAAGTTAAATAAAGAAAATTGAGTATTTTTCGCACAAGAAATGGAATAATACTTTAGTATTTCAATTCGATTATCGTATTTTTCAATGAATCTTGCCACAGCTGGCACAGCTACGGGGTGCGCAGAAAATCTTGACCCCATTTTTGATCACTAATACAACAGATATTTCGATTCTGTAAAAATTTTCTTGTAAATATAACCAAAGAATGGCGGGTTCTGAGATTTTAGGTTGATATGACGTCCATAGTAAGGGGCCATCCAGAAATGAGCTCATCACTTGGGTATGTATGTATGTTTGTGAAATGATGAGGTAGTGATGAGGTAGTATGTAGGTTTGTAAAATGATGAGCTCATCACTTAGAAGTGAAATTTTGACACCCAATCACTCGTCTTAAATTCAATTAAACCATACCGGTACACTGAATTGTTAATCAAGGCTAGAACTAGAAGGAGACTCTTCAATTCAGAATTAACAACATATAGAAATCAGACTATCTTAAACTTCAGTAGTGACGTCATTTCAGCCTTTCATATTGAATGAGTGACGTACCATAGATCTTGAAATGATGAGATGAGGTTGGGGTATGTATGTATCTACTATCTTTCTCAAATTATGAGGTAGTGATGAGGAAGTATGTATACAGTATGTTCAAAAAAGGCCGATTTTTGTTGAGCTCATTTCTGGATGGCCCCTAACCACACGAGTTCCCATAATAGCAACCTGCAACCGGCCTAAAATTGATGATCTTTGCTTTTTTGACATTTGGTATTTTGATTTTTGCTTTTTTGACATTAAGATCTAGGCCACATTTTCTGTTTTGCTTACTCATCATATAGGATAGATATTTCGGTTCTGTGAAAGGTTTCAGTGATCATAACCAGTCCACGCTTAATTTCCCGATTTTCAGATTGCCACCGCATAGCAACCACACAAGTTTCCATAGCAACTGGATTTAAAATTCACGGATTTCACTCAAATAAGCCCCAAATCCCACCCAAGGAGACTACATCGAGCATGCATTGAGTCCCTATTGAGGTAGATTAAGTATATTTGAAAAACTTGCTTTGTTAACTACCCTTTTTATCACATTGAGGTAAATGGCAATTAGGTACTAAGTTTAGTTTCTTAAGGGGGGGTTCAAGCAAATTTTGGGAAAACACATTTCTGAGATAACGGTTGACCCAAAAGGTATACCCCGTGGGCCAAATTTTTTTTTTTTTGGCCAGGTTTGTACTCCCAGACCCACTGGCGCCGCCGTGGCGCCATGCCCAAATATGGGCACAAAATGGGCATATTTTTCAAAAGCAACGGGCGGGATTTGAGGTGTGCAATCGATAGATAATGGTCCCCTGAGTTACCATAAAAAATTTGAAGTCGATATCTCAAAAATGGCTGAGTTATGGCCGAAAAACGTATGCCCATATATGGGCACGTGCGTCGCTAAGCAATTCTATTATAACTTGGGCAAATATCAATATTTTTAATGAAACCAACTTTATTCGATAAGTAGCATTGAATTATGTATTCTCTGCAAGTTTGGGGCTTGATTGCTGCTAAAATGGCGATTTGAGGTCCAAAAACCTCTAAAAACCACAAAATCGCCATTTTTCTCCAGTTCGCGTTTTTCAAAAGTGCACTTTACTCAAACGCTTATAACTTCGGCTACGATTGATATTTTTATAATTCTTTTTTACGTGAAATAGACTAATTCCTCAGAAACAAATAGAGCCGGATTTTGACAGGCCTCCAAAATTTTTGGCGCCAAAAGCGCCAAATTTTTATGGCCTTTTGGCGCCAAAAATTTTTTGGAGGCCTAAATCAAATCCGGCTCTATTTGTTTCACGAGGAATTTAGTCTAGTTTCACGTAAAACCAATAAAAATCAATCCCAGCCGATTTTTTGGTAAAGTACACTGAAAAAAGCGATGGTAAATGGCGGGTTGTTTTGGACTATCGGATTTCCGACAATCCCAAAAACGCTGATTTTCAAAAAATAAAGCCATTTATTCAAAATTTTGGGACACATATGGCGGCGCCAGTGGGCCTTTTGAGTACTCAAACTGGGCAGCCGTTGGCCACCTCAGTTGGCCGATTAGTTGTTTTTGAAAAATATGCCCCCTGTTGAGCATGGCAACGGCAAACCTGGGAGAAACGTCAACCCCAAAAATCAAAGGTTTTCCCAAAACCCCCTTTAATGATAACTGTCGAATAGCTGCATATATGCAGCTATTTGATAAATAATGGCATATATGACATCTTTTTGAAACTATGCCACAATACTAAGATGCAGCAGAGATGTAATAAAATGATTATCCTTTTCACAAAAGTAGCCATTTATCTACAAGTAGCAAAAACCGCTTCAGTCTACCGACAATCGATAGTGAATTATAGATGGTTTTATACGCCCTATCACTAGTAAAAATTTGAAAAAAGTGATTCCATGTTAAATTGTCCTAATGTCTGTTTTATGTGATTGTGTCTGCGAAATTTGTTTAATATTAATTGTCATTAATCTAGGGAATGTTTAAAACAAAGCTGAAGCTTCAAGCTGTTAAGAATTTTCTAAAAATTGATTTTTCATCATCAAGGTTGGCATAAATTGATTTTTCCATATTTTATGTGGTCAAGAAATTTATGTGATTGTAGGAGAGCCTACCAAAATGATTTAAAATTGATACTATCCATTATGCCTTGAAATTAAAGACTAATTGATGCTTGGAAGATACTTACATTAAGAATAATTCCCGCTTTGTTAGAATAGTGTCATATATGCAGCTATTTACAGATTTCCTATTTTTGCTGAAAATCGGAACCCATTTCCTCTGGATAAGAGTATTGCACCTTCCTTTTGCATAGATAAGAGTATGACCAATCATTTGGAACCCGTCTTAAAGCAGTGCCGAGTTGTCCAGTGTGATCCTTCATGAGTATCAAATGTTTCTAAATAGTGTCATATGACACTTTTGTGCAACTGTTAAATAGAGTCATTTTGCTATTTATTTTCATCTAGGCGTGTAAAATTTGTTGAATAAGGTTCAGTACGAATAAACCACATACTGGGCAATTTTAAGCTCATTCCAATTTAAATCATATCTATTATAAGGCAAAATATATAGAACTACGATCATTTTCTTTAATTTTTCGAATAACAACTATAAACAAACTGACAGCATCCTGGGTTAAAAAAGAACCCTTTTTTTATGTTAAATTTTTAATATTTTTTGTTACCTATTTTGATTTGGGGAATTTTGGCAAAAAGAATTTTAAAAAACAAAAATTTCTTTTAAAACCCTTTTTATGAAAAATAATTTGAACCTTTTTAGGTTTTTATTTAATTTAAATTAAAAATTAAAAAATTTTTTTAGCCTTTGTTGAAAAATTTTAACCTTAGAAAATTTTCCCTATTAAACTCCAATCTCCCCAGGGCCTCTTTAAATTTTTTACAAGTTTTTCGAGAAAAAAGATTTTATTGAAGCCCCAAAAAATTTTAAAAATTTTATTAAAATTTTGGGCCCAAAAAATTATATTAAAAACAAATTTTTGGAACCCTTCCCCCCGGGGGAAAGAAATTTTTAAAAAAAAAAGTTTTTTAAAAATACTTTAAAATTTTTTGAAAGGGAAAATTTTAAAGCATATTTCCCCTTGGGGGAAATTGAAAAACCCCAAAGGGAAAAAAATTGAAGGGTCCTTAACCCTTTTTTTTGGGGGTTATTTTTAAAACAAAAAATTTAAAAAATTTTTTTTTTTTCGAAAAAAAGAAAATTTTCATTTGTCCCTTTACTGTGAAAGAGTTGAAGAAAAAACAAAGAAAAAATCATTGTTTCTTGAATTTAAGCCTTCTAATTTCTAATGTAAACAACTCCTGATGATTCCAAAAGTTGAAATCTTTCTAAAAATTCAACTTAAAAATTGGGTAAATAGTTTTACGTTTAGTTGGGCACTTATCATTAAAAGAAGTCAGTTTTTTCTTTTTTAGTTCTGTCCTCGAAAACAGAAAAATTTTAATTTGGGGAACCCAACTTGAAAATGGGGTTTTTTTCATTCAATATTCCCAGGGTCCCCAAAACCCCTAAAACGGTGGATTTTTTCGAGATGGCCCCCCCTTTTTTTTTGGACGGGGGAATTTTGGTGAAAAATCGAACTTCGATTTTGGTTTTATAGGAAAGAATGCACTAAATCATATTTTTGCACTAGAAAACGATGCAACTGTTATTTTTTGGCTATAACCATTGCAAAGGCCACTAATTGGCCACGCCCATTTTATCGTGGGAATTTTGGACCAAAATCTAAATTTCAAAATTTTGAGCTATACACGCAAGTTTATAAGACTAAACCCACTTATTTTTTGCACGAGAAAACGATACAACTGTTATTTTTGGCTATAAGCATTTGCTGAGGCTAATAATTGGCCACGCCCAATTTTATCGTGGGAATTTGGGCAAAAATTCAAAAAATTTTTGAGCTATACAGGCAAGATTATATACACTAAACCCACTTATTTTTGCATGAGAAACGATGCAACTGTTATTTTTTTGGCTATAACCATTGCTGAGGCCAATAAATAATAATTGGCAACGCCCAATTTTATGATGGAATTTTGGGCAAAATACAAATTCCACAGGCGTGTGTTGGAAAGACACAGAGTGAGTTGGTAAGCAAGAATGTGCGAGATATACGCATATCGAGTATGTTGGAAAGATATTGAGTACTTGAAGATGAGTATTATCAATAAGGTTTTGAATTCAACACCTCCCCTTCCACCTCCCCTACCCTCCCCTTCCTCCCTCACCTCTTCTCTCCTCCTTCTTCCAGCGTGCGCAATCGCAAATCGTGCGTAATCGTGCGTTTTTCGTGCGTACTGTGCGTAGCAAAATCCGTGCAGTGGTTTTCGAACGAGATTGAGGAATGTGGTGGTATGAGTGATGAAAAGAGTGAATGTTAACCATTAGTGCCCAAGGAAAAACTGGCAGAGTATTTTATATAACATGTTTTATTTTCGAACCACACTGGGGCCACAATGACTAATTAGTTTAAAATCCAATAATTGGTACTTCAGTAGTTTTTCGAGTTATGAACCTGCTTTAGGCTTTCGGGCAACACTGGGCTGTTGCCTTGGGGGGAAACATTACTTATCTCTCAATATTTGGTATCTAAAAGTAATTTAGCATCTTTTGAACCTAAAATAGCGAGGAGTGGCACTGAGCTGGGATGAGAGTCAGCTCAGTGTTGCCTGGTACCTTACGTTACCTGCACCCTAGCACCGAGCCGCTGGGGTGGAACAGGGACTTCGCTAGCTGCCTGTGACTCAAAAGTGCCAGAGACAAGCCCACCCAAAAAATATTTTACTTTTAAACGGGGACCCCAGGAAATATTTTCCAAAACATTCCGTTTTGGGTTCCCTTGGTATGGGGAAATCGGTAGTTTCATCTTCAGTCGATCAAATGGTTGAAAAAATAAAAAACCCACAAATACCAAACTGCAACCCGGGCAATTTTGAAAATTTTTTGACATTTTTAATCGACGAGAACGAAGGTTCTCTTTTGACTAGTGGTAATCCTGCATTGCATAGCCTACAAGAAATATGATTTTATGATTTTCGCGGTTTTTCTCATGAAACCAAAGGGCATGGGGTTTATGACAGCTGGGTCCCGGTTCGATTTGTCCCAAATGCTCAACAATGCCCCGTTGGGGTGGCACAGGTTCTCCATTGGTGTCCCATAAAGCCACAGGGGCCCTTTCACACGGGGACATGACGTTTCCTAAAAGTAGTCCCCAAAAGTTGCTGAAAATTTTTGAAAGGGGTTTTCGTTTAGACTTTTGCGAACAACATAACTGGGATAAGCTGCATGCAGGGGGGGGCCAAATTGAAAAACCCCGGGTGGATATAAAATGGCAAATGGGGTTTAATTTTTTCGGGGTTTATGAGGGTTTAAGGAGGCTAAACTGATAAAATAGCCGTTTTTCGGTCGGAAAATTCGATTTTCTCAAAAATGGTACTACTTTTAGTTGTGATTTTCGGCTCTTCTCTCAAATGGTACCATATTTGTTGAGGATTTTGGCACTTTTCTGAAATGGTACCATTTTTTGTTGAGGATAATCGACCCTTTTCTGAAATGGTACCATTTTTGTTGAGGAATTTCGACACCCTCGAAATGGTACCATTTTTGTTGACGATTTTCAACCCTAATCTGAAATGGTACCATTTTTGTTTAGGATTTTCAACCCTTGTCTGAAATGGTACCATTTTTGTTGACAATTTTCGGCCCTAATCTGAAATGGTACCATTTTTGTTGAGGATTTTCAACCCTTTTCTGAAATGGTGTATTTTTTTGGAGATTTTTGGCACTTTTCGAAATGGTACCATAATTTTTTGATGAGAATTTCGGCCTTTTTTCTGAAATGGTACCATTTTGTTGAGATTTTCGACCCTAATCTGAAATGGTACCATTTTGCTTAGGATTTTCGACCCTTTTCTGAAATGGTACCATTTTTGCTGAAATTTTTTCTGGGCACTTTTCTGAAAATGGTACCATTTTGTTGAGGATTTTTCGACCCTTTTCTTAAATGGTACCATTTTTGTTGACGATTTCGACCCTAATCTGAAATGGTACCATTTTTTGTTGAGACGATTTTCAACCCTTTTCTGAAATGGTGCCATTTTTGCTGAAGATTTTTGGCACTTCTCGAAATGGTACCATTTTTGTTGACGATTTTCAACCATAATCTGAAATGGTACCATTTTTGTTTAGGGATTTTCAACCCTTTTCTGAAATGGTACCATTTTTGTTGAGGATTTTCGAACCTTTTCTTAAATGGTACCATTTTTGTTGAGAAATTTTAAAATTTATTGAGAAACAGTACCATTTTGTAGAAAATTTTCCGAATTTTTTCAAATGGTACCACTTTTGGTGATGATTTTCGACCCTTTTCTGAAATGGTACCATTTAGTTGTGGATTTTGGCCCTATTTTTGAAATGGTATTCATTTAAACCCCCAAAAACCCCAAAGTGGATATAAAAAAGCCAAATAGGGGTTTAATTTTCGGGTTTATGGGGGTTTTCGAGGTTGGCCCCCCCCATGCAGCATGCGCACCACTGCATGCACATGTGCTGCACTCTTGATAAGCTCGAAAATGATTTGAATAGGTGTAATTGGTGGGATCTGGGTGTGTTTGTTTGTATCTGTTTACCCAAATCAAAGTGGAGTTGTGACTATAGTATACCTTGTGTTAAGCTGTGTTTCAGATCAAAGCATGTCAGATCACTGGAATTTGCCTTATGTCTTTCCATCACGATAGAAGATATCTGAATTTAAATTGAAAATCAGATTGCTATCTGCGCAGTTTATTGGGTCTCTGGAGATGCCTCATGAAGCTAGATGCTTTTTCAACATGCTCCTCGTTTTATTGTTGAACCAGTTATAGCAATATGAAAGTATCACTGATCTGATAATCCAATTTCTCGCAAAAACAGAAGCCATGCTTCCAAGGTAGGATAATATTATCTTATTATGTTGAAGGAGTCTAGTTTTGACGTTGGTCTTCCCTGCGTTCATAAGATTCCAGAATACACTGTCACAAGGAAATTCAACCATATTAGCAATAAGCATATTATACACCTCAAATTTGATTGTATAAAGTAGTGTTGTAAAGTTTAAAACTCATCAACAACTAATATAGCATCTGTATTCACTTGCTTAATTTTTGGATTATTCAGATTATTTGGGCTCATGGAAGTGTGTATGGTTAATTTATATATGTGTGCTGATCACTCAATTAATGGAGGTTTACATAAAGACCCTGCAATTTTGATGCACTTTCAATAGAATTTATATAAAAATTTGATGCATGAACAGTGAATTTGTGTCTTCATGGAGCCCTCTGTCAATTGAATGATCTAAACACACACACATATATATATATAAAAAGAAGAACAAGCCTAGGTCTAACAGGAAACAAACACTAAATAAACTCATAAAAGGCAATGAGGCAGTTAAAATCAATGACAGGATGATACTGAACTTGTCAGGAAAGACCCTTACTGATGAACAGAAAGAAGTGCTAACCCTAGGCCCTGATTTTGCCCCCACCCCTTCTCATCCACAGATTGATAAGAGGGATAATGATATCGACAAGTGGGTAAGCAAAATCAGATGGGCACATTTCTTCAGTAAAGTCACTCCTTCCAGTACTCCGAATGTTCACAGAGACACTGAAATTGCTCTCATACCTCCATCTGGGAAGGAAGCTCCTAAGAGTACAAGTCAGGCTCTAGAGCTTTACCTCCAACTGACAGTCAAAGAGTTGAAAACCATAGGTCTATGCAACAAATCTTTTGATTAATATGTCACCCAACCATCGTCAAGCTCTCAAGCAGTTACAAAGTTGGGATGACACAGTATTTAGGTATTTTGATAAGGGCACTGGCTGGGTGTTGGATACCCAAGACAACTATGAACAGAAGGTGATGGAACATCTGGGTGATGCAGACACGTTCATCCCTATCAATGAAGCTAACAACACTTCTCCCATTCCGAAAAAGATCAAGGAAATCAATGGGATCATTGAAAAGTGGGTAGAAACTTCATTGGAGGCAGGTGATATCAGTAAACGTATTGCATCCTGGATTGTCAAAGAAGAATCCCGGCCAGGGTATGACTACTGTAATTACAGTGCACAAACCCCAGGCGAATTACCCTGGGCGTTTAATTACTTCTGGGTGTGGATCTCCTACAGAGAATCTAGCTGCTTGGTCTGATTTTTACCTCAAACAATTGGCAGTGGAGTTACCTTTTGTTTTGAAAGACTCTTCACAGTTCCTCTATGAAATTCATAAGTTTAACCTTACCCAAAATGATCAAATAGACAATATTATTTTGGTAAGTTGGGATGTTGTAGCAATGTTCCCAGTATTGACAACGTCATGGGGCTTGATGCATGTCAAGAGTTGCTTGATCAGAGAGATGTTAAGTTCCCCAGCACCACTAGTATCCTAGAAGCTACTAGGATTACCTTGGAGAACAACATTTCCTTCTTCAACAATGTTGCTTACATTCAGAAAAATGGAACGGCTATGGGACCGCATAATGCATGCTCATATGCGGACATAGCCATGCACCCCATTGATAAGATTATTAACAATAGCAATGATTTCACTATAGCCTTGTGGTGCAGGTTTAAAGATGATATCTTTTTGTCCGTGGATCATGGGTTTAGAAAAACTCCATGAGTTCAATGCCTGGATCAACACTCTTCATCCTAAAATTAAATTTACAATGAACTATGCAACTAATCAATTGGAAGGCATTGAATACCTAGACACAAGAGTGTATATAAAGGACTCTTTTTATTCATACTACTCTTTACACGAAGCCCTCAGACACGCATGCTTATCTCAACCCCAACTCTTGTCATCCTAAGCATGTGTGCAATAACATACCTCAGGAGTGGCTAAACGTATTAAACGTATTTGTTCAGAGGAGAATGAATACACCACTCATAAAACTTCATGCTAATCATTTTGTTGACAGAGGTTATAATATGGATTTTATTTCTGCAGAATTTAGTAAATGTGATAATTTTGACAGACTTGATCTTATTGGTGACCCAGAAATTAGTTTTACCATTGAGAGTAATGAGACTAGCAGGAGAATCCCTCTAGTCTTAGACTTTCATCCAAGTTTTTCAGGTGCTTCAAGAGCTGTTAATAAACATAAACACCTGTTAGACTTGGATGATTCTCTCTGAAGGATGGTCTCCAAAGACAAGATCTTTGTGACCTTTAGAAAGGCTAGGGACTATCGGGGATTCTCTTGTTCATTCTCGTTATTCACGCAATACCACAGACAATAGTGTAGTCCTAGGTAACATCAATTGTAAGTGTAATTTATGTAAATTCTTTTTTATCTGACAATACAGTTAAAATTCAGTCATTAACTACCAAACGAATTCATAATATTTATCAGTCTATTTCAGTGTGAAGATGAACATGTAATATATGTAATAACCGATTTAGTATGTAATAAACAAAATGTAGGTAGCACTGATAGCACTATGAAACTTCGCTTTTCCAATCATAAGAGTCACATTAAGAAAAAGGTTAACAGTTGTAGAGTGGCTGTGCATTATAACCAAAATAAGGGGCATAAGTTTAGTATAGACAGTCAAGCTCAGTTTAATGCCACTCTAGCACAAGAATTAAAGGTCACCCTTGTAGATAAGGTTAAGCCTGAGCCATGGGATACCCCTGAAAGCATCACTAATAAGTTAAGTAAGAAAGAGGCTTATTGGCAACACCAACTTAAAACTTTTGAATCAGATGGAGGGCTGAACATCCGTAATGAGCGCATAATAGCCAATAAGCGTACACAAGGCAACTAATCCCATGACTTTAAATAGGCACCAGAGCATTCCCAAATCCCTTCTATCAGTCAATTCTATATTTTATTTATTACTAGGAGTTTACTAATCGACTTATTTAATTATTTTGCATTGTTCAATCTTCTCCATCATTTTACCCGAATTATGTTTATACTTTTCAGATGTATTTAAGTTTGATGTTTTTATGATGTATTATTATTGATATTGTATTCTTTCAGATGTATGTTACCCATTGATAATGTAAACTTTCTTTTTAGATATTTATGATCCATTGAAATTGTAACAATTCAACCTTTTAACTGTGCTCTGACCGTATGTCATCACTTGACTTTTCAAATTTGATATTGTATTCTGTTATACTAATTCGTTTATGTATTTTTAGTATGATCCTTAGAAGATGTAATTTATCGGAAGCTCCAGATCAGTTAAATGTTGTATCATTTGAGTCCTGTTGAATTTTGAAATATATATATATATATATATATATATATAGTTGGTTCTAAGATGTTAATCCTGACGGTTGTGTGTTTGGCTACCGTGACGCGTTTCGTCCCTGCCAAGGGTACTCATCAGACGGCTTCTGTGCTCCACAAGGATCTTCTGGGAAAATCTTCTTGTAGTCCTGACTGGAATGTCTAAAGAACGCACTGAAAGACTGAATTGGTTTGAGGTATCCTGATCTTGTGACAAATCAAAATACTACAGTCTCATCCGGTCACATCAGAACCAAGCATCATGTGTTAAGAAACACAGATACCAGGTCACTGATAGACTTAAGGTTCCTAGTTATGAGACCAACTACCAGAGGGATGTTGGTTACAGTAGAAGGTCCAAGAATGAGGTCTTTGTCTTTGAGAGGAACTCATCGGAGAGTCTGAACAGGATTGAACATAACTATATATAGTTGGTTCTAAGATGTTAATCCTGACGGTTGTGTGTTTGGCTACCGTGGACGTTTCGTCCCTGCCAAGGGTACTCATCAGACGGCTTCTGTGCTCCACAAGGATCTTCTGGGAAAATCTTCTTGTAGTCCTGACTGGAATGTCTAAAGAACGCACTGAATTGGTTTGAGGTATCCTGATCTTGTGACAAATCAAAATACTACAGTCTCATCCGGTCACACATCAGAACCAAGCATCATGTGTTAAGAAACACAGATACCAGGTCACTGATAGACTTAAGGTTCCTAGTTATGAGACCAACTACCAGAGGGATATATATATATATATATATATATATATATATATATATATATATATATATATATATATATATATATATATATATATATATATATATAATTTAATCTTGACACTGTGGAAGCAGTGAAACGCATCAAATTTCTTTTAAATAGTTTCCAAGTTAGGTACATGTTCGACATATAGTTTGTCTTCATAGCCTATAAAAAAAGTAATTGGTTGGTAAATTTATTCAATCATAAATTGCAAATTTATTGAAAATATAGCTATATTGTGCTAAGCTCTATTGATATTTCTACCAAAAAATTCAACATAAGTTTCAATTCATAATAATATTAAATTTCAATATCAATATCAATTTAATTACCAAATTCTGGAATTCTATAAAATGAAAAATACTGTACAGAATAAATCAATGAATCAATCGGTACTGTCATGGTATGAAATTAAAATCTGCAATAAATTAAAAAGGATGTTGGGTTACACAGAGAGATGGGATAGGCCTATATATATATATATATATATATATATATATATATATATATACGTAATCAATATTCAGTAACTTTGTCTCATTCAGTATCCATAATTTGATATACTATATCCATTTGATATACAATTCCGCAGCTGTAATGAATGGTACAATGGAAAATGGGGAAGTACACTTTGTTAGCAGTGATCAATGTGAAATACAGTATGTCAGAAAACCATATAAAAGAAGAAAAACACTTCCTGTTGACTCAGGTGTCTTAGGGATAACTAATACCAAAGATTCACTCAATGTTTTAAATAGTCAATCAGATGGCCATGAAATCAAAGAAGAAATTTCTAAGGCCTCCAAAAATTTTTGGCGCCAAAAGCGCCAAATTTTTGCCAAAAATTTGGCGCTTTTGGCGCCAAAAATTTTTGGAGGCCTAAATCAAAAATCCGGCTCTATTTGTTTCTGAGGAATTTAGTCTAGTTTCACGTAAAAAAAGAATTATGCAAAAATATCAATCGTAGCCGAAGTTATAAGCGTTTGAGTAAAGTGCACTTTGGAAAAAACGCGAACTGAGAAAATGGCGATTTTGTGGTTTTTTAGAGGTTTTTTGGACCTCAAATCGCCATTTTAGCAGCAATCAAGCCCAAACTTGCAGAGAATACATAATTCAACGCTACTTATCGAATAAAGTTGGTTTCATTCAAAAATATTGATATTTGCCCAAGTTATGGGCCAGAATTGGCTTGCGCGACGCACGTATGCCCATATATGGGCATACGTTTTTCGGCCATAACTCAGCCATTTTTTGAGATATCGACTTCAAATTTTTTATGGTAACTCAGGGGACCATTATCTATCGATTGCACACCTCAGATCCCGCCCAAGTTGATTTTGAAAAAATATGCCCATTTTGTGCCCATATTTGGGCATGGCGCCACGGCGGCGCCAGTGGGTCTGGGAGTACCAAACCTGGCCAAAAAGTTGGCCCACGGGGTATACCTTTTGGGTCAACCGTTATCTCAGAAACGTGTTTTCCCAAAAATTTGGCTTGAACCCCCCCCCCTTAAAGAAGTCAAGATTTTTCTATTTTGAGTTCTAGTCCAGTCGAAAACAGACAAATTTTGAAGAGTTAGGGAACTAACTTGCAGCAATGACTTAGGGTGTTTTTTCGATTCAATATGGTCCCAGGAGTCACCAAACCAAAATCCCCTAAAATCCGGTCGGCACTTTTCGAGTTATGGCCACGCCCTTTTTTGACCGTGGGAATTTTTGGTGAAAAATCTGAACTTCAAGATTTTGAGCTTTATAGGCAAGATTATGCACTAAATCCACTTATTTTTGCACTAGAAAAACGATGCAACTGTTATTTTTTGGCTATAACCATTGCAAAGGCCACTAATTGGCCACGCCCATTTTTATCGTGGGAATTTTGGACAAAAATCTAAATTTCAAAATTTTGAGCTATACACGCAAGTTTATACACTAAACCCACTTATTTTTGCACGAGAAAAACGATACAACTGTTATTTTTTGGCTATAAGCATTGCTGAGGCCAATAATTGGCCACGCCCAATTTTATCGTGGGAATTTTGGGCAAAAATCCAAATTCAAAAATTTTGAGCTATACAGGCAAGATTATACACTAAACCCACTTATTTTTGCACGAGAAAAACGATGCAACTGTTATTTTTTTGGCTATAACCATTGCTGAGGCCAATAAATAATAATTGGCAACGCCCAATTTTATGATGGGAATTTTGGGCAAAAATACAAATTCACACAGGCGTGTGTTGGAAAGACACATTCAGAGTGAGTTGGTAAGCAAGAATGTGCGAGATATACGCACGAGTATGTTGGAAAGATATTGAGTACTTGAAGATGAGTATCATTATCAATAAGGTTTGAATTCAACACCTCCCCCTTCCACCTCCCCTACTCCCCTTCCCTCCTCACCTCTTCTCTCCTCCTTCTTCAGCGTGCGCAAATCGTGCGTAAATCGTGCGTAAATCGTGCGTTTTTCGTGCGTACTGCGTAGCAAAATCCGTGCGAGTGAACGAACGAGATTGAGTGAATGTGGTATGAGTGATGAAAGAGTGAATGTTTAACCCATTAGTGCCCAAGGAAAAACTGGCAGAGTATTTTATATAACATGTTTATTTTCCGAACCACACTGGGCCACAATGACTAATTAGTTTAAAATCCCAATACTGGTACTTCAGTAGTTTTCGAGTTATGAACCTGTTGCTTTCGGGCAACACTGGGCTGTTGCCTTGGGGAAACATTACTTTATCTCTCAATATTTGGTATCTAAAAGTGAATTTAGCATCTTTTTGAACCCAAAATGAGGTGAGGTGGCACTGAGCTGGATGAGAGTCAGCTCAGTGTTGCCTGAACCTTAGCGTTACCCGGGGTGCACCTAGCAGACCGAAGCTGCTGGGGGGTGGAACAGGACTTCGCTAGCTGCCTCGTGACTCAAAAAGTGCCAGAGACAAGACCACCCAAAAGAATATATGCTGCACAATATACTCACAGGGACCCCTATGCCCGACCATACCCTTCCAGAAACATTGGCCGACATGGTTCCTTGGTGGTATGCGAGCAGTAATCAGGTAGTTTCATCGTTCCGCGTCGATCAAATGGATTGATCAAATGAAAAACGCACACAATACACAAACTGCAATCGCGCGCAATTTTGTGTGTTATTCATTTGATCAGTTTATTCAATCGACGCAGAACGATGCAGGTGTCTCATATTTAGTACTCCAGTGAGTACATCTCTGCATTAGCATAGCTCTAGTGCAGAGATAATATGATTGTGATGACTGCAGTCGGCCCTGTCTCATGAAACCAGGTAGGACATGGGGTCTCTATGACTAGACTGGATCCAGAGTTCTGGTAGTTCCAAAAGCTCCAACTGCTGCAACAATGCCCTCAAAAAGTTAGTGCTGCGCACAGGTTCTCCATTGGCTAGTGCCTATGCACAGCCGTACAGGGAGGCCTGTACACTGCACAGGGGACATGATCGATTGTACCTAGAGAGTAGTCCTGAAAGAGTTGCTGAAAGGTTTCCTGAAAGGGTTGGTCGTTGAGACTTTTATGGTAACAACATAACTGATAAGGTCATGTTGAAAGCTGTCTTGACACATTTGAGGACCGATTTTTACCCATTTTTCACCTCAAAATGTTAATTACGTTTTATTTGTACTTATACTCATAATTTTGAGATGATACTTCATGACACTATTACACAGTGGTTAAAATGTCTTATGATACCAATTTTAGGTCTGTATCTCAACCACTGTGGAGCCAGTGACTAGAATTAACCAGGTTTTTGTTCACGGGATTCCAGAGAGCAGCATTAGGTTAAACATAATTTTTCAAATTGATTCACCTCTGGAAATGCATTGAGAACATACTTCACCCTGGTTGAGTAACTTTGGTTACTCAACTGATGTGGAGCATCCTTATGAATGAAAGGCGATTTTTAAATGTCCACAGAATCAAAAGTTAAGTGAATAGAGATGTCAAACCTTTGTTAAAAACTAAAACAAATATGTATGATTACAATTTTGAATGATTGAAATGTGTAACAGTCCTCAACCAGCGTGGAGCTGCATTCTAATAAACAGAATGCTAATGGAAAGTGCTTCAAGTTCAATTTAAGTTGCATTTTTCAACCAGAGAGGGTCTTTGATCACTATGGCAGTCCAGACATAGATAGAAAGTAAGTCATGTGACTCCTTATAGGTATCCTCAACCAATGTGGAGCCTTTTATTCACAAGTGAAGATGTACAAACCTATCGTCTCTTTCTAAGAAGAGGTGTGTCTGTTAAAGGTTTTAAATCAAACATAAAATATGATTCATTGATACTTTACATTAGACCAGCTCTGATGTGTCCTTACTCAACCATGTGGAGACAATTGCGGCGCGAATTGATCATCTATAATCCAGCTTCAATATACAATTTTTACTACTACTGTATTTAGAACAACAGGAATGATCCAGAGATGTTTTGTACTGCTGTTTGAAAACATGTGAGTTGAATGGCATAAACTCAACCAGTGTGGAGCTTGCCGTCATGCAAGTCTGGGACATGATTTGTAACCTACTGGGCTAACGTGATATGTAAGAGTTTTTGGGTGATTTAGTGATGATGTGATTCGTTGACGTAATCACAAAATCTTGTCGTTTTGTTTTGTCTGTGGCATATCATAAAAACTCAACCAAGTGGAGCAGTCTCTAAAATATCTAAATAACTATATCTAATTACCTGCTGCAAAATCAATTAGGTACTGTTTCTGTTATTTTGTTGCATGAGTTTTTATGTGTGACTTGTTTGCGTCTGTGTTAACAACAGCTCCACATGGTTGAGAGTCTCATTCACCTTGATTGTTTATTATTTTGTTGTTTGAACACTATCCTCCACTATCCAAGCATGATCATCAGTTAAAAATTACAGATTTCCTCAACCAAAGCAAGAATTAGCTGAAGATCTAATAGGAGTTGCCAATTATACAAACTGGAAGAGTGTCTCCACATGGTTGAGATATTATTCAAGATAGCATCCTTTTTTGCTCGTAAATAGATACTGGATAACTTTGAATGAACATTACATTGATTTGAATATTCAACCAGATGTGGAGACTGATCTAAATTATAGATATGGGTACAGCTCCACATGGTTGAGGGGCTATATCATCCAATTAGCTAACAATCATGTCAGTAAACCCTTATGGAGCAACAAAATACTAAATGAGCCTGTATAACCAACGTGTGGCTTCATAATTGATATAAATTTGATGGTTACCTACAATTTCTCATTTTCCACATTTTAGAATTGAAGGGGTGAGAGTATTTGAAATAGTTCTCCACACTGGTTGAGGTCACTAGAGAACTTTTATGGCCTCAAACATTTGGCCAGAAGATGACTTCAGCTAAAATTGAAAATTCTGACTCAAATTGGACATAAAACCCTGGTTGAGGGAATTTTAATATTTATTTTCAATCTTTCTCCACATTGGTTGAGGAATAAATGTCAGAAACCTTAATAAAAAGTTGTGAAATGATGTAACCCATTAGCTACTGAAATTTCGATCAAAATGTCCATCTGGAGCTGGTTGAGGGCCTTGCTCCACACGTAGCTCCACATATCATATATTAGGCTATATCTTTGGAACCAATCAAGCTTTTAATTTCGTTCTTTAAAAATAGATGTAAAATTTCCTCGGGCAGAAGTCTCCACATGACTCAAAATGATAAATACTGGTGGAGCCCCTCAACCAAGCATTTTATGGACTATAAAATATGTCAAGACAGCTTTCAACATGACCATAAGCTGCATGCAGGGGGGGGGGGCCAACCTCGAAAAACCCCGGGTGGATATAAAAATTGGCAAATGGGGGTTTAATTTTTCGGGGTTTATGAGGGTTTAAGGAGGCTAAACTGATAAAAATAGCCGTTTTTCGGTCGGAAAATTCGATTTTCTCTCAAAATGGTACTACTTTAGTTGTGGATTTTCGGCTCTTCTCTCAAATGGTACCATATTTGTTGAGGATTTTTGGCACTTTTCTGAAATGGTACCATTTTTGTTGAGGATATTCGACCCTTTTCTGAAATGGTACCATTTTTGTTGAGGATTTTCGACCCTTTTCTTAAATGGTACCATTTTTGTTGACGATTTTCGACCCTAATCTGAAATGGTACCATTTTTGTTGAGGATTTTCAACCCTTTTCTGAAATGGTACCAATTTTGTTGACGATTTTCGACCCTAATCTGAAATGGTGCCATTTTTGTTGAGGATTTTCAACCCTTTACTGAAATGGTACAATTTTTGCTGGAGATTTTTGGCACTTTTCGGAAATGGTACCATAATTTTTGTTGAGGAATTTTGGCCCTTTTCTGAAATGGTACCATTTTTGTTGAGGATTTTTGGCCCTTTTCTGAAATGGTACCATTTTTGTTGAGGATTTTCGACTCTAATCTGAAATGGTACCATTTTTGCTGGAAATTTTTTCTGGGCACTTTTCTGAAATGGTACCATTTTTGTTGAGGATATTCGACCCTTTTCTTATTAAATGGTACCATTTTTGTTGACGATTTTCGACCCTAATCTGAAATGGTACCATTTTTGTTGAGGATTTTCAACCCTTTTCTGAAATGGTACCATTTTTGCTGAAGATTTTTGGCACTTCTCGGAAATGGTACCATTTTTGTTGACGATTTTCAACCATAATCTGAAATGGTACCATTTTTGTTTAGGATTTTCAACCCTTTTCTGAAATGGTACCATTTTTGTTGAGGATTTTCGAACCTTTTCTTAAATGGTACCATTTTTTGTTGAGAAATTTTAAAATTTATTGAGAAACAGTACCATTTTGTAGAAAATTTTCCGAATTTTTTTCAAATGGTACCACTTTTGGTGATGATTTTCGACCCTTTTCTGAAATGGTACCATTTTAGTTGTGGATTTTTGGCCCTATTTTGAAATGGTACCCATTTAAACCCCCAAAAACGCCAAAGTGGATATAAAAAAAGCCAAATAGGGGTTTAATTTTTCGGGGTTTATGGGGGTTTTTCGAGGTTGGCCCCCCCCCATGCAGCATGCGCACCCACTGCATGCACATGCGCTGCACTCTTGATAAGCTCGAAAATGATTTGAATAGGTGTAATTGGTGGGATCTGGGTGTGTTTGTTTGTATCTGTTTGCAATCAAAGTGGAGTTGTGACTCATAGTATACCTTGTGTTAAGCTGTGTTTCAGATCAAAGCATGTCAGATCACTGGAATTTGCCTTATGTCTTTCCATCACGATAGAAGATATCTGAATTTAAATTGAAAATCAGATTGCTATCTGCAGTTTATTGGGTCTCTGGGAGATGCCTCATGAAGCTAGATGCTTTTTCAACATGCTCCTCGTTTTATTGTTGAACCAGTTATAGCAATATGAAAGTATCACTGATCTGATAATCCAATTTCCTCGCAAAAACAGAAGCCATGCTTCCAAGGTAGGATAATATTATCTTATTATGTTGAAGGGAGTCTAGTTTTTGGACGTTGGTCTTCCTGCGTTCATAAGATTCCAGAATACACTGTCACAAGGAAATTCCAACCATATTAGCAATAAGCATATTATACACCTCACATTTGATTGTATAAAGTAGTGTTGTAAAGTTTAAAACTCATCAACAACTAATATAGCATCTGTATTCACTTGCTTAATTTTGGATTATTCAGATTATTTGGTATAGAAGTGTGTATGGTTAATGTATATATGTGTGCAGATCACTCAATTAATGGAGGTTTACATAAAGACCTGCAATTTTGATGCACTTTCAATAGAATTTATACAAAAATTTGATGCATGAACAGTAAATTTGTGTCTTCATGGAGCCCTCTGTCAATTGAATGATCTGCACACACATATATATATATATATATATATATATATATATATATATATATAGTTGGTTCTAAGATGTTAATCCTGACGGTTGTGTGTTTGGCTACCGTGACGCTGCTTTCGTCCCTGCCAAGGGTACTCATCAGACGGCTTCTGTGCTCCACAAGGATCTTCTGGGAAAATCTTCTTGTAGTCCTGACTGGAATGTCTAAAGAACGCACTGAATTGGTTTGAGGTATCCTGATCTTGTGACAAATCAAAATACTACAGTCTCATCCGGTCACATCAGAACCAAGCATCATGTGTTAAGAAACACAGATACCAGGTCACTGATAGACTTAAGGTTCCTAGTTATGAGACCAACTACCAGAGGGATGTTGGTTACAGTAGAAGGTCCAAGAATGAGGTCTTTGTCTTTGAGAGGAACTCATCGGAGAGTCTGAACAGGATTGAACATAACTATATATAGTTGGTTCTAAGATGTTAATCCTGACGGTTGTGTGTTTGGCTACCGTGACGCTGCTTCGTCCCTGCCAAGGGTACTCATCAGACGGCTTCTGTGCTCCACAAGGATCTTCTGGGAAAATCTTCTTGTAGTCCTGACTGGAATGTCTAAAGAACGCACTGAATTGGTTTGAGGTATCCTGATCTTGTGACAAATCAAAATACTACAGTCTCATCCGGTCACATCAGAACCAAGCATCATGTGTTAAGAAACACAGATACCAGGTCACTGATAGACTTAAGGTTCCTAGTTATGAGACCAACTACCAGAGGGATATATATATATATATATATATATATATATATATATATATATATATATATATATATATATATATATATATATATATATATATAATTTAATCTTGACACTGTGGAAGCAGTGAAACGCATCAAATTTCTTTTTAAATAGTTTCCAAGTTAGGTACATGTTCGACATAGTTTGTCTTCATAGCCTATAAAAAGTAATTGGTTGGTAAATTTATTCAATCATAAATTGCAAATTTATTGAAAATATAGCTATATTGTGCTAAGCTCTATTGATATTTCTACCAAAAATTCAACATAAGTTTCAATTCATAATAATATTAAATTTCAATATCAATATCAATTTAATTTACCAAATTTGGAATTCTATAAAATGAAAATACTGTACAGAATAAATCAATGAATCAATCGGTACTGTCATGGTATGAAATTAAAAATCTGCAATAAATTAAAAAGGATGTTGGGTTACAGAGAGATGGGATAGGCCTATATATATATATATATATATATATATATATATATATATACGAATCAATATTCAGTAACTTTGTCTCATTCAGCATCCATAATTTGGATATACTATATCCATTTGATATACAATTCCGCAGCTGTAATGAATGGTACAATGGAAAATGGGAAGTACACTTTTGTTAGTAGTGATCAATGTGAAATACAGTATGTCAGAAAACCATATAAAAAGAAGAAAACACTTCCTGTTGACTCAGGTGTCTTAGGGATAATTTAATACCAAAGATTCACTCAATGTCTTAAATAGTCAATCAGATGGCCATGAAATCAAAGAAGAAATTTCTAAGGCCTCCAAAATTTTTCAAAAGTAATAAAAATTTGGCGCTTTTGGCGCCAAAATTTTGAGGCTAAATCAAAATCCGGCTCTATTTGTTTCTATGAGGAATTTAGTCTAGTTTCACGTAAAAAAGAATTATAAAATATCAATCGTAGCCGAAGTTATGTTTGAGTAAAGTGCACTTTGGAAAACGAACTGAAAGATTGGTGGTTTTTGGGATTTGGACCTCAAATCGCATTTTAGCAGCAATCAAGCCCAAACTTGCAGATAATTCAATGCTGTCATTATCAGTTGGTCATTCAAAATATTGATATTTGCCCAAGTTATAGAATT
>WFMF01000059.1:381268-438193 GCA_011033025.1 Beroe forskalii | reverse complement strand
AGTCAAAACTATCGAGTGAAAAGTCAGTACAATTAATCCTAGCATACTAAGTCATGGCAGATAAAATTATACACGAATGATGGTTTGTAATGAAAGAGCAAACTGACATTGATTACATAGAAATTTAGAACACGTTATCCGTCACAATATCACATTAGTAGTACAATGTTTAAATGTTTAAACATGGCTCGACAGACGCAAAGTAATAATTTGGGTTATGCATATAATGGCATCAAGAAATAACACCTTCACAACAATAAAATTATCCAATGAAACTGAAAGGAGGAGTTGGATTAATCCCAATTTCCAGCTACCCACAGGGCATGATAAAATGATATCTCGATTGATTGACGATTGTTGGTATAAAGGAAAGAGCAAACTGCTAATTTATATATCTATTTATATATTTTATACGCTCAAGTTATATGAGTAGGTATATAATGGATAGTATGAAAACGATATTTATCACAATATCACAAAGCAATGGCTCGACAGAGGAAGTGCAAAAGAGGGCCATGCATATCGACAAGTACAAGGCATCAAGAAAGAATACAGTACCTACATCAATAAAATTATCCGATCAAAGAAACAGTTGTGTCAATCCCAGACCCGTTATAACAATTATAACAACTAGTCGGTTCCCGTCCTACGGACGGCGAATGATGGCAGCCGCATGAGCTAACGGGCACATGTCCCTTTGACAGTGATTTGACCGCGTTGGAGGGGAAATTAGAAACGTTAATTTCTGCGAAAAAAGCTCCCACGCCCCCAATGGTAACCCAATATTGCCGACAATATTCTCAAAACCTTTGCTCATCATAAGCAACTCCATAGCGAAGGAATTTGAAAAAAATTCGAAAATCTATTTTTGCGTGAAAAAGGGTGTGGCCTCCACGCCCCCTTAGGGTGACCCAATAATTCGGACAAAATTCAAAAACTTTTATTTATCATAAGCAACTTGATGGCGAATGAATTTTGAAAAATTCGAAAGTTTAATTTTTGCGAAAAAGGGCGTGGCCTCCATCGCTCTCAGAGTGACCCAATAATTCGGACAAAATTCTCAAAATTTTTATTCATCATAAGCAACTCAATGGCGAAGGAATTTGAAAAAATTCGAAAGTTTAATTTTGCGAAAAAAGGGCGTGGCCCCCACGCCCCTCAGGGTGACCCAATAATTCGGACAAAATTTCAAATTTTTATTCATCATAAGCAACACGATAGCGAAGGAATTTTGAAAAAAATTCTAAAGTTTAATTTTTGCGAAAAGGGCGTGGCCACCCCCATGCCCCTGTGGGTGGCCGACAAAATTTCTCATTATTTTTCTGATTTATTATAAAGTTTTGCAACACGATTAAATAATAATTTCATTGCCTTCTTGAAATTGCTAACGCCTGCCACATATATATATATATATATTTTTTCCCAAAACCAAAAAGGATTTGGTTGTGATGGTCCGCGGCGGTTTTAAGGCGTTCTTTACTGTAAAACCCATGATATGAGAAAGAACGCGACGGTTAAAACTGCTGCAACGTCACTTATAAAACATACAGCATTCACGTAACTTTGATGCATCAAAAGTAGCCGTTGCGGCAGTTTTAACCGTCGCGTTCTTTCTCATATCATGGGTTTTACAGTAAAGAACGCATTGAAACCGCCACTGACCATAACAACCAAATCTTTTTTGGTTTGGGAAAAAATATCGCCCTTTTTCTGTGCCGTGATATTGAAATTTGGCGTCAAATCACGCGTAAAATTCGCGTTACCTAGCATTACTGATGACGTCACAATTACGTCATAAATTAGATGAGCTATCTGAGACCCCATTCATTTACACAGTTGGGACTATGACCGACAACATATCCAAAGATGAAGTTCTGGGTGGTCCTGTTCTCTCTCCACTTCTTCACAAGATTTGCCAGTTTTTGGAATTTTTTCGTGTCAAAGTGCTTCGAACAATCGCAAATATCTCAATGATGCCGTAGAGCCCGGAACTTTTTGACCACATCTTTGAAAGTACATTAAATTTTTTCTACGCTAACAGGAGCATTTTTTCGTATCTCGAAAGCTTCATACCGAAAAATTGCGTTGAAAACGCCTTATTTTGGGAAAATTGACATTTGAAATTCTTAGTTTTGTGACGTCATTATGACGTCATTATCATGACGTAAAATAGTTTTTAAGGTCACTAACTGCAAGTTCTATCTTTCTACTTTACAACGCTGGTCGATGAGCTCTGTATCTTTATGGTTCCCGAGATATCGCCGTTTAAATAGGGTATACTTCTCGCACTAAAGCCATCTCTCGTATATGTATATACCTCTATATGTATGTATGTATATATATGGTCGTAACCCAATTTAACAAGAACACCTTCGATTTTGGCAATATTCAAGTTGTAATAACTCGGTCATTTTTCATCCGATTGACCTGAAATTTTGACAGTTGCACCTTTGACCTCTAAACATGCGATGTTCAAATTTTGGTGCGATTTCGGCAATGGGAACTTGCTCAAATTTCAACGTGAAATATGGTGAATCCATGAAAACATATAGTTGGGGGCTGGCAAGCAAAGTTAAGAAAACTCACTCCCGATGCTCGGAGGCTCGTGTACTGTTAGAATAGTTGTCAATGCTCGCCCTCGGACCCTTCGGGTTCGGGCTGGCCGGGGCTCGGCCCTCAGACTGTTAGGGTCCGTTGTCCAATGCTCGCTTCGATAAATTACATCTTCTAAGGATCATACTAAAAATACATAAACGAATTAGTATAACAGAATACAATATCAAATTTGAAAAGTCAAGTGATGACGTACGGTCAGAGCACAGTTAAAAGGTTGAATTGTTACAATTTCAATGGATCATAAATATCTAAAAGAAAGTTTACATTATCAATGGGTAACATACATCTGAAAGAATACAATATCAATAATAATACATCATAAAAACATCAAACTTAAATACATCTGAAAAGTATAAACATAATTCGGGTAAAATGATGGAGAAGATTGAACAATGCAAAATAATTCAATATACCGACTAGTAGACTCCTAGTAATAAATAAAATATAGAATTGACTGATAGAAGGGATTTGGGAATGCTCTTGTGCCTATTTAAAGTCATGGGATTAATTGCCTTGTGTGCGCTTATTGGCTATTATGCGCTCATTACGGATGTTCAGCCCTCCATCTGATTCAAAAGTTTTAAGTTGGTGTTGCCAATAAGCCTCTTTCTTACTTAACTTATTTGTGATGCTTTCAGGGGTATCCCATGGCTCAGGCCTAACCTTATCTACAAGGGTGACCTTTAATTCTTGTGCTAGAGTGGCGTTAAACTGAGCCTGACTGTCTATACTAAACTTATGTGCCTTATTTTGGTTATAATGAACTGCCACTCTACAACTGTTAACCTTTTTCTTAATGTGACTCTTATGATTGGAAAAGCGAAGTTTCATAGTGCTATCAGTGCTACCTACATTTTGTTTATTACATACTAGATCGGTTATTACATATATTACATGTTCATCTTCACACGAAATAGACTGATAAATATTATGGATTTGTTTGGTAGTTAATGACTGAATTTTAACTGTATTGTCAGATAAAAAGAATTTACATAAATTACATTTTCCACAATTAATGTTACCTAGGACTACATTATTGTCTGTTGTATTGCGTGAATAACGAGAATGAACAAGAGAATCCCCGATAGTCCTAGCCTTTCTGAAGGTCACAAAGATCTTGTCTTTGGAGACTACATCCTTCAGAGAATCATCCAAGTCTAACAGGTGCTTATGTTTATTAACAGCTCTTGAAGCACCTGAAAAACTTGGATGAAAGTCTAAGACTAAAGGAATTCTCCTGCTAGTCTCATTACTCTCAATGGTAAAACTAATTTCTGGGTCACCAATAAGATCAAGTCTGTCTAAATTATCACATTTATTAAATTCTGCAGAAATAAAATCTATATTATAACCTCTGTCAACAAAATGATTAGCATGAGAAGCTTTATGAGTGGTGTATTCATTCTCCTCTGAACAAATACGTTTGATACGTTTAGCCACTCCCTGTGGTATGTTATTGCACACATGCATAGGATGACAAGAGTTGGGGTTGAGATAAGCATGCGTGTCTGAGGGCTTTGTGTAAAGAGTAGTATGAATAAAAGAGTCCTTTATATACACTCTTGTGTCTAGGTATTCAATGCCTTCTAATTGATTAGTTGCATAGTTCATTGTAAAGTTAATTTTCGGATGAAGAGTGTTGATCCAGGCATTGAACTCATGGAGTTTTTCTAAACCCATGATCCACGGACAAAAGATATCATCTTTGAACCTGCACCACAAGGCTATAGTGAAATCATTGCTATTGTTAATGATCCTATCAATGGGGTGCATGGCTATGTCCGCATATGAGCATGCATTATGCGGTCCCATAGCCGTTCCATTTTTCTGAATGTAAGCAACATTGTTGAAGAATGAAATGTTGTTCTCCAAAGTAATCCTAGTAGCTTCTAGGATACTAGTGGTGCTGGGGAACTTAACATCTCTCTGATCAAGCAACTCTTGACATGCATCAAGCCCCATGACGTTATCAATACTGGGGAACATTGCTACAACATCCCAACTTACCAAAATAATATTGTCTATCTGATCATTTTGGGTAAGGTTAAATTTATGGATTTCATAAAGGAACTGTGAAGAGTCTTTCAAAACATACGGTAACTCCACTGCTAATTGTTTGAGATAAAAATCAGACCAAGCAGCTAGATTCTCTGTAGGAGATCCACACCCAGAAGTAATTAAACGCCCAGGGTAATTCGCCTGGGGTTTGTGCACTTTGTAATTACAGTAGTCATACCCTGGCCGGGATTCTTCTTTGACAATCCAGGATGCAATACGTTTACTGATATCACCTGCCTCCAATGAAGTTTCTACCCACTTTTCAATGATTCCATTGATTTCCTTGATCTTTTTCGGAATGGGAGCAGTGTTATTATCTTCATTGATAGGGATGAACGTGTCTGCATCACCCAGATGTTCCATCACCTTCTGTTCATAGTTGTCTTGAGTATCCAACACCCAGCCAGTGCCCTTATCAAAATACCTAAATACTGTGTCATCCCAACTTTGTAACTGCTTGAGAGCTTGACGATGGTTGGGTGACATATTGTCAAAAGATTTGTTGCAGAGTCCTATAGTTTTCAACTCTTTGACTGTCAGTTGGAGGTAAAGCTCTAGAGCCTGACTTGTACTCTTAGGAGCTTCCTTCCCAGATGGAGGTATGAGAGCAATTTCAGTGTCTCTGTGAACATTAGGAGTACTGGAAGGAGTGACTTTACTGAAAAAATGTGCCCATCTGATTTTGCTTACCCAAAACTGATATGTTAGCAAGCTGCATGAAAACACTAATTCATCACAATACAACAGAGCAATTTAATGTTTAGACATAATTTGGGTCGTGCAAGCAAAATATCACAAATGCCTATAAAAAATTATAGGCTAAAACAGAATAAAACAGTTGAATGAAATTCATGAGGGTTGAATTAAGGAATTAATCCCAGCTACTCACACATGGCAGATAAAATTACATCTCGAAGAGCAAACTGATATTGATAGCATGAAAACAAGTTATTCATCACAATACAAAGCAATTAAATGTTTAAAAGTTTAAACATAGCTCGACAGAGGAAGTGTTATAATTTGGGTTATGCATACAAGGCATCAAGAAATAATGAAACTGGAAGAAAGGGTTGAATTAATCTTAGTTGCCCACAAGGCATATAAAATGATATCTGATCGATTGATGGATAGATGGTAAAGAAAGAGCAAACTGTTATTGATATGGATAGCATGAATGCACATTATTTATCACATAACAATATGAATATCACAAAGCAATGGCTCGACAGAGGAAGTGAAATAGAGTTATAATCAATTGAGTTATGCCTACAAGGCATCAAGAAATAACAAACAGTTGAGTTAATCCCAGCTTGAGCTACTCACAATCACATTAAGGCATGATAAAATGATATCTCAATTGATGGTGGGAGAGGGCAAACTAATATGCATATTAGCAAGCACCAAGAAAACATGTTACTTATCACAATATAACTTAGTAACTATTTAACAGAGCAATTTATTGTTGAAACATTTGGGTTGGTGCATGTAAGATATCACAAATAATAACAGGATAAAACAGTTGAATGAAAGTCATGAGAGTTGAATTAATCAAAGCTACTCATAACTCACACATGGCAGATAAAATTACATCTCGAATGATTGTAGGTAAGAAAAGAGTAAACTGATATTGATAGCATGAAACACATTAATGCAATTTAATGTTTAAAAGTTTGAACATGGCTCGACAGAGGAAGTGTAATAATTTGGGTTATACATAGAAGGCATCAAGAAATGTTACACATATCACAGCACTAAAACTGCCCGATGGCAATGAAAGTAAGGGTTGACTTCATGCCAGTTAGCTGATCATGAAACGATGATGTCTCGATTGATGACAGGTACAAGGAAGGAACAAGCTGATAGCATGAAAACATGAACTATTTATCACAAAGTCACAATAGGAATATCACAAAGCAATTTAATGTTTTAAGTTGAATATTAAAACACTGTAAATATGGCTCGACAAGGAAGCATTATAATTTGGGTTAGGCATCAACATACAAATTATACTAATAATTGCAGGATAGAACTGTCGAATGAAAGTAAGAGTTGAATTAATCCGAGCTACTCGACCACTCATAAATGACATGATAAAATGATATCTCGATTGATGACAGGTAAGGAAGTAAGGAAAGAGCAAACTGATATTGATGATGAAACATGTTTTCACAAAGCAATTTAATGTTTAAACATGGCTCGACAGCAGACAGAGGGACTGGGAGCAATACACTGCACAATACACTGCACAATACAACAATACACTGCACAATACATAACATTAGTTTACACTCAAGCTTATCCAGTGCCGAAGAATTGGCGGTTTCGCAGGGTTTTTACTGAATCGGACTCGCAGTGCGTGAAGTTTTGACATTTGGCACCAGTCTAGACTGGTGCCAAATGTCCTAACTGGCCAGAAATAGAGCCCTGGTTTGGCAAGCAGGGCGCGTAAAACTAGGGATCTGGTTAGGCCCAGACCAGACACATGGGACAGAGACATGATGGAGACATGGGACAGACAACGTCTGGCAAGTGTCAATTTACGAGTGTGCATTGTATAGAATTACGTCTTAACTCACTTTTTAACTTATAAAAGATACGTTGACGGAATATGGAAGATTAACACAAATTAAAAAAGGAAATTTAACAAAGGAAACTAAATCAGTTCGGGTGAAAGTGAATGATAATCAATGACACTTCAATTTCAAAATCCTGACCGAACAAATATCATTCTTCTACTGTATTTGTAAAAAATTGTAGTCCATTGGGAAAAGTTGTTAAATTTTAAATCTATTTAAAATTTCTGATTCAAGTTTTTAGATTTAAGGGTTCAATGTATGATAACAAAGTTGCTACACGCTCCTATCATCATCAATGTCCTCCATTACAAAATACTCCTCCAACCTCTCCAACCAGCTGTCAAGGCAGTTTGCTTGCCCATTCCATGGATCCAAAGCTGTCCTCGTCGCCATTTGATACGTTTCCAGGTAGATAGGGAATCAGAATAACAAGTTATACTTCCAGGTTCAGGTTAAGACATTTACCCCTAAATAGGTTATACGGTTACAATAAGTAATTGATACAATATCAATATAATATAATCAATATCATCAATATACTACAATTAATCATTATAGTTAATCATGTTATTCCCTTAATTTGCAACAAAATGAAATGCAACTCACAATTTGTAATGGAGAAAATTATTTGCAGTGCAAAGCCAACAGGTCAGTTATCATTCATGTTTGACTATATAACTCATGAATTGGTGTTTAAAGTTATAACATTTACTAAAACTTATGTTTGTATTATCAGTATCATCGTCATCCGTGTTCTAGTCTCAAAATGACATGACTCCAATTCGGACTACACTCGAATCAATTCGGAAATTGTCCCACTCGGTATCAATTCATTCAAGTTTACCGGGCGAATTTACTGGGCTACGTGGCAAAGAGATGCCAATTCAGCCAAATTATGCTTCTCGAGTTCTTGCATTTTCACATAAAGACATAAAGGTGAATAAGATGAACGTACGGTCGAATTACATGAAAGCGATGGAGATAAGTGCACGGGCCGTATGAGCAATGAACTTACTGTAATGCAACGAAATGAAGGATTCTTACGCAACCAATGACACATTCGCGACATTTCCCTTACTGCCGCTGAACTTGCCCGGGCATGTTATGCGTCGCGCGCGAACAATAGGCGCAAGAATTGATACTGTCACTGTCAGTGTCAGGGGCATATTGTTCGTGTGCGACTTATTATTTGTGTGCGATGCTACCCTCCATTCTACCCTTCCATCATTTCAAACAAATGTCAGATGTTTCGTTGTGAATTTTATTATGGTTGTTTTAATGAATCAGAATTTGCACATTCGGGCCCAAGTAAAGTGATGCAATCATAACGTTGTTTTAAGAACGTTATGGGTCAAAAAGTGTAACCATGCTTGGTTTCAAACGTTATAAGCACCCTTGCTCCTTTACTCTTTTATAAAGCTTGTGTGACTGCCTTAGCTCTTACGTTTATGGGTCTTCATTGGTCGAAAGTAACAGTTTAAGTAATTTGCCGTAGGCTGTAGCCCCAGTTTGGAGGATTTTCTCTACAAGAATAAACAAATACTTATGTTTTTTCTACCTATTTCCCTATTTCTCTTGTAGATTAAAACCACCATATATGCAATTACCCGGCCACTGAGGATCTTTCTTGAGCCATTTTTGCACTTTCAACTTTTTTTACAATCTGATGCCTCTGACCTATGATTTATGAAGATACATATCAGTAACGAGCTTGAACTTGGCCGTCGGGCTCGTACTTCGTAGCTCAAGCTGCCACAAGTCATCAATACATGTCATGTTCCTGATTTACGATTTAAAGTCGAACTCAGTGTTCAATCCATGTTAATAGTGATATAATAGCTTAATAGTGCTGTTATTTCTCCGAACCCCGCTCTTGCATTGGATAGTCATTTTTTGCTACAAGAACTTACTGTTCGTTTTAAAATTCTTTGAAGATTTATACTCAAACTTTCATCATTTCCTTTCTAGAAGAGCAAATAGCTCAAAAAAGCTCCCGAGAATGAATAGGTATTGGATAATGGATATATCGCAGTCAAGTAATTGCCCAGACTATTCAGTGTTACAAGTGACTGATCTGGAACGTCGATAAGTTACATCTTCTAAGGATCAACAGCTAAAATACATAAACGAATTAGTATAACTGAATACAATATCAAATTTTGAAAAGTCAAGTGATGGTGTACGGCCAGAGCACAGATTAAAAATCATAACAATATCAATGAATTCCTACATATTAAAGCTGAAAAATTACAATATCAATGATTTACATAAATCTGAAAGAGTACAATATCAAATAATAAATACATCCTGAAAACATCAAACATTGGAAAATCTGCAAACATCATAGAAAAATAAACGAAATCGGATAAAAATATGAATCAAAGCAATTGTAAAATACATAATAGATCTGAGTAACAGATTGCCTATAATCTTATAATAACTAGGGTATAGGAATTAACTGATAGGAGGGATTATGGGAAGCCCTAGTGCCTATCTATAGTCATGGGATTAGTTGCCTTGTGTACGCTTATTGGCAATTAAACGTTCATTACGGATGTTCAGCCCTCCATCTGATTCAAAAGTTTTAAGTTGATGTTGCCAATAAGCCTCTTTCTTATTCAATTTCTTGGTGATGCTCTCTAAAGTATCCCATGGCTCAGGCTTAACCTTATCTACAAGGGTGACCTTTAATTCTAATGCCAGAGTAGCATTATACTGGGCCTGGCTATCTATTCTAAACTTATGTTCCTTATTCTGATTGAAGTGAACTGCTACTCTACAACTGTTGACTTTCTTCTTTATGTGACTCTTATGATTTGAAAACCTTAGTTTCATGGTGCTATCAGTACTACCCACACTCTGTTTATTACAGACTAAATCAGTTATTACATAAATTACATGCTCATCTTCACATGAAATAGATTGGTTAATATTAAGTACTTGTTTAGTGGTCAGGGATTGAATTTTAACAGAATTTTCAGATAAAAAGAACTTACAGAGGTTACATTTACCACAATTTATATTACCTAGTGCTACACTATTTTCTGGGCTTTCACGTGAATATCGAGAACGGACAAGAGAATCCCCGATATTCCTGGCCTTCCTGAAGGTCACAAAGATGTTATCTTTGGAGACTACATCCTTCAGATTATCGTCCAAGTCAAGAAGGTACTTATGTTTGTTAACAGCTCTCGTGGCACCTGCAAAACTTGGATGAAAGTCCAACACTAGGGGAATCCTCCTGGCCTTTCTCTCATTCGGAACATTAAAACTTACTTCTGGATCACCTATTAAATCTAATCTGTTTAAATTATCACTTTTATCAAATTCGGTAGAAATGAAAGCCCTGTTATAACCTCTATTTACAAAATGTTCAGTGTGTGAAAGTTTGTGTTTGGTATATTCAGATTCATCTGAACAAATCCTTTTGATCCTCTTGGCTACACCTTGAGGTATGTTAGTGCACACATGCATGGGATGACAAGAGTTTGGGTTGAGATAAGCATGTGTGTCTGAGGGTTTGGTGTACAGGGTTGTATGAATAAAGGAGTCTTTGATGTACACTCTTGTGTCAAGGTATTCAATGCCTACAGCAGGGTCTTCAGCAAAATTCATGGTAAATTTTATTTTTGGATGAAGGGTATTAATCCAGGCATTGAATTCATGGAGTTTTTCCAAACCCATGAATATATATATATATATATATATATATTTCAAAATTCAACAGGACTCAAATGATACAACATTTAACTGATCTGGAACTTCGATAAATTACATCTTCTAAGGATCATACTCAAATTTGATTGTATAAAGTAGTGTTGTAAAGTTTATATATATATATACAAGAATTAAAGGTCACCCTTGTAGATAAGGTTAAGCCAGAGCCATGGGATACCCCTGAAAGCATCACAAATAAGTTAAGTAAGAAAGAGGCTTATTGGCAACAACTTAAAAACTTTTTGAATCAGATGGAGGGCTGAACATCCGTAATGAGCTTATAATAGCCAATAAGCGCACACAAGGCAATTAATCCCATGACTTTAAATAGGCACCAGAGCATTCCCAAATCCCTTCTATCAGTCAATTCTATATTTTATTTATTACTAGGAGTCTACCAGTCGGTATTGAATTATTTTGCATTGTTCAATCTTCTCCATCTGTTTACCCGAATTTTGTTTATATTTTTATTGATATTGTATTCTTTCAGATGTATGTTACCCATTGATAATGTAAACTTTCTTTTAGATATTTATGATCCATTGAAATTGTAACAATTCAACCTTTTAACTGTGCTCTGACCGTACGTCATCACTTGACTTTTCAAATTTGATATTGTATTCTGTTATACTAATTCGTTTATGTATTTTTAGTATGATCCTTAGAAGATGTAATTTATCGAAGTTCCAGATCAGTTAAATGTTGTATCATTTGAGTCCTGTTGAATTTTGAAATATATATGATTCAGAGACTCAAAATCAGATCAGTGTTAGAGGATTTCCTTAAGATTCACTCTCAAGAACTTATTGGTTCAGATTGGAAATCTCTTTTGCATTCTCCTTTCATAGGAGAATCCACTGTTCTTGACATTTGTCACCTTGTACATTATCTGTTCCTTAGTCTCTTGTTCTCGTATTTGTTATGAGTGAAAACATCAAACAACTCTGTACAAACCCTGAGTATCAGAAACTGTTTAGATGTATGAAAAAGCTGTACTCACTACAATGCCAGTCAGATTTCATGAACAAGTGCCGTACAGCAAACGTTATCCCACAAGGTATCAATGACCAGTGTCAATTTACACTGAGTTATGATAACCCTGATCTCTCATCTCAAATTTCAACTCTTCTTCAAGCCACAAAATCAAGGACTTTGGATCTTATCATCACAGATTATGAAAACAGGACTAAAGCTTGGAGAAACTCTATGTATACTCAGATAGATGTCTTAAGGAATTTGTACAACTCTTCGGATGTGGATAATGTTATTACAGACTTCAATGTATATTTTGTACCAATAACTAATAATATGAGACAGAATCACCATAAGAAACTCGTTAATTTAATCAGTCAAAAAGAAAAATTCATGTATATCAGTTCAGTTAATCAGTGCAGTGATCAGGATCATTCTTCAGTTGTTAATACTTCTTCAGTTAATAATAGGAAAAATAATCGGAAATTTAAGAAAAAGAAGAACAAGCCTAGATCTAACAGGAAGCAGACACTAAATAAAATCATAAAAGGCAATGAGGCAGTTAAAGTCAATGACAGGATGATACTGAACTTGTCAGGAAAGACTCTTACTGATGAACAAAAAGAAGTGCTAACCCTAGGCCCTGATTTTGCCCCTACTCCTTCACATCCACAAATTGATAAGAGGGATAATGATATCGACAAGTGGGTAAGCAAAATCAGATGGGCACATTTTTTCAGTAAAGTCACTCCTTCCAGTACTCCTAATGTTCACAGAGACACTGAAATTGCTCTCATACCTCCATCTGGGAAGGAAGCTCCTAAGAGTACAAGTCAGGCTCTAGAGCTTTACCTCCAACTGACAGTCAAAGAGTTGAAAACTATAGGACTCTGCAACAAATCTTTTGACAATATGTCACCCAACCATCGTCAAGCTCTCAAGCAGTTACAAAGTTGGGATGACACAGTATTTAGGTATTTTGATAAGGGCACTGGCTGGGTGTTGGATACCCAAGACAACTATGAACAGAAGGTGATGGAACATCTAGGTGATGCAGACACATTCATCCCTATCAATGAAGCTAATAACACTTCTCCCATTCCGAAAAAGATCAAGGAAATCAATGGAATCATTGAAAAGTGGGTAGAAACTTCATTGGAGGCAGGTGATATCAGTAAACGTATTGCATCCTGGATTGTCAAAGAAGAATCCCGGCCAGGGTATGACTACTGTAATTACAAAGTGCACAAACCCCAGGCGAATTACCCTGGGCGTTTAATTACTTCTGGGTGTGGATCTCCTACAGAAAATCTAGCTGCTTGGTCTGATTTTTATCTCAAACAATTAGCAGTGGAGTTACCGTATGTTTTGAAAGACTCTTCACAGTTCCTTTATGAAATTCATAAATTTAACCTTACCCAAAATGATCAGATAGACAATATTATTTTGGTAAGTTGGGATGTTGTAGCAATGTTCCCCAGTATCGATAACGTCATGGGGCTTGATGCATGTCAAGAGTTGCTTGATCAGAGAGATGTTAAGTTCCCCAGCACCACTAGTATCCTAGAAGCTACTAGGATTACTTTGGAGAACAACATTTCCTTCTTCAACAATGTTGCTTACATTCAGAAAAATGGAACGGCTATGGGACCGCATAATGCATGCTCATATGCGGACATAGCCATGCACCCTATTGATAGGATCATTAACAATAGCAATGATTTCACTATAGCCTTGTGGTGCAGGTTCAAAGATGATATCTTTTGTCCGTGGATCATGGGTTTAGAAAAACTCCATGAGTTCAATGCCTGGATCAACACTCTTCATCCGAAAATTAACTTTACAATGAACTATGCTACTAATCAATTGGAAGGCATTGAATACCTAGACACAAGAGTGTATATAAAGGACTCTTTTATTCATACCACTCTTTACACAAAGCCCTCAGACACGCATGCTTATCTCAACCCCAACTCTTGTCATCCTAAGCATGTGTGCAATAACATACCACAGGGAGTGGCTAAACGTATCAAACGTATTTGTTCAGAGGAGAATGAATACACCACTCATAAAGCTTCTCATGCTAATCATTTTGTTGACAGAGGTTATAATATGGATTTTATTTCTGCAGAATTTAATAAATGTGATAATTTAGACAGACTTGATCTTATTGGTGATCCAGAAATTAGTTTTACCATTGAGAGTAATGAGACTAGCAGGAGAATTCCTTTAGTCTTAGACTTTCATCCAAGTTTTTCAGGTGCTTCAAGAGCTGTTAATAAACATAAGCACCTGTTAGACTTGGATGATTCTCTGAAGGATGTAGTCTCCAAAGACAAGATCTTTGTGACCTTCAGAAAGGCTAGGACTATCGGGGATTCTCTTGTTCATTCTCGTTATTCACGCGATACCACAGACAATAGTGTAGTCCTAGGTAACATCAATTGTAGAAAATGTAATTTATGTAAATTCTTTTTATCTGACAATACAGTTAAAATTCAGTCTTTAACTACCAAACAAATCCATAATATTTATCAGTCTATTTCGTGTGAAGATGAACATGTAATATATGTAATAACCGATTTAGTATGTAATAAACAAAATGTAGGTAGCACTGATAGCACTATGAAACTTCGCTTTTCCAATCATAAGAGTCACATTAAGAAAAAAGTTAACAGTTGTAGAGTGGCAGTTCATTATAACCAAAACAAGGCACATAAGTTTAGTATAGACAGTCAGGCTCAGTTTAACGCCACTCTAGCACAAGAATTAAAGGTCACCCTTGTAGATAAGGTTAAGCCAGAGCCATGGGATACCCCTGAAAGCATCACAAATAAGTTAAGTAAGAAAGAGGCTTATTGGCAACACCAACTTAAAACTTTTGAATCAGATGGAGGGCTGAACATCCGTAATGAGCGCATAATAGCCAATAAGCGCACACAAGGCAATTAATCCCATGACTTTAAATAGGCACCAGAGCATTCCCAAATCCCTTCTATCAGTCAATTCTATATTTTATTTATTACTAGGAGTCTACCAGTCGGTATATTGAATTATTTTGCATTGTTCAATCTTCTCCATCATTTTACCCGAATTTTGTTTATATTTTTCAGATGTATTTAAGTTTCAGATGTATTTAAGTTTCAGATGTATTTAAGTTTGATGTTTTTATGATGTATTATTATTGATATTGTATTCTTTCAGATGTATGTTAACCATTGATAATGTAAACTTTCTTTTAGATATTTATGATCCATTGAAATTGTAACAATTCAACCTTTTAACTGTGCTCTGACCGTACGTCATCACTTGACTTTTCAAATTTGATATTGTATTGTGTTTACTAATTCGTTTATGTCTTTTTAGTATGATCCTTAGAAGATGTAATTTATCGAAGTTCCAGATCAGTTAAATGTTGTATCATTTGAGTCCTGTTGAATTTTGAAATATATATATATATATATATATATATATATTCCAGTCAGGACTACAAGAAGATTTTCCCAGAAGATCCTTGTGGAGCACAGAAGCCGTCTGATGAGTACCCTTGGCAGGGACGAAACGCGTCACGGTAGCCAAACACACAACCGTCAGGATTAACATCTTAGAACCAACTATATAGTTATGTTCAATCCTGTTCAGACTCTCCGATGAGTTCCTCTCAAAGACAAAGACCTCATTCTTGGACCTTCTACTGTAACCAACATCCTCTGGTAGTTGGTCTCATAACTAGGAACCTTAAGTCTATCAGTGACCTGGTATCTGTGTTTCTTAACACATGATGCTTGGTTCTGATGTGACCGGATGAGACTGTAGTATTTTGATTTGTCACAAGATCAGGATACCTCAAACCAATTCAGTGCGTTCTTTAGACATTCCAGTCAGGACTACAAGAAGATTTTCCCAGAAGATCCTTGTGGAGCACAGAAGCCGTCTGATGAGTACCCTTGGCAGGGACGAAACGCGTCACGGTAGCCAAACACACAACCGTCAGGATTAACATCTTAGAACCAACTATATATAGTTATGTTCAATCCTGTTCAGACTCTCCGATGAGTTCCTCTCAAAGACAAAGACCTCATTCTTGGACCTTCTACTGTAACCAACATCCCTCTGGTAGTTGGTCTCATAACTAGGAACCTTAAGTCTATCAGTGACCTGGTATCTGTGTTTCTTAACACATGATGCTTGGTTCTGATGTGACCGGATGAGACTGTAGTATTTTGATTTGTCATAAGATCAGGATACCTCAAACCAATTCAGTGCGTTCTTTAGACATTCCAGTCAGGACTACAAGAAGATTTTCCCAGAAGATCCTTGTGGAGCACAGAAGCCGTCTGATGAGTACCCTTGGCAGGGACGAAACGGCGTCACGGTAGCCAAACACACAACCGTCAGGATTAACATCTTAGAACCAACTATATATAGTTATGTTCAATCCTGTTCAGACTCTCCGATGAGTTCCTCTCAAAGACAAAGACCTCATTCTTGGACCTTCTACTGTAACCAACATCCCTCTGGTAGTTGGTCTCATAACTAGGAACCTTAAGTCTATCAGTGACCTGGTATCTGTGTTTCTTAACACATGATGCTTGGTTCTGATGTGACCGGATGAGACTGTAGTATTTTGATTTGTCACAAGATCAGGATACCTCAAACCAATTCAGTGCGTTCTTTAGACATTCCAGTCAGGACTACAAGAAGATTTTCCCAGAAGATCCTTGTGGAGCACAGAAGCCGTCTGATGAGTACCCTTGGCAGGGACGAAACGCGTCACGGTAGCCAAACACACAACCGTCAGGATTAACATCTTAGAACCAACTATATATAGTTATGTTCAATCCTGTTCAGACTCTCCGATGAGTTCCTCTCAAAGACAAAGACCTCATTCTTGGACCTTCTACTGTAACCAACATCCTCTGGTAGTTGGTCTCATAACTAGGAACCTTAAGTCTATCAGTGACCTGGTATCTGTGTTTCTTAACACATGATGCTTGGTTCTGATGTGACCGGATGAGACTGTAGTATTTTGATTTGTCACAAGATCAGGATACCTCAAACCAATTCAGTGCGTTCTTTAGACATTCCAGTCAGGACTACAAGAAGATTTTCCCAGAAGATCCTTGTGGAGCACAGAAGCCGTCTGATGAGTACCCTTGGCAGGGACGAAACGCGTCACGGTAGCCAAACACACAACCGTCAGGATTAACATCTTAGAACCAACTATATATAGTTATGTTCAATCCTGTTCAGACTCTCCGATGAGTTCCTCTCAAAGACAAAGACCTCATTCTTGGACCTTCTACTGTAACCAACATCCCTCTGGTAGTTGGTCTCATAACTAGGAACCTTAAGTCTATCAGTGACCTGGTATCTGTGTTTCTTAACACATGATGCTTGGTTCTGATGTGACCGGATGAGACTGTAGTATTTTGATTTGTCACAAGATCAGGATACCTCAAACCAATTCAGTGTTCTTTAGACATTCCAGTCAGGACTACAAAGAAGATTTTCCCAGAAGATCCTTTGTGGAGCACAGAAGCCGTCTGATGAGTACCCTTGGCAGGGACGAAACGCGTCACGGTAGCCAAACACACAACCGTCAGGATTAACATCTTAGAACCAACTATATATAGTTATGTTCAATCCTGTTCAGACTCTCCGATGAGTTCCTCTCAAAGACAAAGACCTCATTCTTGGACCTTCTACTGTAACCAACATCCCTCTGGTAGTTGGTCTCATAACTAGGAACCTTAAGTCTATCAGTGACCTGGTATCTGTGTTTCTTAACACATGATGCTTGGTTCTGATGTGACCGGATGAGACTGTAGTATTTTGATTTGTCACAAGATCAGGATACCTCAAACCAATTCAGTGCGTTCTTTAGACATTCCAGTCAGGACTACAAGAAGATTTTCCCAGAAGATCCTTGTGGAGCACAGAAGCCGTCTGATGAGTACCCTTGGCAGGGACGAAACGCGTCACGGTAGCCAAACACACAACCGTCAGGATTAACATCTTAGAACCAACTATATATAGTTATGTTCAATCCTGTTCAGACTCTCCGATGAGTTCCTCTCAAAGACAAAGACCTCATTCTTGGACCTTCTACTGTAACCAACATCCCTCTGGTAGTTGGTCTCATAACTAGGAACCTTAAGTCTATCAGTGACCTGGTATCTGTGTTTCTTAACACATGATGCTTGGTTCTGATGTGACCGGATGAGACTGTAGTATTTTGATTTGTCACAAGATCAGGATACCTCAAACCAATTCAGTGCGTTCTTTAGACATTCCAGTCAGGACTACAAGAAGATTTTCCCAGAAGATCCTTGTGGAGCACAGAAGCCGTCTGATGAGTACCCTTGGCAGGGACGAAACGCGTCCACGGTAGCCAAACACACAACCGTCAGGATTAACATCTTAGAACCAACTATATATAGTTATGTTCAATCCTGTTCAGACTCTCCGATGAGTTCCTCTCAAAGACAAAGACCTCATTCTTGGACCTTCTACTGTAACCAACATCCCTCTGGTAGTTGGTCTCATAACTAGGAACCTTAAGTCTATCAGTGACCTGGTATCTGTGTTTCTTAACACATGATGCTTGGTTCTGATGTGACCGGATGAGACTGTAGTATTTTGATTTGTCACAAGATCAGGATACCTCAAACCAATTCAGTGCGTTCTTTAGACATTCCAGTCAGGACTACAAGAAGATTTTCCCAGAAGATCCTTGTGGAGCACAGAAGCCGTCTGATGAGTACCCTTGGCAGGGACGAAAACGCGTCACGGTAGCCAAACACACAACCGTCAGGATTAACATCTTAGAACCAACTATATATAGTTATGTTCAATCCTGTTCAGACTCTCCGATGAGTTCCTCTCAAAGACAAAGACCTCATTCTTGGACCTTCTACTGTAACCAACATCCCTCTGGTAGTTGGTCTCATAACTAGGAACCTTAAGTCTATCAGTGACCTGGTATCTGTGTTTCTTAACACATGATGCTTGGTTCTGATGTGACCGGATGAGACTGTAGTATTTTGATTTGTCACAAGATCAGGATACCTCAAACCAATTCAGTGCGTTCTTTAGACATTCCAGTCAGGACTACAAGAAGATTTTCCCAGAAGATCCTTGTGGAGCACAGAAGCCGTCTGATGAGTACCCTTGGCAGGGACGAAACGCGTCACGGTAGCCAAACACACAACCGTCAGGATTAACATCTTAGAACCAACTATATATATATATATATATAGTGTGGGTGACTATCCTGTCCGAAAACATGAAGTCGTTCTTTAGTTGAAACTAAAGGAGGAAACGTCTGGAGACCGAATCCCGGCATAGCAGAGGCATTAAATATATTGGTGAATCATCACGTTCGAAAACATTCTGAAGTCCTTTGACAAAATTAACTGTCGCAAGTCAGTAAGGCATACTAACTACAAACTTAACGCTTTGGTTGATTCAATGAAGTAGTCAAACTAAAACGAGAAATTGAGTGTACAACTAATTATTACGCAATCGATTTCAAGTCTTCTGTGGACTCTCATCACGGCTGGTGGTGGAAGAATTAGCGTACACTGATGTGTACTATCCTGCTCTTCTATTTATACGACGTTGCAGTGTTGCACGTGCTGCCTTGGTAACGAATTTCTTGCACGTGCAGATTTTGATCTGGAGTCTTGCCGAGTTGTCATCTTTCCGAGCTGGAATCTTGCCGAGCTGGAATCTTGCCGAGCTGGAATCTTGCCGAGCTGGAATCTTGCCGAGCTGAATTCTCGTCTGTACTCCGGTCCGAGCTGGAAACTATGTCCTAGCTGGCTATGTCTTTAATCCGGTCCGAGCTGGAAACTATGTCCTAGCTGGCCTCGTCTTTGATCTGGTCCGAGCTGGAAACTATGTCCTAGCTGGCTATGTCTTTAATCCGGTCCGAGCTGGAAACTATGTCCTAGCTGGCCTCCTCTGTAATCTGGTCCGAGCTGGAAGCTATGTCCTAGCTGGCCTCCTCTGTAATTCGGTCCTAGCTGGAAACTATGTCCTAGCTGGCCTCCTCTGTAATCTGGTCCGAGCTGGAAACTATGTCCTAGCTGGCCTCTTCTGTAATTCGGTCCTAGCTGGAAACTATGTCCTAGCTGGCCTCCTCTGTAATCTGGTCCTAGCTGGAATCTATGTCCTAGCTGGCCTCCTCTGTAATCTGGTCCGAGCTGAAACTATGTCCTAGCTGGCCTCGTCTTTAATCTGGTCCGAGCTGGAAACTATGTCATGGCTGGCCTCGTCTGTAATTCGGTCCGAGCTGGAAACTATGTCCTAGCTGGGGCCTCGTCTGTGATCCTGTCCGAGCTGGAAACTATGTCCTAGCTGGCTATGTCTTTAATCCGGTCCGAGCTGGAAACTATGTCCTTGCTGGCCTTGTCTGTAATCCGGTCCGAGCTGGAAACTATGTCCTAGCTGGCCTCGTCTGTAATTCGATCCGAGCTGGAGTCTTTGTCCTAGCTGGCCTCGTCTTTACTTCGGTCCGAGCTGGAAACTTTGTCCTAGCTGGCCTCGTCTGTAATCCGGTCCGAGCTGGAAACTATGTCCTGGCTGGCCTTGTCTTTTTTTTTTTTTTTTGTTGCAATGTTCACTGTCCGCCTCCCCCGCCACGCCGGTGGGGAGTTGGCAGCTCTCCATAGCAGAGAGCTCTGCTGGAACCCACCTGGCATGCACTACTAGTTTGACTAGTACCCTTACCTGGGATGCCATAGATGATGGCATCTTTACAGATGCCAATTGAGTCGGGGGGCGCCCCTCCGGAGATTGACTACCTTGGTCCCTGTGGTAAGTGGCCTCCTGGGCCTTAACCTACAACCATCGACTTCTATGGCTCTGATGGCGAGTTGTGCTGGTTTAAGATTTATTGTTATTGTAGAGTATTTGTATGGTGTGTTGGGTTTGTATGTTCGCAATTGCCGTCGTTTGTTGCGGAGGAGTTAGTTATATGCCGGCACGTGCCACGTGTGCCTCTCCTTCCTGCTTATGTGATGTGCTTTAAAATGTTCCATGGCACTACTCTGTTGAGAAGCGGTGGGACCGGCTTTTAACTTGTGTTTGTAGTATGTATATATGTTGTAATAGTTTGGTGTGTTTTACTCATTTTTATTACAGAAGAGTTGGTTTTCTACAATCTACGGCAGGGGCGTCTCCTTCCTGCTTTGTGTGGTGTTATTTAGTTTAGAAAATAAATGTGCGCCTGCGCTCAGTGGCACGACTCTGTTGAGCTGGGATGGGACTTGTTGATTCGGGGTCAGCTGATTGTCATGTCAATTATCTCTTGATAGGTGGGTTGCTATCTACTCCAGAGTTTGTGGTGCCTGCTGAGAAACTTAGTGAGAACAGAATGATATGTCCCCATGGGATGGCCATAATGACATCATGACGGTCATCATGACTACATCATGGCAGGATGGGGGATCATAATGTCCTGACACTATAATATGACTATAGGGAGGTAAAATCTTTAGTGAATGACTGCTTGGTCCTATTTCTGTGTGTAAGGCTTTGCATAGGATGCCAAAAAATCAGCTGCCTTTTATGCTAGTATGGGAGTAAGCAAGGCACTCCCCACAGAAGTGATCTAAGGTCTCCTTAACTCCGGGACAGTGTTAAAATAAAGGGGGAGGAGTTTGGGTCCCTCTTGCTCTTGCTGTTAATTAGGCAGTTCTGGTTTGTAGACATGTATGTTCCTTCTCACATAGGTTTGGAGATTTTAGGCTCAGGCTGCCCCTATGGTGTCGCCACAAAAAAGGAGTAAAATGTCAATAATATACTCATATACGGAAACAGAGTGAGGGTTGTAAGCATATAACCTGAGGCCAGATTTAGATCTGGGTTAAATTCATGATGATGATGATATAGATATAGACAATAGAGTATAGAGACATTGAATTGAAAAACAGTTTTATGCCACAAATTGGGAGTTTCTGACGGTTCCAAGTAAGTCATAGGTACTCAAATGTTGCTATATAATGTTCTAGGAGGTATATCAAATCATACAGTATCCGTACGAAGTGTGGTAATCGCATCAGAAAGTGGAACCAAGTGTATTTTAAAATGTGTCAAGATTGTAAGCATATGCGCTAAAAGTGTCAAGATTGCATATGCATATTAACTGAGGCCAGAGTTAACCAGGACAGTCATTAAGTTGTTATAGGTATGTCTTGACGATGAATTGACATTGTTGATAGGTTGTTAGGGTCAGGTTTCCACACGTTTATGCTTGTTTTTTGGCATTTATGACGGCTCCAAGGCGGTCTTAGGTACTCAAATAATTGTAAGATATGTTTTTTTAGAAAGTGTATTTAATGATGCAATATCCGTACGATGCCTGGTATTTGCTTCAGAAAGCAGAACAGAGTGTATTTGAAGAAAAAAACGTGGGACAAGTGTCAAGATTGTAAGCATATACCCGAAAAAGTTTCAGGATTTTAAGCATCTTAACTGAGGCTAGAGTCAGACTAAGGGACTGGTATCCCGCTTGTGGGCTTCAGAACCCTTGATAAGAGATGGACTTGTATCCTGCTTGGGGCTTCAGATCCTTGATAAGGGGAAGGACTGGTATCCCGCTTGGGGCTTCAGATCCTTGGTAAGGGAAGGAATGGTAATTAGTATCCCACTTGGGGCTTCAGATTCTTGGTAAGGGAGGGACTGGTATCCCTTTTGGGGCTTCAGAACCCTTGGTAAGGGTGGGACTGGTATCCCGCTTGGGGCTTAAGATCCTTGGTAAGGGAAGGACTGGTAATTGGTATCCCACTTGGGGCTTCAGATCCTTGGTAAGGGAATGACTGGTATCCCGCTTGGGGCTTCAGATCCTTGGTAAGGAATGACTGGTATCCCGCTTGGGGCTTCAGATCCTTGATAAGGGAAGGACTGGTAATTGGTATCCCACTTGGGGCTTCAGATCCTTGGTAAGGGAGGGACTGGTATCCCGCTTGGGGCTTCAGAACCCTTGGTAAGGGTGGGACTGGTATCCCGCTATGGGGCTTCAGATCCCTTGAGTGTGACCTTTGAGTTGATGTGGCAATTTGATGTGGTGAGTTGATGTCTATTGGGAATTATGTGTTTTTTAAGTGGATCAGATGGGTATCAATCCGTTTTGCCGCAATGGCAAGGGTTATGGAATATGGAAGTTGTCCACTCGGGACTGTTGCCGCTATGGCAAGGTTGTCTGGCCAGAGTCCAGATCTGGACTCTGGTGCACGCTGGTGCTATGTCCCCCTATGGACTAGGCTGTATCTGGGGCATTCCGGCTGCCATGGGACATCAGCAGCAGTCCCGCCGCAGAGGGACCCCACTGGGTACGGGAGCCAACTCCCATACCCAGTCTACCTACCAGAGATCGACGATGGGGAGCCCGCATGGACTCTCGATCATCTGCTACGACAGGGGCTTGCACGAGACGGTCTGACTGAGACTGGCTGCGCCATGTCGCAGTACTAGGCAACCGCCCCCCTCTGCTGGCCTTGTCTGTAATCTGGTCCGAGCTGGAATCTTTGTCCTGGCTGTCCTCGTCTGTAATTCGGTCCGAGCTGGAAACTATGTCCTGGCTGGCCTTGTCTTTAATCCGGTCCGAGCTGGAATCTTTGTCCTGGCTGGCCTTGTCTGTAATTCGGTCCGAGCTGGAAACTATGTCCGAGCTGGCCTTGTCTGTAATCCTGTCCGAGCTGGAATCTTTGTCCTAGCTGGCCTCGTCTGTAATCCGGTCCGAGCTGGAAACTATGTCCTGGTTGGCCTTGTCTGTAATCCGGTCCGAGCTGGAATCTTTGTCCTGGCTGGCCTTGTCTGTAATCCGGTCCGAGCTGGAAACTATGTCCTGGCTGGCCTTGTCTGTAATCCGGTCCGAGCTGGAAACTATGTCCGAGCTGGCCTTGTCTTTAATCCTGTCCGAGCTGGAATCTTTGTCCTAGCTGGATGGCGTCGTAGAGTCAGGTATAGTACACATTGTGTACTGTAGTCTTCTGCCTTCTCCAGTCGACTTGCTCTCACTGCTAAGTATTTAATAGTGTGGGTGACTATCCTGTCCGAAAACATGAAGTCGTTCTTTAGTTGAAGCTAAAGGAGGAAACGTCTGGAGACCGAATCCCGGCATAGCAGAGGCATTAAATATATTGGTGAATCATCACGTTCGAAAACATTCTGAAGTCGTTTGACAAAATTAATTGTCGCAAGTCAGTAAGGCATACTAACTACAAACTTAACGCTTTGGTTGATTCAATGAAGTAGTCAAACTAAAACGAGAAATTGAGTGTACAACTAATTATTACGCAATCGATTTCAAGTCTTCTGTGGACTCTCATCACGGCTGGTGGTGGAAGAATTAGCGTACACTGATGTGTACTATCCTGCTCTTCTATTTATACGACGTTGCAGTGTTGCACGTGCTGCCTTGGTAACGAATTTCTTGCGTGCAGATTTTGATCTGGAGTCTTGCCGAGTTGTCATCTTTCCGAGCTGGAATCTTTCCGAGCTGGAATCTTGCCGAGCTGGAATCTTGCCGAGCTGGAATCTTGCCGAGCTGAATTCGTCTGTACTCCGGTCCGAGCTGGAAACTATGTCCTAGCTGGCTATGTCTTTAATCCGGTCCGAGCTGGAAACTATGTCCTAGCTGGCCTCGTCTTTGATCTGGTCCGAGCTGGAAACTATGTCCTAGCTGGCTATGTCTTTAAATCCGGTCCGAGCTGGAAACTATGTCCTAGCTGGCCTCCTCTGTAATCTGGTCCGAGCTGGAAGCTATGTCCTAGCTGGCCTCCTCTGTAATTCGGTCCTAGCTGGAAACTATGTCCTAGCTGGCCTCCTCTGTAATCTTGTCCGAGCTGGAAACTATGTCCTAGCTGGCCTCTTCTGTAATTCGGTCCTAGCTGGAAACTATGTCCTAGCTGGCCTCCTCTGTAATCTGGTCCTAGCTGGAATCTATGTCCTAGCTGGCCTCCTCTGTAATCTGGTCCGAGCTGAAACTATGTCCTAGCTGGCCTCGTCTTTAATCTGGTCCGAGCTGGAAACTATGTCATGGCTGGCCTCTTCTGTAATTCGGTCCGAGCTGGAAACTATGTCCTAGCTGGGGCCTCGTCTGTGATCCTGTCCGAGCTGGAAACTATGTCCTAGCTGGCTATGTCTTTAATCTGGTCCGAGCTGGAAACTATGTCCTAGCTGGCTATGTCTTTAATCCGGTCCGAGCTGGAAACTATGTCCTTGCTGGCCTTGTCTGTAATCCGGTCCGAGCTGGAAACTATGTCCTAGCTGGCCTCGTCTGTAATTCGATCCGAGCTGGAATCTTTGTCCTAGCTGGCCTCGTCTTTACTTCGGTCCGAGCTGGAAACTTTGTCCTAGCTGGCTCGTCTGTAATCCGGTCCGAGCTGGAAACTATGTCCTGGCTGGCCTTGTCTGTAATCTGGTCCGAGCTGGAATCTTTGTCCTGGCTGTCCTCGTCTGTAATTCGGTCGAGCTGGAAACTATGTCCTGGCTGGCCTTGTCTTTAATCCGGTCCGAGCTGGAATCTTTGTCCTGGCTGGCCTTGTCTGTAATTCGGTCCGAGCTGGAAACTATGTCCGAGCTGGCCTTGTCTGTAATCCTGTCCGAGCTGGAATCTTTGTCCTAGCTGGCCTCGTCTGTAATCCGGTCCGAGCTGGAAACTATGTCCTGGTTGGCCTTGTCTGTAATCGGTCCGAGCTGGAATCTTTGTCCTAGCTGGCCTTGTCTGTAATCGGTCCGAGCTGGAAACTATGTCCTGGCTGGCCTTGTCTGTAATCGGTCCGAGGCTGGAAACTATGTCCGAGCTGGCCTTGTCTTTAATCCTGTCCAGCTGGAATCTTTGTCCTGGCCAGCTCGGACATAGTTCCAGCTCGGACCGGATTAAGACAAGGCCAGCCAGGACATAGTTTCCAGCTCGGACAGATCACAGAGGCCCAGCTAGGACATAGTTTCCAGCTCAACGAATTACAGACGAGGCCAGCCAGGACATAGTTTCCAGCTCGACCAGATTAAAGACGAGGCCAGCTAGGACATAGTTTCCAGCTCGACCAGATTACAGAGAGGCCAGCTAGACATAGATTCCAGCTAGGACCAGATTACAGAGGAGGCCAGCCAGGACACAGTTTCAGCTCGGACCGAATTACAGACGAGGCCAGCTAGGACATAGTTTCCAGCTAGGACCGAATTAAAGACAGATTCCAGCTAGGACAGATTACAGAGGAGGCCAGGACATAGTTCCAAAGACCGGATTAAAGACCAGCTAGGACATAGTTTCCAGCTCGGACCAGATTAAAGACGAGGCCAGCTAGAAGCAGGACATAGTTTCCAGTCAACCGGAGTACAGACGAGAATTCAGCTCAACAATTCCAGCTCGGCAAGATTCCAGCTCGGCAAGATTCCAGCTCGGCAAGATTCCAGCTCGGAAAGATTCCAGCGGAAAGATGACAACTCGGCAAGACTCCAGATCAAAATCTGCACGTGCAAGAAATTCGTTACCAAGGCAGCACGTGCAACACTGCAACGTCGTATAAATGAAGAGCAGGATAGTACACATCAGTGTACGCTAATTCTTCCACCACCAGCCGTGATGAGAGTCCACAGAAGACTTGAAATCGATTGCGTAATAATTAGTTGTACACTCAATTTCTCGTTTTAGTTTGACTACTTCATTGAATCAACCAAAGCGTTAAGTTTGTAGTTGATATGCCTTACTGACTTGCGACAATTAATTTTTGTCAAACGACTTCAGAATGTTTTCGAACGTGATGATTCACCAATATATTTAATGCCTCTGCTATGCCGGGATTCGGTCTCAGACGTTTCCTCCTTTAGTTTCAACTAAAGAACGACTTCATGTTTTCGGACAGGATAGTCACCCACACTATTAAATACTTAGCAGTAGAGAGCAAGTCGACTGGAGAAGGCAGAAGACTACAGTACACAATGTGTACTATACCTGACTCTACGACGCCATCCAGCTAGGACAAAGATTCCAGCTCGGACAGGATTAAAGACAAGGCCAGCTCGGACATAGTTTCCAGCTCGGACCGGATTACAGACAAGGCCAGCCAGGACATGGTTTCCAGCTCGGACCGGATTACAGACAAGGCCAGCCAGGACAAAGATTCCAGCTCGGACCGGATTACAGACAAGGCCATGGGACATAGTTTCCAGCTCGGACCGGATTACAGACGAGGCCAGCTAGGACAAAGATTCCAGCTCGGACAGGATTACAGACAAGGCCAGCTCGGACATAGTTTCCAGCTCGGACCGAATTACAGACAAGGCCAGCCAGGACAAAGATTCCAGCTCGGACCGGATTAAAGACAAGGCCAGCCAGGACATAGTTTCCAGCTCGGACCGAATTACGGACGAGGACAGCCAGGACAAAGATTCCAGCTCGGACCAGATTACAGACAAGGCCAGCCAGGACATAGTTTCCAGCTCCGGACCGGATTACAGACGAGGCCAGCTAGGACAAAGTTTCCAGCTCGGACCGAAGTAAAGACGAGGCCAGCTAGGACAAAGATTCCAGCTCGGATCGAATTACAGACGAGGCCAGCTAGGACATAGTTTCCAGCTCGGACCGGATTACAGACAAGGCCAGCAAGGACATAGTTTCCAGCTCGGACCGGATTTAAAGACATAGCCAGCTAGGACATAGTTTCCAGCTCGGACAGGATCACAGACGAGGCCCCAGCTAGGACATAGTTTCAGCTCGGACCGAATTACAGACGAGGCCAGCCATGACATAGTTTCCAGCTCGGACCAGATTAAAGACGAGAGGCCAGCTAGGACATAGTTTCAGCTCGGACCAGATTACAGAGGGAGGCCAGCTAGGACATAGATTCCAGCTAGGACCAGATTACAGAGGAGGCCAGCTAGGACATAGTTTCCAGCTAGGACCGAATTACAGAAGAGGCCAGCTAGGACATAGTTTCCAGCTCGGACCAGATTACAGAGGAGGCCAGCTAGGACATAGTTTCCAGCTAGGACCGAATTACAGAGGAGGCCAGCTAGGACATAGCTTCCAGCTCGGACCAGATTACAGAGGAGGCCAGCTAGGACATAGTTTCCAGCTCGGACCGGATTAAAGACATAGCCAGCTAGGACATAGTTTCCAGCTCGGACCAGATCAAAGACGAGGCCAGCTAGGACATAGTTTCCAGCTCGGACCGGATTAAAGACATAGCCAGCTAGGACATAGTTTCCAGCTCGGACCGGAGTACAGACGAGAATTCAGCTCGGCAAGATTCCAGCTCGGCAAGATTCCAGCTCGGCAAGATTCCAGCTCGGAAAGATTCCAGCTCGGAAAGATGACAAATCGGCAAGACTCCAGATCAAAATCTGCACGTGCAAGAAATTCGTTACCAAGGCAGCACGTGCAACACTGCAACGTCGTATAAATAGAAGAGCAGGATAGTACACATCAGTGTACGCTAATTCTTCCACCACCAGCCGTGATGAGAGTCCACAGAAGACTTGAAATCGATTGCGTAATAATTAGTTGTACACTCAATTTCTCGTTTTAGTTTGACTACTTCATTGAATCAACCAAAGCGTTAAGTTTGTAGTTAGTATGCCTTACTGACTTGCGACAATTAATTTTGTCAAGAGACTTCAGAATGTTTTCGAACGTGATGATTCACCAATATATTTAATGCCTCTGCTATGCCGGGATTCGGTCTCCAGACGTTTCCTCCTTTAGTTTCAACTAAAGAACGACTTCATGTTTTCGGACAGGATAGTCACCCACACTATTAAATACTTAGCAGTGAGAGCAAGTCGACTGGAGAAGGCAGAAGACTACAGTACACAATGTGTACTATACCTGACTCTACGACGCCATCCAGCTAGGACAAAGATTCCAGCTCGGACAGGATTAAAGACAAGGCCAGCTCGGACATAGTTTCCAGCTCGGACCGGATTACAGACAAGGCCAGCCAGGACATAGTTTCCAGCTCGGACCGGATTACAGACAAGGCCAGCCAGGACAAAGATTCCAGCTCGGACCGGATTACAGACAAGGCCAACCAGGACATAGTTTCCAGCTCGGACCGGATTACAGACGAGGCCAGCTAGGACAAAGATTCCAGCTCGGACAGGATTACAGACAAGGCCAGCTCGGACATAGTTTCCAGCTCGGACCGAATTACAGACAAGGCCAGCCAGGACAAAGATTCCAGCTCGGACCGGATTAAAGACAAGGCCAGCCAGGACATAGTTTCCAGCTCGGACCGAATTACAGACGAGGACAGCCAGGACAAAGATTCCAGCTCGGACCAGATTACAGACAAGGCCAGCCAGGACATAGTTTCCAGCTCGGACCGGATTACAGACGAGGCCAGCTAGGACAAAGTTTCCAGCTCGGACCGAAGTAAAGACGAGGCCAGCTAGGACAAAGATTCCAGCTCGGATCGAATTACAGACGAGGCCAGCTAGGACATAGTTTCCAGCTCGGACCGGATTACAGACAAGGCCAGCAAGGACATAGTTTCCAGCTCGGACCGGATTAAAGACATAGCCAGCTAGGACATAGTTTCCAGCTCGGAAAGGATCACAGACGAGGCCCCAGCTAGGACATTTAAATTTCCAGCTCGGACCGAATTACAGACGAGGCTAGCCTGGACATAGTTTCCAGCTCGGACCAGATTAAAGACGAGGCCAGCTAGGACATAGTTTCAGCTCGGACCAGATTACAGAGGAGGCCAGCTAGGACATAGATTCCAGCTAGGACCAGATTACAGAGGAGGCCAGCTAGGACATAGTTTCCAGCTAGGACCGAATTACAGAAGAGGCCAGCTAGGACATAGTTTCCAGCTCGGACCAGATAACAGAGGAGGCCAGCTAGGACATAGTTTCCAGCTAGGACCGAATTACAGAGGAGGCCAGCTAGGACATAGCTTCCAGCTCGGACCAGATTACAGAGGAGGCCAGCTAGGACATAGTTTCCAGCTCGGACCGGATTAAAGACATAGCCAGCTAGGACATAGTTTCCAGCTCGGACCAGATCAAAGACGAGGCCAGCTAGGACATAGTTTCCAGCTCGGACCGGATTAAAGACATAGCCAGCTAGGACATAGTTTCCAGCTCGGACCAGATCAAAGACGAGGCCAGCTAGGACATAGTTTCCAGCTCGGACCGGAGTACAGACGAGAATTCAGCTCGGCAAGATTCCAGCTCGGCAAGATTCCAGCTCGGCAAGATTCCAGCTCGGAAAGATTCCAGCTCGGAAAGATGACAACTCGGCAAGACTCCAGATCAAAATCTGCACGTGCAAGAAATTCGTTACCAAGGCAGCACGTGCAACACTGCAACGTCGTATAAATAGAAGAGCAGGATAGTACATCAGTGTACGCTAATTCTTCCACCACCAGCCGTGATGAGAGTCCACAGAAGACTTGAAATCGATTGCGTAATAATTAGTTGTACACTCAATTTCTCGTTTTAGTTTGACTACTTCATTGAATCAACCAAAGCGTTAAGTTTGTAGTTAGTATGCCTTACTGACTTGCGACAATTAATTTTGTCAAACGACTTCAGAATGTTTTCGAACGTGATGAATCACCAATATATATATGTATATATATATATATATATATATATATATATATATATATATATATATATATATAGGCACTAGAGCATTCCCAAATCCCTTCTATCAGTCAGTTCTATGTTTTATTTATTACCAGGAGTGTACTAGTCGGTGTATTGAATTATTTTGCATTGTTCAATCTTCTCCATCATTTTACCTGTATTTTGTTTATACCTTTCAGATGTATTTCAGTTTGATGTTTTTATGATGTATTATTATTGATATTGTATTCTTTCAGATGTATGTTACCCATTGATAATGTAAACTTTCTTTTAGATATTTATGATCCATTGAAATTGTAACAATTCAACCTTTTAACTGTGCTCTGACCGTACGTCACCACTTGACTTTTCAAATTTGATATTGTATTCTGTTATACTAATTCGTTTATGTATTTTTAGTATGATCCTTAGAAGATGTAATTTATCGAAGTTCCAGATCAGTTAAATGTCGTCTCATTTGAGTCCTGTTGAATTTTGAAATATATATGATTCAGAGGCTCGAAATCAGATCAGTGTTTGAGGATTTCCTTAAGATTCACTCTCAAGAACTAATTGGTTCAGATTGGAAATCTCTTGTGCATTCTCCTACAAAGGAGAATCCACTGGTATTGTTATGGTCATGTTGAAAGCTGTCTTGACATATTTTATAGTCCATAAAATGCTTGGTTGAGGGGCTCCACCAGTATTTATCATTTTGAGTCATGTGGAGACTTCTGCCCGAGGAAATTTTACATCTATTTTTTAAAGAACGAAATTAAAAGCTTGATTGGTTCCAAAGATATAGCCTAATATATGATATGTGGAGCTACGTGTGGAGCAAGGCCCTCAACCAGCTCCAGATGGACATTTTTTGATCGAAATTTCAGTAGCTAATGGGTTACATCATTTCACAACTTTTTATTAAGGTTTCTGACATTTATTCTCAACCAATGTGGAGAAAGATTGAAAATAAATATTAAAATTCCCTCAACCAGGGTTTTATGTCCAATTTGGAGTCAGAATTTTCAATTTTAGCTGAAGTCATCATCTTCTGGCCAAATGTTTGAGGCCATAAAAGTTCTCTAGTGACCTCAACCAGTGTGGAGAACTATTTCAAATACTCTCACCCCTTCAATTCTAAAATGTGGAAAATGAGAAATTGTAGGTAACCATCAAATTTATATCAATTATGAAGCCACACGTTGGTTATACAGGCTCATTTAGTATTTTGTTGCTCCATAAGGGTTTACTGACATGATTGTTAGCTAATTGGATGATATAGCCCTCAACCATGTGGAGCTGTACCCATATCTATAATTTAGATCAGTCTCCACATCTGGTTGAATATTCAAATCAATGTAATGTTCATTCAAAGTTATCCAGTATCTATTTACGAGCAAAAAAGGATGCTATCTTGAATAATATCTCCATGTGGAGACACTCTTCCAGTTTGTATTAGCAACTCCTATTAGATCTTCAGCTAATTCTTGCTTTGGTTGAAATCTGTAATTTTTAACTGATGATCATGCTTGGATAGTGGAGGATAGTGTTCAAACAACAAAATAATAAACAATCAAGGTGAATGAGACTCTCAACCATGTGGAGCTGTTGTTAACACAGACGCAAAACAAGTCACACATAAAACTCATGCAACAAAAATAACAGAAACAGTACCTAATTGATTTTGCAGCAGGTAATTAGATATAGTTATTTAGATATTTTAGAGACTGCTCCACTTGGTTGAGTTTTTATGATATGCCACAGACAAAACAAAACGACAAGATTTTGTGATTACGTCAACGAATCACATCATCACTAAATCACCCAAAAAAACTCTTACATATCACGTTAGCCCAGTAGGTTACAAATCATGTCCCAGACTTGCATGACGGCAAGCTCCACACTGGTTGAGTTTATGCCATTCAACTCACATGTTTTCAAACAGCAGTACAAAACATCTCTGGATCATTCCTGTTGTTCTAAATACAGTAGTAGTAAAAATTGTATTGAAGCTGGATTATAGATGATCAATTCGCGCCGCAATTGTCTCCCATGGTTGAGTAAGGACACATCAGAGCTGGTCTAATGTAAAGTATCAATGAATCATATTTTATGTTTGATTTAAAACCTTTAACAGACACACACCTCTTCTTAGAAAGAGACGATAGGTTTGTACATCTTCACTTGTGAATAAAAGGCTCCACATTGGTTGAGGATACCTATAAGAGTCACATGACTTACTTTCTATCTATGTCTGGACTGCCATAGTGATCAAAGACCCTCTCTGGTTGAAAAATGCAACTTAAATTGAACTTGAAAGCACTTTTCCATTAGCATTCTGTTTATTAGAATGCAGCTCCACGCTGGTTGAGGACTGTTACACATTTCAATCATTCAAAATTGTAATCATACATATTTGTTTTAGTTTTTAACAAAGGTTTGACATCTCTATTCACTTAACTTTTTGATTCTGTGGACATTTAAAAATCGCCTTTCATTCATAAGGATGCTCCACATCAGTTGAGTAACCAAAGTTACTCAACCAGGGTGAAATATGTTCTCAATGCATTTCAGAGGTGAATCAATTTGAAAAATTATGTTTAACCTAATGCTGCTCTCTGGAATCCCGTGAACAAAAACCTGGTTAATTCTAGTCACTGGCTCCACAGTGGTTGAGATACAGACCTAAAATTGGTATCATAAGACATTTTAACCACTGTGTAATAGTGTCATGAAGTATCATCTCAAAATTATGAGTATAAGTACAAATAAAACGTAATTAACATTTTGAGGTGAAAAATGGGTAAAAATCGGTCCTCAAATGTGTCAAGACAGCTTTCAACATGACCATATTTGTGAACTTGTACATTATCTGTCTCTTAGTCTCTTGTTTTTGTATGTGTTATGAGTGAAAACATCAAACAAATCTGTACAAACCCTGAGTATCAGAAACTGTTTAGATGTATGAAAAGGCTGTACTCACTACAATGCCAGTCAGATTTCATGAAGAAGTGCCGTACAGCTAACGTTATCCCACAAGGTATCAATGACCAGTGTCAATTTACACTGAGTTATGATAACCACGATCTCTCATCACAAATTTCTTTTCTTCTTCAAGCTACAAAATCAAGGACTTTGGACCTAATCATCACAGATTATGAGAACAGGACTAAAGCTTGGAGAAACTCTATGTATACTCAGATAGATGTTTTAAGGAACTTGTACAACTCTACTGATGTGGATAATGTTATTACAGACTTCAATGTATATTTTGTACCTATAACTAATAATATGAGACAGAATCACCATAAGAAACTTATTAATTTAATCAGTCAGAAAGAAAAATTCATTTATATCAGTTCAGATAATCAGTGCAGTAATCCAGAACATTCTTCAGTTGATAGTGTGAACAATAAGAAAAATAATAGAAAATTTAAGAAAAAGAAGAACAAGCCTAGATCTAACAGGAAACAAACACTTAATAAACTCATAAAAGGTAATGAGGCAGTTAAAATCAATGACAGGATGATACTGAACTTGTCAGGAAAGACTCTTACTGATGAACAAAAAGAAGTGTTAACCCTAGGCCCTGATTTTGCCCCACCCTTCACATCCTCAGATCGATAAGAGGATAATGACATCGACAAGTGGGTAAGCAAAAATCAGATGGAATCTCATTCTTCAGTAAAAAGTCACTCTTCCAGTACTCCCAATGTTCATAGAGACACTGAAATTGCTCTCATACCTCCATCTGGGAAGGAAGCTCCTAAGAGTTCAAGTCAGGCTCTAGAGCTTTACCTCCAACTGACAGTCAAAGAGTTGAAAACTATAGGTCTATGCAACAAATCTTTTGACAATATGTCACTCAACCATCGTCAAGCTCTCAAGCAGTTACAAAGTTGGGATGACACAGTGTTTAGGTATTTTGATAAGGGCACTGGCTGGGTGTTAGATACCCAAGACAACTACGAACAGAAGGTGATGGAACATCTGGGTGATGCAGACATTCATCCCTATCAATGAAGCTAATAACAATTCTCCCATTCCGAAAAGATCAAGGAAATCAATGGAATAATTGAAAAGTGGGTAGAAACTTTCGTTGGAGGCAGGTGATATCAGTCCCCGCATTGCATCCTGGATTGTTAAAGAAGAATCTCGGCTCAGGATATGACTATTGTAATTATAAAGTCCACAAACCCCAGGCGAATTACCCCACATTTTTAATTACTTCTGGGTGTGGGTCTCCTACAGAGAATCTAGCTGCTTGGTCTGATTTTTTATCTCAAACAACTAGCAGTGGAGTTACCTTTGTTCTGAAAGACTCTTCAGTTTCTTTATGAAATTCATAAATTTAACCTCTGCCAAAATAATCAGATAGACAATATAATTTTGGTTGGGATGTTGTAGCAATGTTCCCAGTATTGATAACGTAATGGGGCTTGATGCATGTCAAGAGTTGCTTGATCAGAGAGATGTTAAGTTCCCCTAGCACTAATGAGTATCCTAGAAGCTACTTAGGATTACTTTGAGAATAACATTTCCTTTCTTCAACAATGTTGCTACATTCAGAAAAATGGAATGGCTATGGGACCACATAATGCATGCTCATATGGTATAACAGAATACAATATCAAATTTGAAAAGTCAAGTGATGACGTACGGTCAGAGCACAGTTAAAGGTTGAATTGTTACAATTTCAATGGATCATAAATATCTAAAGAAAGTTTACATTATCAATGGGTAACATACATCTGAAAGAATACAATATCAATAATAATACATCATAAAACATCAAACTTAAATACATCTGAAAAGTATAAACATAATTCGGGTAAAATGATGGAGAAGATTGAACAATGCAAAATAATTCAATATAACTAGTAGACTCTAGTAATAAATAAAATATAGAATTGACTGATAGAAGGGATTTGGGAATGCTCTTGTGCCTATTTAAAGTCATGGGATTAATTGCCTTGTGTGCGCTTATTGGCTATTATGCGCTCATTACGGATGTTCAGCCCTCCATCTGATTCAAAAGTTTTAAGTTGGTGCCAATAAGCCTCTTTCTTACTTAACTTATTTGTGATGCTTTCAGGGGTATCCCATGGCTCAGGCTAACCTTATCTACAAGGGTGACCTTTAATTCTTGTGCTAGAGTGGCGTTAAACTGAGCCTGACTGTCTACTAAACTTATGTGCCTTATTTTGGTTATAATGAACTGCCACTCTACAACTGTTAACCTTTTTCTTAATGTGACTCTTATGATTGGAAAAGCGAAGTTTCATAGTGCTATCAGTGCTACCTACATTTTGTTTATTACATACTAGATCGGTTATTACATATATTACATGTTCATCTTCACACGAAATAGACTGATAAATATTATGGATTTGTTTGGTAGTTAATGACTGAATTTTAACTGTATTGTCAGATAAAAAGAATTTACATAAATTACATTTTCCACAATTGATGTTACCTAGGACTACATTATTGTCTGTTGTATTGCGTGAATAACGAGAATGAACAAGAGAATCCCCGATAGTCCTAGCCTTTCTGAAGGTCACAAAGATCTTGTCTTTGGAGACTACATCCTTCAGAGAATCATCCAAGTCTAACAGGTGCTTATGTTTATTAACAGCTCTTGAAGCACCTGAAAAACTTGGATGAAAGTCTAAGACTAAAGGAATTCTCCTGCTAGTCTCATTACTCTCAATGGTAAAACTAATTTCTGGGTCACCAATAAGATCAAGTCTGTCTAAATTATCACATTTATTAAATTCTGCAGAAATAAAATCTATATTATAACCTCTGTCAACAAAATGATTAGCATGAGAAATTTTATGAGTGGTGTATTCATTCTCCTCTGAACAAATACGTTTGATACGTTTAGCCACTCCCTGTGGTATGTTATTGCACACATGCTTAGGATGACAAGAGTTGGGGTTGAGATAAGCATGCGTGTCTGAGGGCTTTGTGTAAAGAGTAGTATGAATAAAAGAGTCCTTTATATACACTCTTGTGTCTAGGTATTCAATGCCTTCTAATTGATTAGTTGCATAGTTCATTGTAAAGTTAATTTTCGGATGAAGAGTGTTGATCCAGGCATTGAACTCATGGAGTTTTTCTAAACCCATGATCCACGGACAAAAGATATCATCTTTGAACCTGCACCACAAGGCTATAGTAAAATCATTGCTGCCACATATATATATATGTGGCAGGCGTTAGCAATTTCAAGTAGGCAATGAAATTATTTTTTAATCGTGTTGCAAAAACTTTATAATAAATCAGAAAAATAATGAGAAATTTTGTCGGCCACCCTGAGGGGCGTGGGTGGCCACGCCCTTTTTTTCGCAAAAATTAAACTTTCGAATTTTTTCAAAATTCCTTCGCTATCGTGTTGCTTATGATGAATAAAAATTTTGAGAATTTTGTCCGAATTATTGGGTCACCCTGAGGGGCGTAGGGGGCCACGCCCTTTTTTTCGCAAAAATTAAACTTTCGAATTTTTTCAAAATTCCTTCGCCATTGAGTTGCTTATGATGAATAAAAATTTTGAGAATTTTGTCCGAATTATTGGGTCACTCTGAGGAGCGTGGGAGGCCACGCCCTTTTTTTCGCAAAAATTAAACTTTCGAATTTTTTTCAAAATTCCTTCGCCATCAAGTTGCTTATGATGAATAAAAGTTTTGAGAATTTTGTCCGAATTATTGGGTTACCCTAAGGGGCGTGGGAGGCCACGCCCTTTTTTTCGCAAAAAAAGATTTTCGAATTTTATCAAAATTCCTTCGCTATGGAGTTGCTTATGAATATGATGAGTAAAGATTTTGAGAATATTGTCGGCAATATTGGGTTACCGTTGGGGGCGTGGGAAGCTTTTTTTCGCAGAAATTAGAGTTTCGAATTTCCCTGCAAACTCGCACGGTCAAATCACAGTCAAAGGGACATGTGGCCGTTAGCTCATGCGGCTGCCATCATTCGCCGTCCGTAGGACGGGAACCGACTAGTGATAATTAATCTGTGTTTGTGTATGGCTGCAAGCTAGATTAAATCTGTTGAGAAAACTTCGTTATATTTCATAATTTGTGTCATTTTGGAAGACACAACAAACCCATCCATTTTTCACTAGAATTTCAAAAATTGAAAGACATTTCTGCAAAATTAGGATGTGCGTCAAATAGACATCCCCTGCAAGACATAAACAGTATGATTTTCATTCCAAAGATGTGAAGATGAAACCCGTAACATAACATATCTATTCTGTATAATATCTGTACATATATATTTATGTGCTGTTTTTTTGCATCTATCACTATGGCTTCATTTGATTGGTCATTCATAATGATAAATCATATTTCAAGTAAAATAAAGGTATGAATGGGTTCAATGGATGTTACATTGCCAGTGTGTCTGATCACAGTCCTGAATAATGTTGGCATTTAACTATTAATGAAATTCTAATGAAAAGGGACTGTCCAATAAAAAATACTTCTGATAATTGAAATTTTGTCAATATAATAGTCCAAGCCCTTTCTTCGGCTTCCCGACTACGAATAGTGCCGTGGCGGCGTGGCTCCATCAACTTGTCTGACGTCGCGCGAGGGGGTCAGGCAACGCCTGACCTCCATCAACTGTACCGTCGGTACAGTGTACATCGCATGAAATCCGGACGTATAAATTGCGTAAGGTCCATGCTGCCTGCATCCTCAATAAGCATCTGCTTATTCAAACGCAAATGCCCTCTCCGCTGTTGGCCTAAATTTAAGATTTTTGGACTGTCCCTTTGCTTACGTATTTACGGTTTGTATTTTACATAATGTTACATTCAAACTTCAATGAATTCCTCAATTTGTCTTTCAGTTTCATGATTATCTGATCTGTATGAATTCGTCACTAATGGGGGGGGGCAGTTATATTAAATTCGGCCAAAAATTGATCACGTATAGTATGTGAACAATCCCTCTATGAGTACGACACACCGCTTTGACCGTATTGACCCTAAATACTCAGAGTTTGAAAAGGACGTCCGGAACAACTCGGCCATTTTATATATACGCCTCTTGTCCGCATTTCATCATTTTTGAGGTCAGAAATTTAACGATTTTTAGTGAAATAACCGTCAAATCGACGTTTGTGGCAACCGTCCACCAAATAGGCCAAAAATTGATCGGGAAATATAAGAAGAAGGGGGTGGTTTTTGAATTTGTAAAAAGTACAAACTGAAACTCGGAGAAAAAAATCGAACGTAATTGTAACTGAGGTGTCGCCACCTCTGAGATCGGTGTCTGCAATTTCCACAAAACCACAATTTGTACGCGTGTGATACTGATTTAACAGTATACTCACCTACGTACATGGCGCCGCGCGATCGGAAATTTCAGAATAATTCTCATTTCTCGAGGTGGCGACACCTGCCTAATACTATTTGCCCTAACCGCTAAACCCCTGGTTAGGGGAACCCTTACCCATTTGACAATCGACAATTTAGCGCCTCTTTATTATATCGAGCCCTCCGGTTATCTATCGGGATGCACAATGCACTAAGGGATCGTTCACATATTGATAATATGTGAACGATCCCTTAGTGCATTGTGCATCCCGCTCGATAACCGGAGGGCTCGATATAATATTAATAAAGAGGCGCAAAATTGTCAATTTTTACGTAATCAATTTTTGGTTATTTCCAACCCCCCTCGTAATCAAAGTCAAACGTAATTAAAGCCCAACCCCCTCCTCTTTAGGAGAATATTACGTAATCATGGCTTACCCCACCCCCCACCTAATGGTGATCTCGACGTTAGTATCGCTTCTTAATGGCACCATTTAAATGGTACCCTTGGCATCCAATGGCGATCGCCTATGATACCAATGGAGATAGGATGCACCATTGGTGCCATTTCACCAATCACCATTGGTACCAATGGAGACCCATTGGTGCCATTTAGTGGTACCATTGGCGATATGTATGATACTTTCGCCGAACGATCCCTAAAAGATGCACATATTGAATTGTGCTGAAAGGGTTTTCAAGTGACTAAAGGGAAATTTTGACATCAACCACTCGTTGTAAAATTGGACCATACCGGTACACTAAATGTAGCACGGGACCATTTTCAATTTTGAATAAATAAGTTAGATGATCTAACCAAAATTGCAATTGTGACGCCACTTCAGCCTTTCATATTGAATGAATTACGTAGTAACATAAATCTTGAAATGATGAGATGAGGTTGGGGTATGTGTATCTTTTCCAAATGATGAGAAAGTGATGAGGTAGTATGTATGTATATTCGAAAAAGGCCGATTTTTGATGAGCTCATTTCTGGATGGCCCCTAATCGGCTGTTTCCTTACAAATTTTCTCTTTCAAAATGTGAATCATTTCCCGCGCGCGCGTCAGTTCCATCACAAATATGCGCGCCGCGCGCGCGGGAAAATAATTTTGTGAGCAAATGTGAAAGTCTTGGCACAACGTTAAGTTCCATTTTGTGCTAGTACCCAAAAGTAAATAATGCACCTAAGTCCCACAAAACAAACGAAACGCAGGCTAGCTTCAGAATCGAAAATATTTAAACAATTTAAGTCTCAGACTTAACATCATTTTAACAATGGCAAACGAAGTTATTAAACCCAATTTCAATAATCTTCATAATATACGATGACACCATTTACTGGCCCCGCAAAATTCTAACGCATGGTTACTTGAAAATCGGCAAGACGTAAATATATTACTTAAATTAACACTGCTGAGATTTGAGAAGACATTTTCAGGCCAGTAATAACGGGAACAAAAATCAGTTTCACACTGAATGGGTCCATAAAATAACATGAAAACTAACTGAAATTACATTTTCAAGATTTGTGTTGTTAAAATTGAACAGCGTTAAATATTGGAGTGATGGGTCCCCGAAGAACTGCACAAAATTCGACTTAAACTGAGGTGTTATACTCATCGAAGACCATTTGTTAAAACGTACTAAGACATCTATAGTAGAGTCTGAAAGTACCACTTAATTTCATATAATATTTAATGGCAATAATATATTGAATATTCAGATTTTATATTATGCATATACTACGACATTAGATAAAATGTTTCAATGTACATGATATCATTATAACAGGTTGATTACACAGCGTATTTTGATAATAATTCGAGTCTCATATATTATATAGTCTCATATATAGTTATAACAACAATGTAAAACAAATTTAGCGGGTTACGGATGTTGCCGTTGCTTTAGTGAAAGTATAATTTCAATATTATATTTGTTGTTATGAATGTTGTCATTATGTTGTCAGCAACAACTGTGTACCAGGTAGAGAGAATGGCTAGAGAGAAAGGAGGAAGAGTAGTTAGGATGATTTCTGGGACTGTTCCTTCTTTCCGATCAGAGACTTGTGGATGTGGGGGATCACACCGCCCCCGGCAATAGTGGCTCTGATCAAGGTGTCCAGCTCCTCGTCACCTCTGCGGGATGTATCTCACTATTGTGTATGTACATGTTCGTATATTGGTATATGATGTATAGTATATAATTGCAATTATTGTGAAAAACAGACGGTTCAGCCTCTTCAACTTACTACATTGCGCTATATGATAATGACGACATCTTAACCGCCTATTATTCGTGAGAGCCTATTAATTACCTGATGGCTAGCTGAAGATGTCTGGGGGTTATCCTCTTGACTTTGAGATCTTTGGAGGCGTTACCAGCCAGCTCCAGCACTTCAGCTGTAAGGTACTCGAGGATTGCAGCACTGTACACGGCCGATGTGGCACCCACCCGGCCCTTCCGTGTCGTCTGACTCTTCATGTACCTGCAAATAAACACAATTTAGCTGGGTATTCAGAAGGTTTCCTTGTGTTTGGAAATTATTCTAGTGATGTTTAGTGCTAATCATGACTAATAATCATTGTATTTAGGTGAATCTGTAGGAAGTGTGAGAGTTGGGCCCTTGATACTTGTATTTGAAGCCTACCTTTAAAGCCTATATATAATGCTGTTTCTCAAGCAACAGAAATAAAGAAACTACAGAGTAACCAAGCCTTTAACGTATAGTTATTCAATATACTGCTATGCTGGAACTATTTTCTATGTTTCTACATACGCCGTGAGAAACTCATCAAACAAGTCCAAGGCATGTATTCTAACAATTAACAGCGATTATGAATTAATTTAACGTACAATACATTGATATAACAATTAACATGATTGAGCATTAAACAATTATAAATATCTATCTATTAATGATGGATTATTACTTTATTTGTGTGTAATCGTTTTACGTGAAGTCGCAAAGAATGGTTATATAGTCCTATAAAACTATTCTTTGTTTGGTATGTGAATGGGTTTACATTACTGTATAGAACCCATTCCAAACAAAGCTATGGAATGTTTATAATTATGAAAGAAATTATGAAAAATTGAACCCATTCTTAGCGAAATATTTCTTCGTATTTCATATCAACAGATCTTACAAACTTTCGAATTTCATTCTCTATCATCTGACGGGTCGAAGGGTTTGCTTCGTGAAATTTTCGCATACCTGAGTTCTAGGCTCACTACAAAAAGTAAAATTTCCAGCCATGCATGAAATGAAATGCAGTGTTTCACTGTCCTTACTAACAGTACACTCCCGCCTATGCCGTGTACACAAATGATACATAATACAATAGTCTCACATTGACATTCCATATACAAGGGATGTTGAGCTGCATAATGTGACCCCTAAAGCACTAATTATAATAAGTAATATGGTAACATACAGATTGGCGGGAACACGTTCTTTTTAATGTGCAATAAATTTGTGAAGGCCCCATGCCACGAAAAAACTTAATCCTGGCCATCCTAGATACATGCAAAATCCTTTTCAAAATATGCAGTTTTGAGATATTTCAAACTCCCAAGACAAAAATGCATAAAATTACTTGAGCTCTATCTTTATTTCAGAAACGAATGTGCATTTTTAAAAATAAAATTGTGCATTTTTGTATTTTGTCGACTTTCCATATCAAGGGATTCTTGTCAGTAGCTGTAAAAATGAAAGTGCATGTTTTAAGCACTGAAATGAAAATTATGCATGTTTCAATTATGCATGTTTTGAAATTGTACGTTGAATAAAATTGACCCCAGATCCCAATCTACTGAATTTAATCTTCATCTCTGTAGAAATTGTAACTACTTAACTACATTACATAATACATTTGCTAAGGTACCATGATCCTAAATTACGCTGAAATAAAGAAATAAGAGTTATATAATCCTATTGAGGTGACAATTTTATTTATGGAAAATGTCTGGCTTCTGGGGGCTGCCGCCCAAAGACCCCTGCTTCACATGTTATCAATCGACTGAACTTACAGGAAAGAATTAAGAGTTAAAATCCTATTGAGGCGACAAATTTATTCATAGAAAACGTCTGACTTCTGGCGGCTGTTGCCCCCAGACCCCTGCTTCACATGTTATCAATCGACTCAAGTTATAGGACAAAAAGAGTTAAAAATCTTATTGAGGCGACAATTTTATTTAAAGAAAACGTCTAGCCTGGGGCTGCCGCCCCAGACCCCTGCTTCACATGTTATCATTCGACTCAACTTACAGGACAGAATTAAGAGTTAAAATCCTATTGAGGCGGCAAATTTATTTGTAGAAAACGTCTGGCTTCTGGGGCCGCCCCAGACCCTGAACTCCACTTTATTAGAAATCAACTCAACGTGCAGGCAGCTTTTAGGATGCTGCTGAGGAAATTTTGATTTCGTGCACCTGTGAATAATTTTGTTTTATATGAAATCAGAATTTGCCTGCGCAAAAAATATGCAGTTTTGTGATTTCAAACTCAGGATACATGCAAAAAAATATTTTTTCGAGGTATGGAAGGCCCTATATATCATGTACCACATATAGTCAAGCGAAAATTTTCATTCTTGGGTAGGAAATTGCTCATTTAAGTAAGAGCACGTCTTAACTCTTACTTCAGGGTGGTTAACGCCTGATGATTTTAAAACCTCGATTTTAAGATAATGGTTGATCCTAAACGTCAGCCTTGGTGGCGCCAATGGGTTTTGAGCTCCAAGCCCAGCCAAAAAGTTGGCCAACCGGATGATCCTTTTGGGGTCAAAATAAGGCTATTGAATACAGAAAATATATTATTATGCCCGAGTTCACTTTGTTGCTGTAGTAAGCAACTAGAAATTGTAGCTAGAAATAACATTAAACATCATTAAGTATTTCTGTAACTGGGCTCACTGCTACTTTTGGCGGTATGTCATATGTGCTCACTGCTCAGAGCAAGGTAACCACATCTTAACAATCCTATACAACCACAAAACAAAACATTGGGTGTAAAACACGTCAGGTGTGTGTGTGTTTGTGTTTCTCTCAAATCCTCAACTTCTCAAACATACAAAATTTAAATGCCAGACATTCGTTGTGTTTTAGACGTAATTTGATCGGTGTTGCTCATACACAGGTCAAGCGGTCACTTTTATGTTGCAGCTATGTAGTGTAACAATTTGACACCAGCATTACAACACCAACTCAACTTGCACAGCCAAAACTAAGTGTTAAGTGTACAACCCAAACCAATACGAAAGGTATACTGGAAAAGAACAGTATACATTTTAGTTTGAAAAATCTAATACTAATTTACTAACCTATGAATACGCCCGACAGGGAACTGCAGTCCAGCTCTCATGGACCTTGACATGGCTTGTTCTCTGGGTTTTGAATCTTTGCCAGCCTTCCCACCGGCCATGTTTCTCTTGCCTGCCATCTCACTAAACTCAAAACCACGAGAATATGTTATACATTTATCACGAGTAAAGGTGATTCGAGGGGTACGCCTGGAGGATGGGGCGACAATCAAGGTTACTTTCACAGTCGTGAAACTTGATTCGTACAAATTACATGAATTTGAGATTTTGACGTAAGTCTTAGTTCTTACAGTCGCACGGATCAGTGGTATTATGTAATTTTGGCGTACAACCTCCAATTTCACTAATAATACAGTCAAAATTGGATTTAAAAGTGGACAAATTCTACACCAAGCGATTTTGCATGGATTCTATAGTTTTTTTGCATGAAAAATCGATCTAACAACTTTCCACACCCCTCCAGAGTGTGGAAAGTGCCGAAAAATCGATTTTTAGCTGAGGCGCAGCCGACTGATATGTAAAAAATCGTATCTCGGCTCAGGAAGGTCGTAGAGACTTCATCTTGGGTGGAAAATAAAAGCAATGAACATGTTTATATACAATTGTCAACAAAATATGCCTCAAATGCTCAGGAACGGAGTTACGGGCGAAAACAGATTTTTGGGCAGACGCGAGTCCTGCTTAAGGCGAATTTTGTATCTCTGTCCAGGAAGGTCGTGAGACTTCATCTTGGGCGGAAATGTGCGCAATGGCCATTTTAATAAACAATTGTCAACAAAATATGTCCTTAAATGCCCAGGAACGGAGTAACGGGCGAAAAACTGATTTTTGGGCAGACGTAAGACCTGATTTAGGCGAATTTCATATCTCACTCCAGGAAGGTCGTAGAGACTTCATCTTGGGTGGAAAATAAAAGTAATGGCCATGTTTATAGAGCACAATTGTCAAACAAAAATATGCCCTCAAATGCTCAGGAACGGAGTTACGGGCGAAAAAACAGATTTTTGGGCAGGCGCGAGTCCTTCTTAAGGCGAATTTGTATCTCAGTCCAGGAAGGTCGTAGAAACTTCATCTTGGGTGGAAAAAGTGCGCAATGGCCATGTTCATTTACAATTGTCAAAAAAATATGCCATAGAATGCTCAGGAACGGATTAACGGGCTAAAACTTATTTTGGCAGCAACAACGCCTCATATATAGATGATTTTTCTACCTTGGTCCAGAAATTTCTTCCAGTCCTGTATGGTGGTTAATCGTTTCCTCGTTTTAGACACACATTGTTCTTTCTTCCTACTTCCTGAGTTGACCATTCCAATTATTTCTGCTCAACCGAAAGTCTCTATACTACAGGTGTGTACGAAATTTCATGTCAGGATACTTCATCTCCCTGTCCTGACCCTAATCATCACCCTATAACCTTACTCGTAATCCCTAACTCTTACCCATACGCTAACCGTAACCATAAACCTAACCTAAACCAGATCCTTACCTTTTGCATGGAGTTGAAATATAACAAGATAAAGTGCCGTGAGATGAAATGTCATGAGATCATATGTCCGTTACCCGTCTTCTTTCCTGGACGGTGATTATATGAAAAATCGTCTCAAACCGTCTCAAACCGTTGCGAGATTTCACTTCCGCCCATCTCTTCCTGAGAATTTTAGGGCAGATGTTTATCCTTTTATCAGCAAGTCGTACATAAACATGGCCATTGGCATAGCGCACTTTTTCCGCCCAAAACTAAGTCTCTACGACCTTCATGGGCTGAGATAGTAATTCGCCTTAACCAGGGCTCGGGAAACCAAATTTTTTAGTCTCTCGCCCGTGAGCATTTTAGGGCACATGTTCATCAACAAGTCGTATACAGATATGGCCATTGCAAACATTTTCGACACGAGATAAATTCTCTGATGACCTTCCTGAGCCAAATCTTGGCTCAGGGTGGCCTGTCAATGATATAAACATAGCCATTCTGCTAAGATGAAGTCTCTGGCCGACCTTCATGGACTGGGATACAAAATTCGTCTAAATCAGGTCTTGCACCTGCCCTAAAATTCAGTTTTTAGCCCGTTACTCCGTTCCTGAGCATTCTAGGGCATATTTTTGTTGACAATTGTAAATAAACATAGCAATTGCGCACATTTTCCACCCAAGATGAAGTTCCCACGACCTTCCTGGACTGAGATACAAAATTCCCCTTAAGCAGGACTCGCGCCTGCCCAAAAATCTGTTTTTCGCCCGTAACTCCGTTCCTGAGCATTTGAGGGCATATTTTTGTTGACAATTGTGTATAAACATGGCCATTGCGCACTTTTTCCGCCTAAAATGAAGTCTCTACGACCTTCCTGCACTGAGATATAAAATTCGCCTAAATCAGGTCTTCATGCCTGCCCAAAAAATCAGATTTTCGCCCGTTATCTGTTCTTGAGCATTTAAGGGCGTATTTTTGTTGATAATTGTATATTAACATGGCCACACGCACATTTTCCGCCCAAGGTGAAGTCTCTACGACCTTCCTGGACATGGATACAAAATTGCCTTAAGCTAGGACTCGTCAGCTAAAAAATCTGTTTTCGCCTGTAACCGTTCCTGAGCATTTGAGGGCATATTTTTTGTTGACAATTGTATAAACATGTTCATTGCGCATTTTCCGCCCAAGATGAAGTCTCTACGACCTTCCTGAGCCGAGATACGATTTTTTTACATATCAGTCGGCTGCGCCTCAGCTAAAAATCGATTTTTCGGCACTTTCCACACTCCGGAGGGGTGTGGAAAGTTGTTAGATCGATTTTTCATGCAAAAAACTATAGAATCCATGCAAAATCGCTTGGTGTAGAATTTGTCCACTTTTTACCCCTTTTTGAGGCAGATTTGACTGTATTATAAATCAATGACAGATTTTAAGGAAAACACTGACGATAGAAATTTGTAAAACAATGTAATAAGTTAATCAGTTAACCTCAAATCGCACTAAAAATAGTTACATAATTTACAGATCATTGATGATTGAATAGCAACTCCTAAATTCCTAGACTTTAAATCTATTATAAATCAACTTCATAACAATCAAACCTGGTACCAAGTTACCAGATCAAAACTATCGTTACAGAGAGGATTGAGAAGCAACCATGCGGAATTAGGGGGTGGTTAAGATAAAATAAATTATACTGACGCACATCGCACAGTTATACACCCTTCGACAGCTATTTGGAGTTATATTTATAAATCATTCCCGACGTTTCTCAAAACTGTTCAGATAACACCTAACATTGAAATTGAATGCCACTTTACTGAATTACTGATCACAAAAGTTTATTAATCCTAACCCGCCATGCAACTAGCACAGTATTGTTAACCCCAACATTAATAAAGGGGTCATAAAGGATTAAGGTAACCTCAACTGATTTCTGCTGTGCGTTTGGTCTCCTCTTGCCCTACGTTTTCCGGATTTGCAGTGAGCAATGAGAGGAGGTCCGCTAGAAGGTGAGTATTGAGTAGCCCCAGTGAGACTAGTGTTTGGACAGGGGACAGGGCGCACATGTTAACATCGTCTGTTTCGGGGAGTTGTGTCTGACACGTGTTCGTTGTGTTACACTGGTACACTCCCAAACAGTACCTGAAAAAGGGTGTGAATAGTCACTTTATCATGTCACATAAGGGACCACCTACCATTGCATCCCTATTCCCTAGAAACGTTGCATTGATTAGAAACTTTGAAGAGATTGCTTGCTCTAAAAGAGGTAGCTTGCTCTAAAACCGTGACCTACTTGCTCTAAAACATTGACTTAGTTGCTCTAAAACAGTGACTATTATCGTATCGAATGATTTCATATTAGCAGCAGCTTTGAGAATATGATCATTGGAAACACTAAACAGAGTCACGTACCTGTTACCGTCTGTGACAACCACGTTGACTGCCTCACTCTCTTCTACCGCTGGGAGTAAGTCCACCCGGCAAGGGAAGCCAAGTCTGTGTTGGGTTGTGGCCAAGGTCTGTCCGAAGCCAGTCATCAGCACAGCTGCTTGTAGGGCACGATCAGATAGATCAGAGCTAACCACCTGTTGGAGTGTCAGATATACAGTAAGTAATATACAGTAAGAATGTCAGATATGTAGACAGTAAGTAATGGATAGTCTACGTCCACAGTGAACGTTGTTGTAGATTTTAAGATTTAAAGTCTACGGAATTATATGATGAAAAGGAACCTATGAAAGATTCATCAATATTTATATGATTGAAAACGACATTGCAAAAACGAAATAGCAATAATTAGGGTAAAGTGGGGTAAAGTGGGCATACTTTTGCAGTAAAACCTATTGTCTTTAACCATTTAAAATCAAATCCTTATTAAATTTACATAATCTTTCCATTCAGCCTTTTGGCTATCTATTGGGATATTTTTTGAACTTTCTAGTGCACATTTTCATCCAGTTATGATCAATTTAAAATCCTAATTGGGTATGCCCACTTTACCCCATGTTAGGGAAAAGTGGGCACCTGGGGTTTGGGAAAAGTGGGCATGCCATTTCTGATATAAATAGGAAGTAAATTATGAACGGATCATTAGTTGCTGCACATAAGGTCATAGGTGCAGTGAATTTAGCATGCATTCATTACATTATTTATTGAATTTGATATCCTTTGTCCAAAGTGCCCCCTTTTCCCTAACATGATATTGGGAATTATCAGTGAAAATTTGTAGTGCCCACTTTTCCCTATTTCTGCTCACTTTTCCCGACTGCCCATTTTACCCCATCATACCCTACTTTGAAAAGCGTGTGATTGTAGGGGAATATGGTCTCCTTGATGAAGCCAGGATACTGTTCGACTTGCCGAGTTTCTTTGAACAACACGAGTCTCTTGGTACAAATATCATGGAGGTTGTTCTCTAGCATTGCCCACTCATGTTCAGAGTTGTTTTCACGGGGCCCCATTCCCCTCAGTTCTCTGTATGACAATAACTTAGAACTCCTGACCATCAAGTCGATGAAGTTGTGAAACTGGAAGTTGTGACAAGACTTCTCGTAAGAAAGGACACTATGCCGCCAAAATGCAGCAGTTTGATGGTTGCTGGAGATATAGGAATCAATCAGGAGTGGACCACACAGCTCACTACGAGAAAAAAGGAAATGGAGGAAATTCTGTAAGAATCCACTTGAGTAATGTTTAGCAAGTTGATCTAGTTGGATTGGTGTCCGTTTACTACCAAGTTCAAACTGCTTTTGGTGAAGAAAACTGTTGAAAGAAGAACAACATCCCTCAACATGATTGACGAAATCTGATATGAGTGCCTCACTGATTATGTCCTTTCCTCTGTTTAGAGATGAATATGATATGGGCTTAGCTGTCCTCGTCAAATTGCAGAGAAAATGTACTGGATCACAGCATTCAGTTTTAGGATATGAATCAACTTGATAGGCATACAGTTTTAATATGGGATCAACGTTTTTATGCTGGAGATCACTAGGTATCACGATAGAATCGAGTTTATATCCTATTGTTCCTTTGGTAGGTATCCACCGCTTCTTAGGTCTTTTAGCCCAGTCCCTAAGGGACCAGGTATTCCCGGGCAAATTTACCATGTGACCATGTCTATACCCACAGATCTGCTTTATGAGAGGACATTTTCTTGTGACAGTAGCCATATTTCTTCAAATACCTCAAATAGTTTAAAATAACCATAACGGTGGCATGTTAAACTCCTATATGCAGGGCTTTTCCAATTTTCAAAGTGTGGCATATTCATGCAAATCATTTTATAACAAACGTATGAACTTACATACAAGAGCTTACGTACTCAAGAGCTCAATGAATTTTGTAACTGCAGAGCAGATCTGATTATAGTCTATTAATAATACTTGATGATATTAGATCAAGGAAGATCAATCAACTGCAGATGCGCCTTACTTTTTTCAATTCACTGGATTGGCATAATCAATTTGCAATGAGCCATGAAAAATTATAACTTTTCGATATTTTATCATGGGTATTAAAAATCGCTGACTTTTTATTATATTTGTTTATTTGGCAAATCAAGAACACTCAACACAAGTAATCAACAGTTTGTAAATTGAATAATTAATTACTATATAATATAACGTCAGTTGATGATCAAGAAAATATATAATATTCGCAAGGGACTATATTATATACTATGTTAATATGTTAATGTATGTAGATTATTCATTCAAATATTTATGTAGCATCAAGAGACATATATAGCACAGCGCTGCAAAAATCATACACTTGAAAGAAGAGCAAAGCCTGAATGGAAGCCAGCATCAAATTCCAAGGAGCATTTAAACTACAGTACCAAACAGTAACATGAAATAATTTTCAAAGGGGTGTTAACCCTAGAAAACTTATTTTCAAAATAATGGCTGAGGGGATTGGGCCTAAAGAACCTTTGATGCCACCACGATGGCCACTGTTTGCCCACAATGGTGAAGCTTTTTGAAAAGAAACGTAGGTGCAATATGAGAAGGACAATTTCGATAGATAATGGTCCTTGCAAGCTTGCAGTATAAGCATACAAAATTTCAGCCTGATTGCACAAAAATGCAAGTTATTTTCATGTATACCAATTTAAAAGCATGTTACCAAACCTAATTGGGGATTTTTGGTCATATTTAGCCAAACATTGGTAAAATGGAAGATCTGATACACTAATAAAAATTCCACTCCATGAAATTTAAGAGCAAAATTTAGTTTTGAAGTGACACTGAAAAGTTAACACCATCTTGGGGCAAAAATGTGTATAACTGCTATGGCAGTGCCAAAGGGTATTAAGAGGGGTTGGGGGCTCAAATCCAAATCAAAAAATTGACTCATCAGCAGGAACTTATTGCCAATTGATCAGCCCTTAAATTGATAAATTCATTCTAAGTTTTAGGAGATGAGCCCACCCACTTAATTTGTCTGCAACCATACAATTCTGAATTGAACCACGTTATATCAAGACTGCATTTTAAAACCGACTTGATAATATATTATATATCTTTGATTCTGAGGAATGATGCTGCACAGATAAAGGTAGAACATGCATTTATTAAGGGCAGTTTTGAAATGATTTGATTCCAACAAATTCGAATGGGCAAGCAAGTCAGATAAATTCATCATTAACATTAAGATTTCACAGAGAAATTATTTTACCATTTTAAATATTTCAACAACTAAAATTTCTATTAACTGCACTCACTTTTTTTGTTAAGGAGTGCTCAAATTTACATAGGTAGGGAAATAGAGGGCATTGTCATATCATTTAGCTGAATGATATTGCAAGAAATAGCACTACAACAAACATGCTATGCCTTCAGAGGCAAAATAAGTTTAAATGTAGTCAATTTAATTAGTTACATGATAATAGCAATAATATGTGAACGGTCTCTAACTTTTAAAGTTTAAATATGAAATGGATAATAAAATGTAGCAATTTAACAACAAAACCATAATTAGGATAATGCATTTACATTTTATGGAAGCCATCAATATTACATCATAAATTTTTCAACCCCCGTCCCCCATATGTCATCATTGGCTCACCCCTCCCCCATGCTGACATCAGCATTTATTTTGATTATATCAGATTGAAATGGCAGACACGAAATATCAATCATATACATGTGGTGTGATTCATTTTGTTAAATTCGTTAAAATAAACAAAATGGGGTTCTACTTGCTTCAGACGAACAAAATTTTATTCATTCAATGGGCTGTCACATCCCCAGTCAATTTGGAAATCTTATATATATAATATTGAAGAAATACAATGGTCAATGGGTACTCCAAATCAAAATATTGTGAAAAAAAGTTTGCAAATCGTATCCTATGGATTTGAAAATTCAAAATTTTTGTTGATGTCAGCAAACTTGAAACCCCTCTCTCCCCCTGTCATCACCTGTCAGCATTTGAAAAACCCCTCCCCCTTCAGGTGATGACATTATATGTAACACTGTGACAGCTCCCTATATTAATGCTCCATTTTACTTCTAAGCATAATTTTAATTACTGTATAAGAGTAATTATCAATTGCATGCTAATTAATTCTGATGAATGATGATGTTATTAGAGATGACATTCAAACTTCAAACTGCCAAAAACTGTATGTCAATCAAATTAGAAAATTTATCCATATTAGCACTATCTTGCAAGTTGCAAATTCGAAATTAAATTAATTGATTATTCAACCACACTTGATAATTATAGTATGTAACTTACAAGTGGAATATTGTAATGAGATTAAAAATGTCACTCTTATTTTCCACTTCACCGAATTTTTGATTATTCTAAGTTTCATAGATCTAAGACTACTTTACTTTGAAACTGAATTTTCCCTTGTGACTTGCATACTATCAGCACCACTGCAACTGAAAATGATAAAGTGAACCTTATAAGTTTATAAATTAACTAAACATACTTCATAAACAGTCACCATCAGAATAAATAAGAATATCGAATAAAAATTAAGAATAATAAACTGAAACTCCAACACAGTTCTGCTGTAAGTATTAAGTATTATATATAATAGGTATACATAACGATAGATATGTGAACAGTATGAGGCACCAATGAGAAGATATGTGGGATATGCAATCAAAATTGTCCAATATCATAAATGCCAATATTATAATAAACCAACAAATTGGTAATTGAAACCACAATTGATTTGAGTTTATGACACTTAATTCTGCACACTCTCAAGCTTCTGCCTCGACTTGTTGTGTAGCATCTGACTCATTACTTTTCTCATTAGCAGAGGAATCAGCTGATATCTCTTTATTGTCATTTTTATCTTCTGTTTCAATTGGAGCTCCATCTGTCGTTTTTCCATCAACATCTGACTTTTCTGCTTCTGCTGCTTTAACCACAGCTTCAATGGGCTCCTCAAGCTTCTCTGTAGGTGTTGTTGCCTCAGATGATCTAGATGATACAGACCTTCTGGTACTGCGCCTTGTAGGTTGAGTCGGGGGCTTCTCTTCTTTTGATTTCCTCTTAGGGGTGCGCCTGGGTGCTGTCCCACTAGCTGGTCGACCACGCTTTTTAGGAGGCTCTGACACAGCTTCCTCAGCAACATCTGCTGTTCCATTTTCAGCCGAGTTCAACTCAGCTGCAACTGTGCTATCATTACTACCATCTCCTTGGACTGCTTGGGGGTCAGTGGAATCTGAAATAGCATCAGCCATCCTTCAATAAACCTATGGAAACTGAGAATTAAATATAACTGGAATATATTGAATTGAATTGAAATTAATACTCCAACTATGATATTCAGATCATTAAAATTGGGAATAACTCACGTCCTCACAAAACATAAATTAATGTGGTTCAATCAAATTTTTGAATGCCCCAAAATTTGGATCCCAGAATTATTTCCCCACCAAAATAAATTTTTGCCAATCTATATGATTTAAAAACTAACGACTTTTAATGTAACATCTAACAATACATGAATTTCTGACAAATTTCAACAAGTATATATCAGTGCATTCACAACACAGCATTCAATATTATAACAGAAGCAGCTTTTAGCAATAAATGAATGGCCCAATTTCCTCATGCTAGTTCCCTATCTCCATTCTCTATGGTGGGGGCAAGTCCAATATTGGGCAATTTGGGGCAATAAAATTTCATCTAATTCCCAAAAAGCAGCATAACTTTAGATATAATAACTGGACAAAATTGGAAAAAAGGACTTATCAAGTTATCATGATTGAAAGAAAAGAATTTGAAAGTAATTGCTAAAAAGACACATATGTCATAAAGTTTTTGCTACTTTTTCTTTTCTGCCTCTCATAAACCAATTATACCTTTTCAATTTCAACCTTTGTTAAGATATATCGTCGTCACATGCCTGTAAAATGATCATTTTAGTCCCTCAGCTTTAATGGGATTAAATCTAGTCTGCAAACTCTAGTTATGTTCTACAAAACTGATGGGTAAAGGGACAACCTCAAAAAGTAATAATTAAGCAACTTGGACAATATTATATGGCTGGTAGTAAGTGTCATACTTTATGACAATATGTCAAAAGTTTTCTATTCATTTCTACCAAATCACGCAGTTTAATTTCCATGTCAGCTTGAAGTTGACAAATCATGCTATTTTCAAAAACATGCTTCCTATGACCACTTTGATCATCAATATTGAGCAATTGAGTTTTGAGTCTCATATTTTCCTCTTTCATTTCAACTAACTCAGCAGTCACCTTTTCAAGGATTTGCTTCACCCTTTCCACTTCTTCTGATTTGAGAGATGACTTGACAGGTTTTTTACTTATTTTAGGAGAATTGGTTCCAGTTCTTGTAATGTTTTCTATTTCAAGTTCTAGCTCTTCATTTCTATTTCTTAACTTGCTATTCTCCTCACGATACTGAAGAAGTTGTGCCTTCCATTCTTCTATGTTACGGCTGTTTTCATGCAGTGCACCTTGAAGTCTACTATTATTAGTCCTTAATGTGTTGAGTTCAACTTCCCATTTTTTGACATTGTTTTGTGATTGGCTAAGAGACATTTTGAGCCTTTCATTTTCAATTTTTAGATTGTCAAACAAATTTTCATTAACATTATCTGAACCATTAATCCTAACATCCTCTGACAAATCTAAATCACTGATGGATTTAGGTTTCAAAGAATCACAATCAAGTGAATTACTTGATCGCTGACCATGTACATCAGGAGGAACTCCAGGTGACATTAACTTACGTGTATGTTCATCATGTGGTTCTATTGGTGGTGGAGACCCTACAGGAGACAAAGTGTCTCTTGCCACACACATCTTAGCTTCTTCAAATTGGTCTGCAAACTTAGTAAGCTCATCTTCATTGCTGAACCCAACACCATAAACAGTATTAGCACGCTGATCACTCCACTGCCCAAACTTTTGAGCAGTTCTACTGAATGTCATTCCAGCAACAATTGTGCTATTAATAATTGGCTTCCCATTATCTATTGAAACAACTCTGTATGCCCGTTTAGAAGGGTCATAGAAGAAAGACACTTGGACTGGCCCTTCAGCAGCAGGAATCCAAGTTTTCTTTGTGGTAGCATCAATCCTGAAAACATGACAGTGGCAAGAGAACACAGGCCTATCCCCCATTTATAATTCAGATGTTAACTTGAGTCATATGACATATACATTAATTGCAGGAAATTACATCTTAGGCTCAAAATAATATATTTTAGGTTAAACTGATAGTGATGCTGAATTACATAGGGGGAAGCTCCTCACGTTGCCAATTTTATTTTATCATGCCCATATTAGCACCTTGGAGTTTGAGGGAGATTTCAAACCAGAAAATAGCGCTTTTCAGACTTCTAGGTTTACAATATCTCTTGTACACTTTTTCTGCTGCCAAATTTTTTTTTCTCGATTTGCTTAGTATGTGGTGAGTAGAATATTTGCAGTAGTATGTATGTAATGCACAATTTAGGCAATATCAAATAATTTAGAGCAAATAGAGATCTAATTTGATTTCAATTCAATTTCAATTCAATTATTAATTTTTATAGCACAAAACTTGAAATGAAATGAAATGAAATGAAATGAAATGAAATGAAATGAAATGAAATGAAATGAAATGAAATGAAATGAAATGAAATGAAATGAAATGAAATGAAATGAAATGAAATGAAATGAAATGAAATGAAATGAAATGAAATGAAATGAAATGAAATGAAATGAAATGAAATGAAATGAAATGAAATGAAATGAAATGAAATGAAATGAAATGAAATGAAATGAAATGAAATGAAATGAAATGAAATGAAATGAAATGAAATGAAATGAAATAAAATGAAATGAAATGAAATGAAATGAAATGAAATGAAATGAAATGAAATGAAAAGATGAAATGAAAAGATGAAATGAAATGAAATGAAATGAAATGAAATGAAATGAAATGAAATGAAATGAAATGAAATGAAATGAAATGAAATGAAATGAAATGAAATGAAATGAAATGAAATGAAATGAAATGAAATGAAATGAAATGAAATGAAATGAAATGAAATGAAATGAAATGAAATGAAATGAAATGAAATGAAATGAAATGAAATGAAATGAAATGAAATGAAATGAAATGAAATGAAATGAAATGAAATGAAATGAAATGAAATGAAATGAAATGAAATGAAATGAATGAGTATAGAGGGTAAACATTATGTTGATGCATAGCTTCATCCTGGGTCCAATCCCCCCTGAATTTTTTAACTCCCCCTTGCCAAACCTCCTCCTGGATTTTCAAAATCTGCCACCACCTGGCCTTTTGGGCACCCCACCCCTGAATTTCAAAATTCGACCAACCCCCACCGAAAAACTTCAAATTTTTCTAAGATATGTCCATTGAATTGTTTACACAAGTGATTATGAATTTAATGACAAGATTAAAGTATTTAAACTATGTTATGTGACTGACAGAAGTAAAGAACAAGTCAAGCAGGAAATTTAGTTAATTTTGAACTTTAACACATAATAAAATGATATTTCTAATGCCTGAAATGTTGAAGTTCACTTTTTATGTCGATTAAGGGGGCCGGGGGGGTCTGAGGTCAATTTCCAATTTTTTGTTGTTTCTGATAGAGCTGAACGCCAGTTACCAGTAGATTTTACCACATCAAAAATATTGTTCCTAGCCAGTTATTTGAATTTTCAATTCGCGATTTTGCCTGTAATTACAGTGCTGTGCCAAACTTCGACATGATTTGCCAAAAATCAACTTTAAAATCTATCTCCTCCTACAGTTTTG